>PVJH01000160.1:0-427230 GCA_004026705.1 Nesogale talazaci | reverse complement strand
AAGACTGGGGAGGGAGCAGTCATGGGTCCGACAGTGTCAGTCTCTCTCCTCACCATATGGAACTTTCCCCACAAATACTCTCCTTGAATGGTTTCTCCATTGTAATTTCTCCACTCAGTTTTGTGGCTTTCATTTTCTTCTCAAGCAATTATGGATCTTCACAGCTCTTGCTACTCCTTCCATTCATGGATGCTCAAGGCCAGGACCACTCATCTACCTTGAGCTCTGTGAAACACTAATGAAGGCTCAGTGCCCATTTTCTATCACCCAGGAATAGGAGACTAATTTGGGTATTTGAAAAGGCACCAAAAGGGTTAAGTTAGAAGCTACTAAACTCCTAGTAACCATAGACACTTGTGGTGGAAAATAGTACATGGCAGAGAAGGATAAAGTTTTCCTTTCATAAATCTCTTATTTGAAAACTTAGAAGTAAGCTTTTAATCTCTGAGACAGGAGTCCGTTTTTTACAGAACACTGCCTTAACCCAAGATGTTCAGTTCGTTGAGTTTGAGTTCTCATTCCTTTTGAATTTCTAACTTCTCCTGGTCATCTAGGCAGCTGGCAGGGGAGCAGTGAAATCTAACTTTTGATGATTTGCCCAGTCTCCTCCTAATCAGATTTCCAACCTTGCCTGCTGTTTGGATCTTAACTTCTAACAACGTGTAGGTTGTCCACTCTGTGCAGTAGACAAAAAAAATTCTGTTTAGAAAGATTTAGAGACTTCCACATCGGAAAGAGTAATATAAATTCTAATTATCCCCTTGGTTTTGTAGATGGATTTTAAAATTAATAATGAAATTTCTCTGATGTCACTCAATTGCCTTCACTCTTTTATTAATTTTCATTTATCACATAAATTGTCATGCTTCCTCCATAAACTGCCTTTTAAAACTTTCTTCGATGGAAAATAGTTACATTTGCTCTTAGAGCTGTGGCGTGATATCTACATCCAGAAGTTGTGATTTTTATACTTATCATACCTAGTGATCGTATAGTCAGTGAATGGAAACCCACTGCAAGTGATTTCAGTTCTGGTTGAACATTCCTGCAATAAGGTAAAAACAAGGAAACATTAAACATCTCTAAAACATAAAGCTAAGTTCAGTATTTAATATTTTCTTAATATAATTCTTCATGATCTAATAAAACTCTCAAGTGAATAGCTTGAATTATTTAAAGTTATATTTCTAGTCCTAAAAATGTCAACAACTGAATGGTAATAACAATTATTTTATTTCTCATCATGATTTTATGACATTTTAGAAAATATTTTCAAATTTCATTTTCATGAAAATCTTGAGATAGTGCTTTAAACAGACTTTGTTATGCCTATGAGGAATTCAATTTCATGCCATCTGTTCAGTTGAGATAGCCCATATGGGTGGAGCAGACATTGTTACATAAGTTGAAATCTTAGCAGATTTCTTTTCACTCATTAGTTCTATCATTGATGTTAACAGAAGAATTCTATGTAATGGAACCAACCAAAGGAAAACTCACTGCCATGGGATGGGTTTGACTCATCAAAATTCTACATAGGGTTTTTGAGACTGTAAATCTTCACAGGAGCAGAGAGCCTCATCTTTCTCCTGAGAAGTGGCTGGTGGCTTTGAATCACTAACCTTGTGGTTAGCTATCAATGCTACCAGAGCACCTTCAATAGTGTGTCTTAGTGTCCTGCCAGCAAATGCAATGTTGACAGCTCACTGATTCATTCCTGACATAGCCATATACGTAATTTACCATAGCCATATACATAATGTTCTGACCGTATTGCAGGGTCCCTTATTAGGTGGGGGATTATGAGTTGGATTGTTGACCCAAGGTCAATGGATGGAGCCTATCAACAGTAGTTCCATAGGAGCAAGGTGATGTGTTTGTTCCTGTAAAGATTTACAGTCTCTGAACCCCCAGGGACCCGCTCTCCTCTGTCGTCCAGGCTCCTTGTAAATGGGAATAACATAATGACAGTGGGTAATGGTTACTGATATGGTCATATAGAAATGGTGACGTATTTACAAAACACTTACAACTAAGTACCCAATACCATCTAGTCCAGTGGTTCTCAACCTTCCTAATGCCCCTACCCTTTAATACAGTTCCTCATGTTGTGGTGATCCCCAACCATGCTATTATTTTCATGGCTACTTCATAACTATCATTTTGCTACTGTTTGGATCGGGTGACTCCTGTGAAAGGGTTGTTAGACCCCCCAAAAGGGTCATGACACACAGGTTGAGAACCTCTGACCTGGTCACTGCTGACCCATGGCAACCCTACAGGACAGAGGGCAATGTTTTGTGGGTTTGTGGGTTTCTGAATGAACAGATTTTTAAGGAAGAAGATAGCTTACACCTTGTCAAACAGAGCTGCTGGTGGATTCGAACCAGTCTCTCTGTTAGAAGTCCAATATCTAAACCAAAGGCTACCAGGGATCTTTTCATAATATTACCCACAGGGAGATCAAAAAGGAGTGATCTTTATATAAAAGCTCTTTCATATACATATGTGAATCTCACTGGATGTGCTTCCTAGTCTACCCAGATAATACACTGTGTAAGCCTGATATATTTGAAGTGAGTTGAACTTATCTAAATGTGGGAGAATGACAAATTTCATTTTAAAATGCGAACCCTGAAATTAATTGGTACCAGAAATGTTTTTTCCCCTCTTCCTTGAACTACTAATTGACTGTTTTTGTGCAAAAAGCAATATAGGTAGATTTGTTTGTTCATTAAATAACTTAAGTGCCTCCTAAATTCAGGAAGACTCTCAAGCATAGATTCAATCAATGAATATTAATGCCAGAAAATCTGTGAAGGTGTGGAAGGACATCAAGAACATTATACATGGAGAATGGAAAAGATTATTAGTAAGAAAAGGAGGGAGGAAGGAAGCTGAAACCAAGGGTTCAAGTAGAAAGAAAATGTTCTGAAAATGATGATGGCAACAAATGTTCAAATGCGCTGGACACAATGGATATATTTATGCATTGTGATAAGAGATATAAAAGCCTACAATAAGATATTTTTAAAAGGAAAAGAAAAGACCAATGTACATGTAGAGCTGCTAAAGAGAATGAAAAAGTCAAAGAACGGAGTGGAAAATTTCTGCTCTGGGCACCTGGAGAAGACAAAGTGAAGTATTGTGATGAAATTTGCAAAGACTTGGAAAGCCAAGAAGGAAGAATACTAAGGACATCTCAATCAGAAAGAATTTAAGAAAAACTTAATCTTCAAGTTGCAATATTACAAGATTCTACAATCCAAATATAAACGAAGCAGGAGGTATCAAAAGAAGATGAAGGAATATACAGGACTTGTGGGAGAAAGATGAAGTTTCTGCTCTACATAAGGAGTTACAGTCTCAGACACCTACAGACAGTTCTAGTCTTTCCTCCAGGGTGGCTATGAGTCAGAATCAATTCAAAGGCAGTGAGCAGTTTTGAGAGTTTGGTTTCTATTTTCAAATGGGCAATAACCTTGTGATAATTTTTTTTGGTGCCAACATGGCACCTGTAAGGAGATATGGGTGGAGTTTAACCTGTCCATTGGATTACAACCTGATGATCTCCTTTGGAGGTGGGATTGAGATAAATGGGCCTCTGGAGGCCAGTCCCTCTATTTCTCTCCCCTTCACCTTTCTCCTGGCAAGCCCCTCTGCAAGCTGCTAGCACTACCACCATTGGATTCACAAGACTTTGTTCCCACTAGCCTGGGATCTTCTGCATCATTGCCTGTGGCTGCATGACTCTGACGAATATATATGTCTATATAGCTTATATATATATATCTATATATATAGTTTTCCTCTTTCTTACACATATGGGACCATGGATTTGTTTTTCTTGTCAATCATGTCTAGCACAATCCTATATGGAAGCCTAATTATGGAATAAATGTATTGTTTTTTAGATGCTGTGAAGTCGGTTTTGACTCAGTGAAACACTGTCCCATGCTGGACCATTCTCACAATTGTTGGTATGCTTGGGCCCATCTTGCAACCACTGTGTCAATACACCTTGTTAAAGGGATTTTCTTCCTTCCTTCCTTCCTTCCTTCCTTCCTTCCTCCCTCCCTCCCTCTTTCCCTCCCTTCCTTCCTTCTTTCTATTCTTTATCTTTTTCCTTCTGACTCTGTAGTAAGCATACCATTCTTTTCCAAGGAATTGTCTCTCCGGATAACATGTCCAAACTGGGAGACAAAGTCTTACTATCCTCACTTCTAAGTCGTGACATACTTCTGAATATATATCTTACAAGGCAGATTTGTCTGTTCTTCTGGAGGTCCATAGTGTATTCAGTAATCTTTCAAACATTATAATTAAAATGCATGAGCTATTCTCCAATCGTATTTATTCATTGTTCAGCCTTCCATGCATATGAAGCAATAGAAAATATCACGGTTTGGGTTAAGCTATTTTAGTCTTCTAAGTGACATTTTTTCTTTTTTGAGGGGGTGGGCATCACTGCCCTCTGGTGGGAGCAGGGAGGCCCAGCCTTGCTCCTGGAGAGCTGCTGCTGGATTTGAACTGCCAACCTAGTGGACCGAAGTCCTGCACACAACCACTACACCACCGGAGCTCAGCCCAATAACATTTTTTCTTTTGCACACTTCAGAAAAACTTTCTTTTGCAGCATATTTACCCCATACAATCAGTTGTTTGATTTCTCAACTATTGTTCCCATGGGTATTGATTGTGGAATTAAGCAAGATTAATTTCTCACAGCTTCAATATTTTCTCCATTTATTGTGATGTTATTTATTATTCTAGCTTTGAGGGGCTTTGTTTTTATCTTTATCTTGTTTTTTCTTTATCTTGAAGCGTAGCCATACAAAAATTTACACGTGATTTTACATAAACTCTTTCACACTATACAGATGGGCAGTATATTACAAACTCATTTTATGAAGCACCTATAACTCTGACATATAGCCAGGCAGATGCTATCTCAATTGAAAATTACAGACCAATATCTTTAATCAATATAGATGCCAAGATAGTCAATAAAATATTTGCCCAAAGAACTTTTTAAAAAGTTTTAAAAATAAATAATGTATCACAATTCAGTGAAATCCACAGCAAATATACAAGGATGATTTAATATTAGGAACAATCAATGTGATTCACTCCATAGACAAAATAAAACCGAAGAACCACATGATTTTATCAATTGATGTAGACAAGTCTTTATAAAATTCATCTTTCATTCCAGATAAAAACAATAAAATAAGAATAGAAGGAAACTATCTTTTTTTTCTTTCCATATAATATTGGTTTTATTATCAGCAAGATATGGTCACCTCTGTATTAAGGGACAACACAATTACACTGTCAGTGCAGCAGAAATCCCTATTGGTTGTCCCTTTGCTTCTACTAAGACTGTGGCACACAGTCCAAAGGCACTTCAGATTCTGTCTCCCCCAGCTGAAGGTAGGGAAGGTGCCTACAAGCTGAGCTTCTTGGTCTTGTCCATGGTCTTTGGGCCTGTGTCCAAGTTCATGTATTTCCACTGGTGTGGAAGATGGACATTAAGAATGACTAAAATATATATAAATATCTTTAGGTGTTTTTCCTTCTGAATGCACCTCTCTTTGGCAACAGAGCCTGGCCTCTTGGATTCCATATCCTGGTCACATGATATCTTTTTTTTGGCGGGGGAGGGTGGGCATCACTGCCCTCTGGTGGTTGTGGCAGCTACCCAGCCTTGCTCCTGGAGAGCCGCTGCTGGAATTGAACTGCCAAGCCCATGGGCCACAGTCCCACACTCAAACACTGAGCCACCAGGGCTCAGCCGGTTACATATTATCTTAACATCATAAAATCACATGTGCAGAACCAATGTCCTGCATCTCACTTAATGAAGAGAAATTTAAAACATTACCACTTTGATTAGGACCTAGAGATTGAACTTTATCACCACTTTTCTTTAATATAGTCCTATAAGTTCTAGCTAGACATCAAAAAGATATTAAATATCCACATAGCCACAGAAGAAATGAATTTCTCTTTATTTTCAGATGATATAGTCTTATAAACAGAAAATCCCAATAATTTAATTTAAAAATTGCTAGAAATAGCTGAAAATACATAGATCAACATACAGAAATCAGTTGCGTCCTTGGATATTAAAGATGATAAGACTGAAAAAGACAGTAGAAGAGTACTGCCAGTCACAATAACTACACAAATGATAAAATATTTAGGAATAAATATTAGCAGAGAAACAAAAGACTTACACAGGAAAACTAAAAAATAGTCTCACAAGAAACCAAAAGAAACTTATGAAAATGAAACAAGCTACCATGATCCTGCATAGGCAGATTAAATAGTGTGAAAATTTCATTATTACCAAAAATACTACTCTACAAAGTCCACACATTCCAATACAAATCCTATTAAAATTCTTCAAAGAAACAGGAAAACTGATCACCAATTTTATATGGAAAGGAAAGAAACCCAGGAAAAAGGATAAAGGAAAAACTATTAGCAAACAAAAACAAACTGGAGGCCGTCTGTCTCCCTCACCACCCGAATTTAAGCCCTACTATTCTGTTGTAAGGTACCATGGCGTTCCTTCTGACTAACAGCACACCAGGATGAACCATTGCTTGGTCTGCACCATCCTCATAACTGTTCTTATGCCTGAGCCCACTGTGGCAGTCTGTGTGGATTCCTCCTGTTGAGGGTTTCCCTCTTTTTTTTGCTGCCCCTCCACTGTACCACGCCCGATGGAATTCTCTAGACAGTGTGCCCAAAGTATGGAAGAGGAAGTGTGGCCATGCTTGCCTCTTTAGAGCACTGTGGCTGGACTTCTTGCAGCCTGGTGAAAACCCACCGCTTGGAAGTTGAACTCATGTTGAAACCCACAAGGAGGAACAATGTGTGGCCTGCTTTTATATCTATCACATCTTAGAAACCCTTTAGGGCATGTCTACTCGGTTTTAGAGATTTGGAATCAATTTGACAATAAGTATGCAAAAGTCTGATAGCATGGTTGTTCTACGTGATCTGACCAATTGCATGTTTTCACTCCTCTGACACCCCCATCTCTTTCCTGCCTAAAGGTATCTAGACTCTGGTTCAGTCTCTGGATCTTTAGGATCTTCATTTCTTAGAAGGAGTGCTCCTTGAACCCTCTTTTGCATCAACTCACCTAAATCTTATATGAGTTTTTCTTTTTTATTCTCTCTAATAGCACTCTTTCCTTTCAAAAATTAGCACTTACATCACTTTCTAGTTATGCTTTTATTTTTAAATTTACTTGCTTCACATCGGTCTTGCCTTCCAGACTTCAGTCTATGTGACATCAGATATCATGTGGATTTTATTAATCACCAAATACAACTGTTCTTTGTCAGGTGTAGCATATTTCTAAATGTGTGTCTAATGACTGAAAAAGGAACTAGTTCTATTTAAGTGTTTGTCTCTTGTCTTATAGAGTATTATTAGAGACTAGTTCAAAACCCATTCTGAAGACAGATGTAAAACTTTGAAATATTAATGAAGCTGAAGTTTATTTTATATATTGTGGCTTCCACAAGTTTTCTTTCAACAGACTCAGGTGAAGGTTCATCTGGATTGGTCCATCAGAATGTAGGGCATATTAAAATGAAAAGATTTTAGAAACATACTGAAGGGTTTTATGTCTGAATCAGTTGCTAATCCACCTGTAAAATTCTTGGCAAGAGAAGAAAGAATATAATCTAGATTTTGTTAATAGAAGAATCAACAGGAAAACTAATAGACATCCTAGCATTTGAGTGACATAGTCCCAAAAGAATGGATTATGAGAAAGTTAAAATGTAACATAATTACATATGCTTGTAAAGGGTAATACTCACTTAAAAATCAGCATCATTCCAGGGGTACTTCCCAAAGCAGAGGCCAGACTAACTGCCACTTGTAGTGCTATATAGATGTAAAAATTTCTTTTGCACTTGTCATCTCTTTGGCATTCTCCCAAATAGGCCAAGTTAGTTCTGTTTTGGAAAGCAGTGTCATCCACACAACTACAGTTATAAAATACCTAAAAATAATGTTTTAAAATTGCAGACTATATTTGCAAAATATGACAAAATCACAAATACATCTCCATATTCTCTAAAAAGTCTCATTCATTTCAATTGAAATAATAATAGCTACAAAAATACTCCTGTTTGATAGTTGCAAGTCAAAAGCATTTCCTAGACTTTTTTCTAGTCAAAGAAATGTAATCCACTGTTAGCATTCAATTCATTCCCAATTTTAAACTGAGTTGAGAATTTAAAAGTATCTGAAATTGTGCATATACTTTTATCACAAAGTTCTTTATTAATACTTCCCCAAGCTTTGCTCTTACTTTCTCAAACACATTTGCAATATCTCTTAAATATTAGGTATCTACTAAATAACAGAGATAGACCCTTTGGAGAGAGAATTGGTCTAGAGCACTAGAGAATTAGTGCAAGAAATAAATGGCCTTCTATGAATGACACTGGCAAGAAGTAGACAGTATACTAACTCGGTCTAACTCGGTCTAGAGAGAATTGGTCTAGAATTGGTTTCTGTATTCCTAATGCCATGACCCTTTAATAGAGTTCTTCATATGGTGGTGGCCCTAAAGCCATAGAGTCATTGCTACTTCATAACTGTCATTTTTTATATCATTTGATGACCTCTGTGAAAGGGTCATTCAACATCCAAAGGGGTTGTGACCCACAGGCTAAGAACTACAGAATACTGAATGTCTGGCAGTGTTGGTGAGGCTCAAGTCTGGAACCACCACTCTCCAGTTAATGAAAAGTCACCATTTTGAAATGGTGTTAGACAGGGGTGCTGAAACTCTACTTTAAAAATAAACACAATGTCCAAAAATATAAAGACAGATCATAGGACATATGATGCTATTACTAGAGACGTTCAACATAACAGAATAACCTAAATAAATAGAGTTCAGAAGGAAAGAATTGTAAACTAATTATTTGAGAGATTTAATCAGAGAGGCCATTTATGTAGATAGTGGCTTTAATAAATTATGTTCTGAGTCTAGGTTAAGCTGAAGTTCCAGGGAAGTTTTCCTCGAACATCTTCATGATAAAGATGAATTACTGAATGAGAAATTGAGAAAAAATTTAAGTTCATATTAGCCTTTAAAACTTTGGTTTTGCATTAGGAATAAATTATGGAGGAACCCTTATAAAGATAATAAATTCAAAATTGAGTGCAAAGGATATTATTTTTGATGGTTGGTAACTAAGGCTTTGGGGGTAAATATCTTAATAATTTCTAAATGGAATAGGTATTGTCAGCATTCAGAAGAGGATGTCTGCATGCACAACTATCCCAGACATTCATCAACAGACACAGTGCAACCTACAGTGCTTGCACTCCTGCTGGAAAGCATGAGCTTGTGTACTTTTATAATGTTGGTGACTTAAGGTCCAGGGAAATTAGAGGAATTTAAAAGTTAGAATCCAAATGACACGACAAAAACAATGCTTGTAGCTTTCTATATTACTAATGTTGGTGATGGTAAAAGTGCTCAGAAAATGGTTTTGCAAGTATTCGAGACGTTGAGGGAGTTGCAGGTGGATGGTAGAATGATATCCCTAATCTCCATCTATTGGGAAGAACCCAGAGTACCTGCAAGGGCCCAAGAATGCTTAGTGCAAGAAATAAATGGCCTTCTATGAATGACACTGGCAAGAAGTAGACAGTATACTAACTCGGTCTGAATGGAAGATACACCTGTTTGAGAGAAATCAAAATCAGAAGTCAGGAAGTGAAACTGAAAAACTCAATTAGCTGTTGAAAATTCCAAATCTAGTGATCTTACTAAATCAATCAGAACCTCTACATGAAATTTGTCCTGGTAAGTTAGATGTGCCGACAAAGATTTGACACAGGACTTTCGTCTAACTCTGGAAAGGTAAAGTACCTTTAACTTAATGGAAATCATATGTTCAATCAAATTAGGAACTTTTAAGAAACCCTAAATTCATCAAATAGCAATTTCTATTGGGGAAGCATAAAATTGCCTCAACCTAGAATTGAGAACAACAGAGAAATCTACTTGTGTCTCAAGCAGGACTTTATCTGAGGGCTTGTTGACAGACCTCACAACTACCACTATGGGCAGATATTTTGGAGTTTCTGCTCCCTCCCCTCCACCCCCAAAGGTTGGCCATAGTTGATCTTTTTACTGGCCATTCTAGTTTTAGAAAGATTTGGTAGGCACTTATGAAATGGAATCTGTAATTTTTATTTGGGAAAGAAGAGAAATAAAAATGAATACTAACTTTAGACTTTTTCATGTCACTTGCAAGCTTACATCCTGCCAAGCAAGGCGACAGGTAAGTGATCCCATTCTCTCCACAGACTGGCTCCCAGTGTCTTTCATCACAGTTGCAAGCGGAGTTACAATCAGAAAGCGGTACGTGTTCATGAGATGGAACCGTTTTTTTCCTGAAAATATGTGATAAGCAAATATAAAAAATGAGTGAGAAAAGGTAAAATAAGGAAAGGGGACAAGATTATTCTTAAATCATATACATTTAATAAAAGATGATGTCAAAGGCAAAGTTTTTAAACTTTAAGATGCAGGGCTAACTTTTCATCTTCCACTTTTACCAAATGAGTTAGGATGCAGCTGAGTAGAACTGAAAAAAGAGAAACCAAAGTGGATTGGAAAAACCTTTGGAACAAGGCTTTTGTCGTTGCCTTGAGAACTTCATGTTAGCTAATTCACTTCTTTTTGGTGGTGGTGGTGGCGTGAGGGGGAGGTGGATGGACTCAGTTTCTCTTTACTATTGGACTGAAGTTCATCTTAACTCATCATACAGACTTTTAGTTCATAAATGTTATTTAATGAGGTTGAATTTTAGAATAGTACGTTAATCTATGCTTTTCTTTGAGAAAATAATTCAAGATGGTCAAAGAAGCGCTCATAACAAAAATGTTGAAAAGTCAAGAATAATAGATTGAGAAAGGTGATAAGCTCTGCACATCTTAATGAAACTCCTGTGTGGTTCGTCATAACTTACTTGGTAACATGACGATATGCTATCAAACACAATTTTACAAAATGACTAGAATGTCATAGCAGGCGATGTTTGCAAAATAATTTTTTCACTCCTTCAATTTGTTTTTTTTTATTCTAACAATATTCATAGGTTTGGAAGAAAACCTGATAATAATCGAGAACCAATAAACGATATTTCAATGAGCCAGAAATTTAAAAGAAAAAAGCAAGTAGATTCAGCAATTCAGAATAGCGAGTAATTTTCCTAAAGCACCTATTAGCCGATTGCATTTGCTGACACACTGTTGAGACTTAGTAAGCAGAACAGTTCAGAATCTTGTCCAGACACTGCAGTGAGGTACAGCTGCCCTTCTTTATGTTCCTCCTCCTCATCCTGTGCCTGCCCCTGCTATAATCCATTGCTTCTTCAAAAAGTCCAGCAGACTTAAGTCAACCTCATAGACTTTGGAGGAAGGTGGGAGGGTTGAATTAATTCTGCAGCGCCAAACCTCTTTGGCCTCAGGACCTCCTAAAAAAGTACGAAGGACCCCAAAGATGGGTTTTAGGTGGGTCTGAAATTGATCTATTGTTATCTAATCTGTTAGAAATTTATATTGAAAACATTTATCACACAAAATACAGAAGCATACATTTCATTTGAGATCTTTGATATCATATTTCTTGTAGCCTTTAGAATATATCACTATACAAAATGAGAATGAAGAAGGAAAGTAATATCTGAGTATATTTGAAGCTGTTTTCAATTTGTGGAATATTCTGGTCAGGTCTCAGGGAGTCCTATGGGCAGTCAAAGTTCATTCTTAAAACCTATGTATTAATGCATACCTCAGAAATTAGTTTACTCACCAGCAGTCCCTAAACTCTCAGTAAATTGTGTCTGTTATTTCTATAATTAAATTATGGGTTCCAGAAGGAAATTACTATATCCTAAAGATCTTGACATGCACGGACATTTTGTCAGATGAAAAAAATCCTCCTTGTATCCCTAGATGTCTTCTTCTGCAGAGATGGTATAGAACTGCACTTATTTTCTGGTGCTAGCTTCCAGATATGCCTAACCTGACAATCCCAGAACCCTTGGAACCAACAGTGTAATGTAGACACGAGGAGTGACTTTAAACAGCTCACAATTTCTTTTTATCTTAAGCAATAAATGAAGAGAATGTATGATAGTTGTATTGTATGATACTAAGGCTATTTTATGTGGTTGATAAGTAATATGTACAAACCCATCATAGTTCAAGGTTAAGCCAGCAACTGGTTTGGTTTCACAGAGCAGAGGAAAGTGAAATATTTGAAGTATGAAAGCCACCAAAAAAGCAGCAAAGGACAGTTTTGCAATTCCAACCAAGCTAAGTTTGAATTTTTTAATGACATATCCTCCTATCAAAAATCCACATGACAGAGTCGGCATGGTGATGAGTCCTAGAAATAAAAGGAAAAATATTACTTACATAGACTTTTTCCCCAGGTCTACATTTATGCATAAAGCACAGTGTATTCCACCCAAATTCATCCTCTATAATCACTTCTTCAGTAGATAGGTGGCGACCAAGATTAGAATAGAGAGCCAGTTTGCTCGGTGAAAAATGCAAAACTAATTTCTTCCTTCCTATACTGAGAATTTGGTATCATGTATAGCAAAAATTAGTGACTGAGAATATTTGTGTTATGTCTTAAAAGATGGATTCTATGAGGCTGTTTCCCTCTAGAAATATTTCACTTGTCATCTAAGCAAATTTCCTCTTGCCTATTTCACTTGTCATCTAAGCAAATTTCACTTGTTATCTAAAATTCTTTATATCTATTGAGGTGAAAAACAGGGAAATTATATTTTTTATTAATCATTTTATTGGAGGGCTCTTGCAAATCTTATAACAATCCATCATTCAACACACTTTTACATATGTTGCCATCAACATTTCCAAAACATTTTCTTTCTACTTGAGCCCTTGTTTTCTTTCTTTCTCTCTTTTAATCATTTTATTGGGGGATCATACAACTCTCATCACAATCTGTACATGTACATCAGTTGTATGCAAAGCACAAATCTGAACATTTGTTGCCATTATGCTTCTCAAAACGTTTTCCTTCTACTTAGGCTCTTGGTATTAGCTCCTCCTTTTTTCACTCCCTCCCTGTCCCCCTCTCCCTCATGGGCCCTTGAGAATTTATAAATCATTATTATTGTGTCATATTGTACACTGCCTGATGTCTCCCCTCACCTACTTCCTTGCTGTCCATGCCCCAGGGAGGAGGCTATATGTAGATCCTTTCAATCAGTTTCCCCTTTCTATCCCACCTTCCCGGTATCACCCCTCTCGTCACTGATCCGAAAGGGATCATCTGTGCTAGATTTCCCATGTTTCTGGTTCCTATCTGTACCAGTGTACATCCTCTGGTCTAACTGGATTTATAAGACAGATTTCAGTATTTAGTCATATTTAAGGATGTTTCCTTCTTATACTTCTTTATTTCATAATCCTACAAGAATTATTGAAGAAGCACTACTGGTTGGACAATTGGGAGGAGAGAAAGACTGGACTGATGGTTCCTGGGGGGATGCGGGGGAGAGGGGAGAGGAAAGGGGGCCTGGACAGGCTCAGGGATGGCCGAAACAACAAGTGGTCTGCAATTGGAGGCAAGGAGGGTGTGGGAGGCCAGGTGGGGCCGAAGTAAGGGTAATGTAATAGGGTATTATAATAGAGAGGAAGTACTGAACCTCAAATGAAGGCCGAGTCTGACAGTGGAACAGGAGGAAGGCAGAAGGAAATAGAGGGAGGAACTAGAAGGCAAAGAGAACTTACAGAGACAGACATATACATATGTAATTGTAAGCATATATTATAAGGAGGGAATAAATCCAGGTACATATATCTATAGGTTTAGTACTAAGGTAGAAGCTGGACCTTGCACCCCAACCCAGTCACTCTCCCTCAAGGCAAGAACACTTTGTTCTACTAATCTGGCCTTTCAGGATGCTCACTGGCCCAATGTGATCACTGAAGTCAAATAGGTCCATAAGCAAATGTGAAGAAAACCGATGGTGTCCAGCTACCAAAGGATATAGAGTCTGGGGTTTCAAAGTCTGAATATAAACAAATGGCCATCTAGCTGAGAAGTATCCAAGCCCATATGGAAGAAGTGACTATGAGGTGTCAAAAACACCAGGCCTCAGGCATCAAGGAGGAAAAAAAATCATATCACTGTATGCAATTTCTCATGAGACAATCATTGAGCACATGTGGGGATTGAGCAAGTGTTAAAGATAGCTGATGGTACCTGGCTATCAAAAGATACAACAACTGAGGACTTAAAAGTTTGAGGATGAAAAAATTGTTATATGGCCCAGGAACAACAAAGTCCACGACAGAGGATGCATACCAGCCTGTGCAATCGTGAGATGTGGAAAGAACCAGATACCAGGCATCAAAGAATAAAAATCATAATATTATTTGCCCTCCCTCCTGACATGATTACTGATGACAGAAGGGAGCAGGTGCAGACAGAGAGGAGAAACCAAATGGCACCCAGTTACCAAATGATAAAGTACTTGGGATCGCGAAGGTTTGAGGTTTGAGGATGTACAAGTGGCCATCTAGCCCAGAAGCAGCGAAGCCCACATGGAAGAAACACACTAGCATGTGTGATCATGGGGGCCAGAAGGGAGTCGATATCAAGCATCAATGAACAAGAATCACATCACTACGAATGGGGGGGGTGAGGAGAACAGAGTGGGGACCCAAGACCCACCTGTGGGTAATTGGACACGATCTCACAGGGGAGTCGTGGGGAGGAGACAGGCCAGTAAGGTGCAGTGAGGTGGCGATAAAGCATACAACTTTCCTCTAGTTCCTGAAGGCTTCCTCCCCCCAACTGTCATGGTCCCAGTTCTATTTTACAAAGACAGCTGGACTAGAGGAGGTACACTGGTGGAAAATGGAAATGCGGGGAATCTAGGACAGATGAACCCCTTTGGGCCAGTAATAAGTGTGGAACTACTGGATGGGTGGAGAAAAAGTGGGGTAGAGAGGGGGAGCCAATTACAGGGATCTACACATAAGCTTCTACCAGGAGGACAGATATTGGTGGAGAGGGTGAGGTGAGACATTGGGCAGTGTAAGTCAAGACAAAACAATTATAATTTATAAAGTATTGAGGGTTGGTGGGGGAGTGGGGAGCAAAGATTAGGGGGCGGAAATGAGAAGCTGATGTCAAGGGCTCAAGTGGAAGAGTGGAGGTTCAGAGAATGATAGCAGAAGCAGGCATGCGAAGAAGCATGGCACAATATATGCATTTATGTGTTGTGAAAAATGATGTGAGAGGCCCCAATAGAATGATTTTTCAAAGAATTATTGAAAAGAAAGTTCTCTAACAAAATATTGAGCTTGTGAATTCTATTGGGAATAAAAAACATCACCATTACAGCTCTAATTTTCTAGAAGCTAAACTTCTGTGAATGTCACACCCATGAAGACCCAGTATAGAAGATCCACGATATCATACTGGGCCACTATAAATCAGAATGGACTTTATGAAACCTAACACCAACCTTAGAAAGTTTATCACCATCTGTCCTAGGAAAGAAAAATGGTATCAAAAAACTTCTCTAAAACGTGCTGCTTTCATGGGGCAAGTATGCATTTAAATTGGGTTTTCTTTGGAAACATCAGTATCTTACTTTGTGTAAGTCATTGAATTCTGATATCAAAGTCCTTGAATTATGGAATTATGTTAGTTATATTAAAAGAATTTCTCCTAGGATACCAACACTAAATAATACACTCCAATAATGCAGGAACTATATATCTCTATATAGGATTTCATGCAGAATATTTCCTTTTGGAACTTATTTACATAACAAGATGAATTTTAAATCTGGAACAGTGATAATATCACAAGCTTGAAAAATTTAAATTTACAAAAAGTCTAGGGAATATTATGCTTATTAAAGTATATAATCACCTTCACAGAAAATGAACATTACAGTAATTTAGAACACAAATACTTGACAAATCTCATTAAGCAAATAAGTAAACAATATGTCTTACCAATCCAAAAGTTTGCCTCAGCTATTGACTGACCAAACTGCTGTTCTATGTACTTGAAGATATATGTAATATTACCAACATAGCCACTGAAATGTAGCAATGACAAAGCCAAGAATATAACATATAGAGGGGTGGTAAGGATGCTTTTCAAGGACTGGATAAAGCCTATAAGAAAAGATGACAATCAAAATTACATTATATACGTATGTCTATATTGTTACCTCAGTTTTGTAAATATCAGAGAAATTATATGATTACATAAATATGTAATACAAAAATGGGATTTTCTTTTGGAGAATCATGGAAACAGAGCCAGTTCTACCTTGCCTAATGGAGTGTCTGTGAGTCAGAACTGACTTTATTGTAGTGAGTTTTGATATAATGTTTAAAATACCCTATTGCAATTGCCTAGTCTCTGTATCATCAATTAGATAAAAACCTTATTAAATTAGAGACAGTGTTAGATAGTCAACAGGCTATCATGATGCCTGGCAACATTTGTTGAAGGAATTCATGAAGTATTATAGTCCCTTATATTCTCATAGTTTGCCTTATCCAATTATATCCATACATACACATATATATACATACTCTGATTTATAAGTAGCAGATAATTTCAGTTTTTGTTTGATTTTTCTGTTAAGCATCATATAACTGATCCCCTTCTTCAGTCACTGTCTTTCTCTGTTAAACCCCATAAAACTAGCAAATGAACTCATTTATTAATTTCAATGAGATTATCAGCAACGTGACAGCCAAATTTAGTAGAGCAGACGCTAGCTAAAGTGATTGGGGAAGGATTCACTGCTTCTGACGGCCTATTCTTCCATGTCACAGGGTTCACATTTCCAAGTTGAATGAAACTGTAAAATACTCACCAGCTATATTTCCAGTAGCATTTTGCTTATATTTGCCTACTTTAGATTTTAACTTATATTCTTTATTTGTTTGGGAAGCATGAGAAGATACTGAAACTTTCCTTTCTTTCTGGGGTATATTCAGGTTTGGGGGAAGGAGAAAGAATGGCACAGAAGATATAATGGAGAAGAGTCCAGACACAAGGAAACCAAGCCACCAAGCACCAACCCAACGGGAATCCTGAGGAGTTATATGAATGCTGCCTAGAACAAAAAGATATAAAAATAAAGCCATTAAAATCACTTTGAAATTTTACTAATGGTTGGTAATTATACGACTGCTTGGTCTTTTCCATAAATATAGAGAATAAGTTGAATTTCATCAAATTGAGGATACAATTTTCTTTTTTGCATACTGTTAATCCTTGGAGTCAGAAGGCCCTATTGCCATCATTTTCCAGATATCATTTATAACATTGCAATGATTGCCTAAGCATGAATAATCTTGAGATCAAGAAAGCACCATGAACACTAAAATTTACAGCAGTTTAAAAGAAATTCTCTTAGCTAATAATGGATCTCCACAAAAATCTACATTTCTAACCCTCCTGACACCATGGAAGATGGTATCAGTAGAAAAGCACATACAATAAACATTGAATTAATAGTGACTCAAGTAACCTAGTCACTAATCTCTTATAGATATTTCACATAAATGTATTCATACATAAATATACCCATGTCTGGCTGATGCATTTTAATAACATAATCTTCAAGGTTTATCTGCTATTCAGATTTTACTGAATAATATTCTATTATATGGATGTAATAATGCACACATGCACATCATAAAAAATTGAAGCACAATTTAAATGGTACCAATATTCTTTGATTTAAAAGAAAACTCATTAACAGGAGAAATATTGACTTTATTTAAAACTACCTAGAAATATATTTTAAATTATATTTAGGAGTGGGGAAATAAAAAATAGGTTACATTTATACAATGAATTTTCAATTCTTCACAAATCTGGTTTAGATTTATAATCTTAGTGTTTCATAACAAACAGCTCTAGGAAATGATTGGTTAAATTAGGGACTCAATCAACAACAGGCTAAGTGCTCATCATCTTTCAAGGTGCCAGTTTGATAAAATTTTTCCCATGTGGTTATTGATTTCCACTTAGGAATTAGAAGCCATAGATCCTCTAGATATATCATGCCATAACAATTTCCACAGCAATTAACTCAATTGCTATTTTAAAATTAGTCTATTCCTTATGAAAATTTGAATTTCTGCATTTCTTGAACAGCATTAAGAAGATCTTGTCAATGTTGGACCCACATTTCTGCATGAAGAGAAGAGACTGAAGCTGAGTGGCACAGTAGATTTAGGGAGGATGACAAGAGAAAAATTCACTACTACCAGTTCTTTCCAGTCTACCACATACTGGTTTCCTAGATTTGAACCTCTTTACTCTTTCATGTTTCCTCTTTGACTCCTCTCATCACTGGAATTAGGCAAAATATACTGCGCAACATGAATCTTTTTTGCTCCCCACCAAACTAGAAAAGATATAATGGAATCTGAAACTTCAGTGGTAAAAAATAGAATCACAACTACGTGAACTGCCTACACCTTCACCCAGAAGAATGCACTTCAGAGAACAGCACTGAAGCGACAGCTTGTGGAGAGGTTGCACATCTGGACAGAGCACACAGAAACAAATGAAGAAGACAGGAGAGAGAGTGGAACACAACCATGACCTAAGAACAATATTACTACTCAGAGTAACCAATACATAGAAAAAACCATAGGACCAGCCCACACGATGTCTCTCACTGACCCATAGTGCTATGCGGGCCAACACTGGAGACACAGTGTGGGAATTGTGCTCCATCTGACTCCATCTGTACTGGGTGAAACACTAAGGGCTGCAACAGAGCAGCAAGGGGAGTAAAACAATGAAGCCTGTGGGGAATACCAAAAATAGACTTTGGGTCCAGGGCATGACACCCCATCAATTTCAATTAGAAAGTACTCTTACAAATAGATCTGGGACTATTTTTAGGCTTTTCTTTGTTGTTGTTGGTTTGCTGTTTTGTTTTGCTTTGTCTCATTTGTGTGCTTATTATTGTCTCTACATGTCTACTTGGATAAGATAGGTGGGATAATCAATCCAGAGGAGAAAACAGCTAGATCATTGGTTCTGCAGGTGCAGGAGAGTGGGAAAAGTGAGGGAAAAGAAGTGGGTATTAACAAACTAAGGGACAAGGGAACAACTAGTGATCTAAAATCAATACCAAGGAGGGTGTAGCATGCCTGGTGGGGTTTAATAAAGGGCAATGTACCTGGAAGGAATTACTGAAACAAGAATGAAGGCTGAACCTGATAATGGGACAAGAGAAAAGTAAAAGGAAATAGAGGAAAGCAGTAGGAAACAAAGGGTATTTATAGAGGTTTATATAGCAATGCATAAAAACATAAATGTACATATATTTATATGTTAAGTATGGAGATTGGGCTATGACTCAAGTATTCCCTCAACACAAGAACACTTTGTTCTAATAAACCGGCATTCTGTGATGGTCCCCTTCCATATACATTCACTGAAGACAAAATATGTGCAAAAGCAAATGTGGTGAAGAAAGCTGATGGTGCCTGACTGTCAAAAGATATAGTGGCTAGAGTCTTAAAGGCTTAAAGATAGGCCATCTAGCTGAGAAGCAACAAAGTCCACATGGAAGACGCACACCAGCCTGTGTGATAATGAAGTGCTGATTGATAGATATCAGGCATCAAGGAACAAAAAATCATGTCAATGTGAATGAGGGGGAAGGTGGAGTGGAGACCTAAAGCCCATCTGTAGACAATTGGATATTCCCTTTCACAGGGTCACAAGGAAGAGACAAGTCAATCAGGGTATACTATAGCATGAATGAAATGTGCAACTTTCCTCTAGTTCTTTAATGTTTCCTTCCCTCCCCATCCTACCCCACTGTCATGACCCCAATTCTACCTTACAAATTCAACTAGACCACAGCATGTACACAAGTACAGATAATAATACAGGGAATCAAGAACAAATAAACCCCTCAGAACCAAAAATGAGAGTAGCAATACCTGGTGGCTAAGGGGTAGATAGGGGGAGAAAGAGGAAACCAATCACAATGATCTTTATATAATCCCTTTCCAGAAGGGATGGAAACAGAAAAGTGAATGAAGGGAGACAGCAGTCAGTGTAAGACATGAAAGAAAAATTATAAATTATCAAAGGTTCGTGAGGAAGAGGGGGTGGTGAAGGAGGAAAATGGGGAGCTGATAGCAAGGGCTCAAGTATAAAGAAAGTGTTTTGAAAATGATGATGGCAGCATATGAACAAATGTATGCAACACAGTAGATTAATGTATGGATTATTATAAGTCATAAGAGATCCCAATAAAATGATTTTTGAAAAAGAAAGAAAATTCCACAATTGTCAGGTATACTTTAATCCTCAAAGTAACATCCTACCTTTTAACATTTTAGAGGGATCTTATGCAACAGATTTACCTGATGCAAGGTAATTGTCATGTATTGTTTATTTATTATAATATTTAATAAAAGATTTTATATATAATTGCTATGAATTCTAAGCTAATGGCTAAGGAATGATTCTTTAGAAGAAAGTTTACAAAACTGTCATTCTAAATACTTCCAGCATTTATTTGTGTGATAGAAAGCAATGATTAATCAAAAGAAGTCTGCTCAACTCATGACTCCTCTACGCACTATCTCTTTAACCTACTAGTGGACCATTTCAATCCATATGCTTTTCACCAGCTGCATTTTAGAAGATCATTAAACCTTCTTTTCCAGCCAATCTTTATCAGAAACTACTAAAACTGGTTCCGCCACATAGCAATGTGCAACTTTCCTATGATTATTGATGTGGTGCACTTGCTTGCAATTTAATTGGCAGATCTCTTTCATAGGTCTTGAGAATTTTTTAAGACATCAATACTCCTCTGCTCGAATTCACACATTTAAATGAGAAGATATAGAGCATTTTTGCCAGCACTTACTTTAGCTTTACAGGCGTGAAGCTTTACTGTTGGAACACTGGGAATTCAACTCACATCTTGGTGAAATAGAAAGTTCGGTTTGCTTCGACTGCACTCAACATCATAGGTTAAGAGAGGTATCATTCTGTCATGTTCTAAAACATGAGAGATCCATTCACAAATGTCTATGATTCATTCTGAATGAATCGCCCATATCCTTCGAGATCAGTAAGATTAGAGAGCAGGGAAGAGGCATAGAACTATTTTCCCGATGGCTTTGGAAGGAGTCTTGGCGATGCGGTTTTGCACATTCAGCTGTGATGCATAACATCAGCAGTTCAGAACAGGCAGGCCACTTCGTGGGAGAAAAGCTGAGACTTTCTGCTCCAGACTGACAGGCTGGGAAGCCCACAGGGATAGGTTTACCCTGTCCTACATGGTTGCTATGCATCAGAATGGAGTCTATGGCAGTGCATTTACATTTCTTTATTCTTGAAGGGTAAAGAGGAAGATCATAAATGTCCTTTATGTGTGGTTTCCTTCATATATGCATTCAGCAAGAACTTGGTCAATATTGCTAATTGCTAAGAGCTAGAGAGTGATCTATAACAAAGTGGAAATTGTGGAGCCACTCAGCACTACAGGAATCAGTTCGATAGTTTTAGCAAAGGACGCTGAACCTTCTGTCCTGCATGAGCCAAACCAGAAATGGCACAAAACAGGAAGCTACTTGATGGAGCGGTCAGTTCTGGGAGAGGAACATTTTCTATTTTGTTGTTTCAGATTAAGGAATTAAAATCAAATTGACTTGTTGCAAAGCAAAAGAGGTTTATTAGGAGATAGGGTAATTCATGAACTGCAGTAACTAAGTGTTACAATCAGGCAGTTACTAAGTGTTCCATTACTCGGAAGACTTAAATATTAAAGCCACATAGGTCTTAAATGTTGGCACATTACATTGATCACTTTTTAATTAATTGCAAAGTTTGGTATAGATGTTGAATTTATGCTTTATTAGGACTATGAAGACATTTATTTCCTACATATTCTGTGTATTTGGAGAAGTACTAAGTAATGGACTGTGGAAAGAAAGACTTATTCATGAATACGTTCTCTTGAACTTGAAAAGAAATGCACTAGCCTTTTACCTTCTGGTTATACTTACTTAAATCTACGAAGCCAATGTCCACATATAATTTGGCAAACTGAGATCCTAGGAGGAAGCCGATGGCTGGCCCGATCATTGTTACTGCATTCAAAGTACCTGAAAATATTACAAATGAATTCTATCAGATGCCAAGAGCTTATGTTCAATAGGTTTCTAAAATAATAGTACAGTATTTTCCTTAAATATTTTAATAAGTAAAAAAATGAGCTTGGAAATACATGATCACATCAAAGATAGACATGGAAGGGGGATATGATTACCATCTAAAATATCTAAAATATTCTGTACATTACCTATATAAAAAGAAGAATGTCCTTCTTTGGCAAAATCATCAATGTAAGAAATCCCCAAGGGTGCTATTGGGGTTTCACCAATTCCACGAAGCATATTCCCCAGCAAGACATACATCCACATGTGTGACCCAGGCTCCTTTGCACAGGCTATCGATACAAAAAGTTATTTTGTTTTAAACATTAACTTTAACTCCTTATTCACCTATTCATATGTTTTCAATGGCCTTGAATATTACTAAAGACTCTAAGTCCACTTCATTAACTCTGCATTTCATTAACAAGAGTGCCTCCCTCCTTTTTCTCATTATAAGAATGATTCATGTGCACTTTCAACAGTTTGAAAATGCCATCGAAAAGCAAAAATCATCCTCAATCTCACAACACACAGAGAGCAATTCCTAATGTGTGTTATACACTTGTTACATAAAAATATATGTAACATCCTCTAGGTACATTATATATTTAAATTGCCAGTTCATAATGCAATTTTTGTAAGCTTCTGTGGTAATCTATGATATTATTAAAATTTATGATGTGAATGTTTAATAGTATAATAAAATTTTAATAATTTATTTAGTAAATTTTCTATTTTCAAATGTAAAATGTTTCTATTTCTATTCTGTCAAATAGGAAGGTTTTTGCTATAATTATAAGTAACCCTAGGTAAGTCCTTTATTATTTTCTTGATACAAAAGAGTAAAAATAGAATCTTTGAGTTAAATGAGTCTGAACATTTTTGTTCTTTAATATTTAGTGACAACTAATTTCCAAAAAGATATTTACACACTTTTACACATTTACACACTTCCAAAAGTACATAAAATGCACTCTTTCCTTAAGTGCATGTCTTCTTTTTAACCTTTTTAAAATTTAATAAAATGCTTTAACTATAATTTATAATGTGTTATATTCTGTTTAAAATCTTAATTGGAGTTGCGATTTGAATTTTAATTAAGGGTAAAGGTACATGTTTTCATATATTTATAACAATTCCCTCTTTCTTATTTTAAAATGCATACATTGCCAATTTTTCCAATGAAATCTTTCTTCTAACAATTTTTTACATAAAAAGCTTATCAGCAATGATTTTGGTTATGGATAAACTGTCAATCTTTTATTTGATTTTAAAATAAGTTTTGCTACTAAGATATTTTTACTAGAGATGTAATTAAGTTTATGAAATTCAGCATGATTTTCCATTCTTACCATTTCCCACTACTTCAGGTGGTGCTTTACTGAGTGATAAGTTTTGACTCACTAAACAGAATGGGAAGCTTGCTGTTGAGTTCGCCGATGGATTAACATTGTGTCCTTTAGAATACCTATAACTGTAAGAACATATTTAGATTTAGAATGCGGCTTATTTGCTTTTCACTTATTTCTGAAATACATACAATTTTTTTCATGTTATTTGTGCTACTCCTATTAATAACCATTTTCCCAGCCTATACTTTAAGAGAGGTGATCAGTGAAAGTGAAATGAGAGAGTTCTCTAAGAAACCATTGAACACTCCTTCCACAAAATGGTTATCAATCTATGCTTCTATTGTGGTCAAGATATAAACTCTTCTGGTTGCTGAATAATGTTTTTAGTTGTTAGCTGTATTTATTTGTACTTTTCCTTACACTCTAACCTTTCTGATAATTATAATGATATTCAATGAATTTTAGGAAAATATTTAGCAAAATGAATTATAAGGTATATCAATACATATACATTTTCTATAAGACATGAGATAACAGTGTCATTAGGTCACTTTATACTCTTGCCAACAAATATACATAAGATATAATGATCTTAATATCCAAGATCCTGGGTCGACATGATTTTAAAAAGTCAACATTACTTGGAAGTGTGGGTAAGTGAATTGTAGCATATTTTGTAAAGGAAATGACATGTGCTATGACTCTGAGGAGAGGAATAAGTATTTAGTTGGCAGGTAAAGTATGAAAGACTGCAACATTTAATCTGCAAAGGTATGATGCAACATGGCACATTTAGAGACATGCGAATAGTTTGGTAGGACTAAATTGTGGTCCTGAACGGTGGGCACAATAGAAGATAAGTGTAGGAAGATGGTTAAGGACATAATTAGTGAGTGGTTTGGAAATGTTTATCAGTTTGTATATTAACTCTAGGCAAAAGACTTTCCACATTTGGAGCAGTGACCAATAGTAAAGCATATTTTTCATCATAGGCCAAATAGACATGACACATTTAAACTAAAACAACGCTCAGTTGCAGAGTTGATTCCGATTCACTGTGATCCTATTTTGTCTGGCACCAGACAGCACATAATTGCTCTTGTAGATTTCTGAGGAGATAGGTTTCTCAGACTGTTATTCAAGGAAGCAGAAAAGACTCTTCTTCCTCCCACAAAAGCTCAGGTGGGTTCAAACTGCGGACTTGAGGGTCAGCAGTCCCAATATGTAACCCACTAGGCTTCCAGGGCTCCATCCCCATACACACGCATTTACAAATATATGTGCAACCAAAGCAAATGTTTTGCAGAACCACATTTTTCTCATATGCATTTTATATTATGCTTTTTCATTTTATTCTGTTCTGTTCTAATTTATACTGCCTATTTATTTGTGCTTAACTTTTGGCCACCGTCATTTAGATTAGAACAATTTATTGAACAATTTTGTTCAGCATTTGAAGTTTGAATTGCATGGCTTTAGGAAAATTTAAGTTTGAATCAGGAGTAAAAGAATTAGCACTGTGTTCAAAAGTTAATATGGTATGTTAGAATATGAGTTTAGAGTTGAGATTTGAATCAAGGAACCCAGCTAGAAATAATGAAAGCCTAAACAAGGATGAGGATCTCACTCTTACACTTACTCCCTCCCATCGCATCCTTTCTGAAAGAGACCCTCCTCTTTCTCCCCCGGAAAGGCTGCTGCTTTCGAACTGAACTGACTCCAATTTGAAGTCACTACGTCACCATGACGTCCCTAAGTTCAGCTAGTAGAGATTAAAAAAGCAGAGCAAGAACAACTTTTGCAGACATTTAGGTGGTACAACAAGCAGGATTTGGTGATCATTGATCATTTGTGTTAAAAGAAGGAAGAGTCTAGGATGATGCCTTTTACTTTACTTTGAACACTGAAAGGAACATCTACTAAAAGAGAAAATATAAAATGCTTGAGGAACCGATTTTGACAAAATTGAATGAAAAATGCACATGCAGTGCTAGATTGGAGAGATCCAGAGGTGGGTACTTATATGTAGATTGTGAGTGTAGGAAAAAATTACTGTATATAGAGAATAAGTGTACTTAAACTCGTGTTTCACAAGGACTACATAGAATAAAAATGACACATATGATGAAGACATACATTTAAGACAAACCAAAAGATAGTAATATACTGAAACAAGTACTCAGAAGAAAACAGTACTTATGCAGTACAAATACTTTTTTAAACGTGAATTAACATCATGACCCAAAGGTATGACTGTTGTATTTGGCTATAAAGCAGTAATTGATGTTTTTGACAGAAATGCCTAAACGTGTAGCAATATTTTTTCTCCGTTCATAATTACAGAAGGCAGAAATTTTAGCGGGGAACAACATAACCTAAAATCAAGTATAATTTATGCAATGTATTTTATATCTAGGTTTTGAGATGTAACCCTAACTTCTGGCCAATGTGAAGTCAGTAGAAATGTTGTGCTTCAGGAAATACTTTTTAAGACTCAGCATTTTCGAAAACCCTCTGCTTCTTTTTATTCTTTTCTTTGTGCCTTTTTTCCTCCTTGTATGACGATATTGTCATGAACAATATTTCCATACCTTGTGCCATGAAGTTGAAGCCATAGAGAGCAGCATACTAAGATAAAGAGAAGCAGCCTCAGGCTGGCTACATTAACTTTTACCTGCAATATAAATTCTACTTTCTTTATAGTTGCCTGGGTATTGCAAATCGTTCATTGCTCAACTACGATCCAACTGGTTGGCAGTTGAAACACAGAAGTTCCTCAAAGACAGACCTAGCAATCTGCATCCAAAGGTAACAGCCTTGAAAATCTTAGGGAGCAATTTATGGATCCACCAGGAATTGGAATCAAATGTATGGTTAACTAATGACAACCACTTCTTTTAAGACATGCCTATTGAGACTTTCTGTCATTTGCATCAGAACTACACAGTGACTTTAGGAAATTAGCTTCAGGGAGTGCAGCTGGGAAAAATCACATTGCAGGGGGTTAATAGTGGTCTTAACAAGTGAAATAATATCTACAGGCAAAATGTATATAATGTATTAAATAGAAACAAATAGTACATTACTGTCCTCTGTAAATGTGTGCATTGTTTAGTGCTATCCATATATCAAAGTCTAAAAAACTATAGTCTTCAAAACAACAAATTAATATCTACATAGAAATGTATTCCATTTTAAAATATATTATGTGTAGTATCACTCTCAAAAGGTGACTCCCTATGTTAAATAAAACAACTAAAATTATACTACTAATTTACTGGCGATTGATATTAATGATAGAAATTTGTTTAACATACCCTTAAAAGTATGTATTGAAATCTTGTGCTCAATTGCATACCTTAAAAGTATATATTGAGGGCTGAACCCCAGTGGCGTAATGGTTGAGTGCAGGACTGCGGCCCACTGGCTTAGTGGTTCAAATCCAGCAGCAGCTCTCCAGGAGAAAGGCTGGGCCTCCCACTCCCACCAGAGGGCAGTGATGCCCCCCAAAATACAAAACAAACAAACAAAAAGTACATACTGAACTCGCCAAGTGACCAGATTTTAAGCGTGTCACCATTGACCAGGGGAAGCAGGGGTTGTTTGATTAAAAATTTGGTCTATATAGAGCAACAAAAATATTCATGGAAGGTAAAAATAGTATTGCAATATATTTATTTAATTTTAAAATGCCGCAGGACGTGGACAAATTGTTAAAAAAGCGGGACATCTGGTCACTATGTCTGGTCTTGTTTGTAAATGGAGCTTTCTTTTTTCATGTTAATCCGGTCAAACCCACCTATCATTGATTCTAAATCTAATCACCTTTGAGTTGTAAGATGACTACATTAGACAGACATGGAGAACAGGAAAGTCATGATAGAGACATAGAAATCTTTAAAGACTGCTGATAGCTACTAGACTATTAAATCCACAAAATGGGACCTTCCCCTAGAAGTCAGATTCAAGCCTCCTAACTGTGAGAAAATAAATTCTGTTCTTGAACATCACCACTTTTGGTACTTGTGTTTTGTTAGTACGAGGCAACTAAGACACTTACTATCCCATAAAGAAGTGTGGCAAAGCAGTCAAAATACTTCCAGCTCCCATAATGATGCAACCAATTCCAATTAATCGTGGTCTGTGTAGCTTGGAACCAAAGTAACTTACAAACACAATCACAAACAAATTTCCTAGAAGGAAAACAAAAGTTATTTTATATGATATGTTTTCGCAACAATGAGTTCAATTTTGTGTCCAGTGGCCAAGCATGTCTCAGAATGGATGCAAATAAAACACAATACATACTCCCAAATCCATGCCTGTAAATTAATTCATACTTCCAACGACTCATTAGGGCAGAGGAAAGCCTTATCATTCCCTGTAGAGTCACTGATTGGTCAGACTACTGGCCCCCACTCTTAACACATTACACCACCTGGGCTCCACAATACATGGCACCTTCCTTCAAAGGCCATGTCATTATAGATGGCGAAAATCACCTATATTAAAACACTCATTCAAAGGTCTTTGACACTCATAGTAAGTAGACAACACTTTTAGATACAAATTAAATTGCTTGGCAATATGGATGAAATAAAATCTTATTGAGAACTTTTAAGTTGAAAAGAAATATGAAGAAATCCTTTTGAATTATAAGTGGTATTCATTCGTGCACTCATTTACTCACTCCTATCAAAATATCCATCATGGATCAGTCATGGTGTTAGGGACTAGAAACAAACCGAATAAGCAAATGACTGAACAACAGGAATTAAAAATACTAAACTTAGACCTGAAAAATAAGAAAGCATGGCACCTAGTCCTCAAGGAATTTAGTGCCACTGATAAGTGGGTAGTAGTAGTATTAAACCCAGGAAGGGATGGTTATGTACTGAAGGATGCTTCTAACCTAAAACTAGGAGTTTGGGGAAAGGTTCCTGGAGGAAGGGACATTTGAGATTTGATGTTGGGCATAAATTACCTAGACTGAAAAGATAAGGAGTGTACTCCAATTGAACATTGATCCACCTGGAGCTACATGCATAATACTGAACAGAGGACCAAGAATTACTGAATACTCAATGGAAAGAAAAGATCACATGAAAACATTTAGATCAAATGATGAAATTAATGAACTGGACAGAAAATTTCATAGGGCACCTTGAGAAGATGAAGTAAAATATTACAATGAAATATGCAAAGCTTAGAACCTTGCAACTAAAAAGGGAAAGCATGCTCAGCAAAAATTCAACAAAAACTCAATCTTCAAGTTGCAACATTAAAAGATTTGATGGTCAAAATATTGAATTATTCAAGCAGCATCAAAAGAAGATGAAAAGAATGCATTTTATACAAAAGAACTAGTCAACAGTCCACCATTTTGGAGGCCTCACACGAGGAAGAACCAATGGTACTAAAGGAAGAATTTCAAGCTATTCTGAAAGCATTAGCAAAAAATAGTGCTTCAGGAATTGATGGACTGTCTACTGAAATGATTTAACGAGATGGTGGAACACTGGAAGCACTTGCTCATCTATGACATGAAGTTTGGAAGACAGCTAGTTGGCCAACTGCATGGATGAGATCCGTATTTGTACCTATTGCAAAAATAGGACCCCAAAGTGTACTCAAATTATAGAACAATATCATTGGTATCACTTGCAAGAAAAATTTTGCTGAAGGTGATTCAACAATGATCACAGCAGTACGTTGACAGGAAGCTACCAGAGGTGCAGGTCAGAGTCAGAAGAAATGTAGAAAAAGGGGGCAACATTGGTAATGTCACATAGATCATGGCTAAAAGCAGATAATACCAGAAGTTCACCTACTTGTGTCTCATTGACAATGCAAAGGCATTCAACTTTGTGGATTATGATAACTATGAATAGCCTTGAGAGGAATGTGGATTACAGAACACTTTGTACCCAGGAGGAATTATACATGGATCAAGGGACAGTGATGCAAACAGAACAAGTGAATACTGCCCGGTTTAAAACCAGGAAAGGTGTACAACAGGGTTGTATCTTTTTGCCCTAATTTTTCAATCTGTGTTCTGAACAAATCCTAAGAAAGACTGAATTATAAGAAGAACAACATGGCATCAAGATTGGAGGAAGACTTCAAGCACCCTGGTATATCTATGCAGATGACACAACCTTGCTTGCTGAAAGGAAGCAGTTACGGATGGAAATCAAGCCTTGTAACCTTCAGAATGGATCCCAACACAGCGTAAAGAAGACTAAAATCTTCAAAACAGGACCAATAGGTAACATCAAAATGAATGGAGAAAATACTGATGTTGTCGATGATTTTCCTTCCTTGAATCCATAATCATTGCTCATGGAGGCTTCAGTCTGGAGATCAAAAGGCCTGCTGCCTTGGGTAAATCTGCTGAACAAGACCTCTTTAAAGTGCGGAAAAGCAAGGCTGTTACTTTGAGGTCAAAGGTGCACATGATCCAAATGAGTGTATTTTCAGTTTTCTCATATGCATGTAGACATTGAATAAGCAAAACCAAAAAAGAATTTTAAAATGCCACAAAAATATACATACAGAAATTTGAACATGTAGAAATTTCAACATAGAAAATGGCATCAGAGAATATTATGAAAACTGGCCAAGAAATTAAAAATTGGACTGAGCCCCGGTGGCATAGTGGTTTGCACGGGACTGTGTCCCACTGGATTGGGGATTCAATTCCAGCAGCAGCTCCACAGGAGCAAAGACTGGGCATCCTACTCTCACCACCAGAGGGCAGTGATGCCCAAATAAACAAAAACAAAAACAAATGGAGGTAGTGGAGAAGTGAAAAAAATGACAACCACCCATTCATAAAATCAGAGAAAATGTTTATATAAAGCATATATTGTTCCTTATGTACATAAATGTATCTAACACCACACAAAAGTTCACTTTTGTTGTGAAGGGCATCCAAGTGAAGCAGCAGTTAAAGCAGTCGGCCTCTAAGCACGGGCAGTCAGTCTTAGTTGTTTGTTTCTATGCTATGCTGACGAGCCACTTGTGCGCTTCCTTTGGGATCACCATGAGTTGGAAATGGTTTTATTTTGGTAATGTCAAGCTAACCAAATTAAATTGCATCCCATAGAGCAATATTTTTAAATTTCTGAAAGGAGAAAGAAAAGAGACTATTAACCCTTAACTAGTTCCACAATGGAAACCTAACATAGGTGGTGTATAAGCTGTTTCTCCTTCTTCTAACTGAAGACATCCTAGTTTCCTCTCTTCGAAGCATTTCCCACACCAGGGCTACCGGAGAAAAGAACGGTAAATCTCACAGGAATCTCTTTCCATGCAATGAGTTTGTGCATATTTATTTTCATCTTTAGCACTTCTACGATTGACACTTGGATATATATATATATATATTTATATATTACTGATATTGCTAATATAGGTATATATTAATATAATGCTGAAAAGGACTATCATGGTCATTGAATGTTTAAGAGCTTCTTCCTTGCACTGTACCTACTAAATGCCAGCCGCATTTCCCACCCCCTATTTTTGACATCCAAAGATATATTCTGATCTAGCCGTACTGTCCCTGATTAGCAGAAGTTGGGAAAGTAGTGAGGGGGAGTCAGCCCTATTGAGAAGCTATTCAGAAGCTTTGCTGGAGAGCACATTTGAACAGTTTATGTATCTCTACAATTGAAACTGAAATAAAAGTTACCGATTTCAAAACTTCCGTCAATCAGTCCAGCAACAGAAGAAGGTATATCAAATCTCCTTTCTATTTGAGTAATGGAACTTTTCATAATGACTCCACCTAGTGCTCTAGCAATGAAGCTGACTGACAGGGCCATGAAGAATACCTAGAAAAAAAATCAAAGTAAAAGAGAAGGCTTTAATCAAAAGTCTACATAAGGCTTACAGGTGAGTGGAATTTAATAGCCTTTCTTCTTTTAATACATTCTTTCATTTTCAAAAGCATTACCAACTTTACACTAATTTATACTTTAGTCCACTTAATCATAATATCATTCTACTGATAAAGTAAAACTTTGTAACTTGCTTACAGCATCAGACGATTAGAGCAGTCTAATGAAGGATGACAATTGATAATTAATGTCATTAACTTATTTTCAAGAAAATCATAATGGTTTTAGGCAGTTAAGATGAAAAGCTATTCTTTACTCACACATGTAGGCTGGGAGTGGAATTGACATTCTCAAAAGGAAGTCAGTTAAAAATGACAACTTGAATGAGACAAAAGAAAGTCGTACCAGCAGCGTTAATAATTGACACTTAATATATGGCTCAGAAATTTTATTAGAAATTTTATTAGACACAAAACAAAATGCATCGATTCATCCCTTTTTTATAACAGCCCTCATATTTGTCCATGAGCAAAACGGTCTCACTATCCCCTATACCACTGGATAAAGCCACCACCCAATCTAGTCTAGTTTATAGCAATAGACTTTTGCCCCACTTTCTTTGTCTCCTCTGAACACAGGAGTAGATTAATCGTCTGTGTGTGGTCATCAGAACATACTCCACCCTTGGCTTACCATTCACTCCTTGCAAAATCTCTACTCTTCGCATAACTTTCAAAGCATCTCCTCTTGAGTTGATGCTATTGATTCTGCCTCTTGGTGACTCTGTTTGCACGAGCTTAGCACTGTGCTCCACAGCCTTGTCAGTAGCTGGTTTTTAGGAAGTAGATCACTTGACTCCTGGGGGTGCACTTCAACCTTAAGGTGCTTGGTTTACACCATCCAGGGACTCCTAGCAACCATTGTGCCTTCCATAATCATATGTTGAATGAGAGAATCACTAAAGAAACAACTGTCCAGATTCTTTTGATACGTTCTTGGAGAGTTGTTCATTTTTATCCATCTGAAATATGACTTTTGTGTCTTTCATAGTTTTAAAATCTGCATTGGCCAACAGTTATGACATTTTTCACTGTCTATCTCTTTGATTTTGATATTGGGGTGGCTTGCCTGCTGCTGTGTTGGTGAAAGCTAGGTCGCTACTATGTCCAACAAATGCGGGAGCACTCACGGCAGAGAAGTTTTGATGGAACTTTCAAACTCAGACAGCCTAGAGGGAAAAGCCTGGTGATAGATGACTTGAGGTGATTAGTCAATGAGAACCTGAGGATAACCATGGCACATCGACGTTCATACATTCTGACTGACAGCAGTCCTATAGGATAGACTAGAATTGCTCTGTAGAATTTCTAAGGATGTCAATCTACGAAACAATCTGACTCCTTTTACTTCGGCAAAGTGGCTGGTGTATTTGAACGCATCAGCTTTTGGCTAGTAGCCCAATGCATGACCCACTGGACTACCAGGGCCCCTAGACACAATGAAGGAAGGTTTCATCAGTGAAAGCAGTCAATCACGTCATGTTTGCTGAAGCAGAGTGTCAGTGCATTTGAAGGATACCCATGGTAAGATGGATTGTGACGATAGATGCAACAATAAACTCCAACATGCTGGGAATTCTGAGGATGACACAGGACATGACAATGTTGCATTCTATGCAACATAAGGTGTCTGTGAGTCAGAAATCGCCAGCTATTGTCTGTGTCTAATATTGCAGTGCTTGATGCTGTAGATTTATTTTTTCTTCCTTTTTAAATGTTTGTTTTTATTTTAATTGGCATATGATTTTAATTAATTTGAGAGCCTTTAGTTTTATTTTTGCCTTTTTATTTAATAGATACATTTAGTGAACTCACCTTCTATCACTGAAAGATTTGAAATCATTTCTCCAATCTCACTTGCTTACTATCTAATTACTTATTATGTGTTATTGTTTTTCTTCTTTTCAATCTAGGGATTTTTGTTTAGTGGAATAATGACGATGAAGGTAGCCAGCACTTAGATATGTCAAGCACATGACATTAATTGATTCAGTTAGACCTCTCAACCCAATGAGGTGGGTTGTATTACCAATCATTTGATATATTTGGAAATTAAGGCCCAGAGAGGTTGTAATTGGATCAGACCCACAGTCAGATTTTGAATGCAGGTAGTTTCATGGTAGAACCAATCTCTGACTTCCTTTTAATTATTGCCTTCTATTTCCTCTCCTTTGAGTTATTGCTATGGGTGCAGCAATGGAAGCACTCCTTGGTCTATGGAAAGCAACTTGGAAGACCAACTGACTAGAGGAAATCCACATTTGTTTAACCTAAAGGAAGATGACCCACTAGAATGTGGAAACCACCAAACAGTATCTTATTATCACTTGCAATTATTTTTTTTTTTTGGTCAAAGATAATTCACAAATGGTTGCAGCAGTGCCTTCACATGGAAGTGTCGGACATTCAAGTTGATTTCCAAAGGGGACATAGAACAAGGAATATATTTGCTGGTGTCAAATGAATTTTTTATGAAAACAGAGATTCCATCCAGAGATATGTTTACTTCTGTGTTGCTGGTTGTTCAATGGTATTGAACCATATGTATCAGCATAACAAATTGTTTTCAATGGAGCATTGTACTCATGGATAATATTCTTTATTTTGTTACTCACGAATAATATCCTTGTTATTTCACTAAAATGTGAAGGTCAAGAGAGTTTTGTTTCAATATTTAGAGTATGCCTGTGTGATTATCTTAGGGAGGATTCAAGTTTCAACTAGCCACTAACTTTGAACTTTCAAAAGTTACAGTGTTAATATGGTTTTCTCTTATTCTAGCTATTGTGCCCCAGATCAGAACAGTTGGCAGTCATAATTCAGCATCATCTAATTCTCCCTGTCTTGGGTAGATGAAGCTGTGGCATATGAAAGTTGCTAGCTTGTTAGTCATGAGTTCATTCTCTGAGGTTTTAGTTTTCTTGTTTTTTTTCTGCTCTAGACGAAGAAAATCTGTATCTTTTTTCCCTTCTCCTTTTTTAAAAATCCATATCTTAAATGGATGCTCCCAATTTTTCAAAACTCCAGAAGTTATTTACTTTACTAAGATGTAGAAGATAAACTTAGTGAATTATTATGAGGCAAATAGACTGCTCCCTACTAAATATGCTAAACTGCCCCTTGTGAATAAGATCCTAAGCCTTCAAGCAATTAAAGTAACCTCACAAAGTATTTGGCTTTGTCTGAGAGGTTGTGTAACTGTGCCCTCTTAAATTTATATATAAACATATAAAATCATATATATACACACATGCATGTATACATACATGCACATATACACATATACACATATGTATACATGCACATAGATACTTCCATCTCTGTGCATATTTTGTACACATTTGTAGCTACCAGAACATATGTAGGCCTATGTACATATAAATGTGACCATTCACTATTTTTTTTGATATTGTTGATGGTGTTGCCAAATAATATGTCATATTCTCTAACATATGCATTCTTCTGAGCATTTCTTAGTGATATTGTGTACTTTTGTTTTATTCCTTGTACTCACATTCCCTAACACTTTTGCCATCATTAGAAATAGTATCTATGATGTAGTCTAAAGAATTATTATTTAAAGAGTTCTTTTTCTTCTTTCATCTCTGGTAACCATCGATAAACACTGGTCTCTCTCTGTGTATAAGCATCTTTAATACATGTCTTATATATGTTTATGCACATCTTTTAGTACCTTCTTTCAAAAGGGGCACCGTATAATTTGCTTTAGATTGCTGAGCTATGTTAGTTAGCCTTTTGTCCTATGGATCCATCGATTTTATAAAGTTTTGTGGATTCACCATTGCTTTTTATGGTTGTGTATTATTCCATTCTATCTATGTACCACATTTTGCTTATCCATTAATGAGCTTGTAGATTGCTTCCTTTTTTCTATTTTGAATGATGGTGCAATGAACATATTTGTATCTGTTTTATTTTATCTTTAGGTATCTAACTAGTAATAGGATTGTAAGAGCATCAGATATATCTATTAGTATTTTTTAGCAAGTTTCATTAACCATAGTGATTAAGTCATTTTACATCCCCACCAATAATAGCTAGAAGTTCCAATCTCTCTACACCCTAGCGAACATTTATTGGTGCTATTTCAGTTGGGCTGAAAGGGTATCTCATTATAGCTTTGATTTGCATCTTTCTGGTGACTAATGACAATGAATCTCTTTCACATGTTTGTTGGCTGATTAAATGTCCTATTTAGTCAAGTGTGTATTCATGCCCTTTACTCATTTTTATTTTGGTTGTTTGCCTTTTTTCTTGCAGAGTTGTTGAAACTCCCAATATATCTTAGCTATCAGACCCTTACCAGATATATTAGTTCTGATTTTCCCCAGTCTTAGGTTGTCTTTTTATTCTTTTGATAAAATATTTTGATAAACATATCAATTTGTATTTTCTGAGTGGTTGTGTGTGGGACTGAGGCCCACAGACTTGGTGGTTCAAATCCAGCAGCGGCTCTCCGGAAGGTTGGGCTTCCTACTCCCAAGGGCAGTGATGCCACACACACACACACACACACACAAAAGTGAAGGTGAAATCTCATGATGAAAGAATCAGAGGAGACTGCCAAATGCTATATAACAAAGTTGGCTCAGATCTTTGGCAGATAGCTGAGCTATATATCAACGAAGAAATGAGCTAAGAAATCTTCCATAAGTACAAAATAAATGAACTGAGACTTGCGCTGTCCAAGGAATACAATTGCCATTTCCATTCCACACAGATAATTGCCTTAATAAAAACCAAAACAAACAATATCCTTTATTTAGAACAATAAAGCCATGTCCCAAATTACCCAGCATAAGTCAGGATAATGGAAGAATTTTCAAGATAAAGAACAATGAATTAAGACCAACACTAATATAATGCAGATGATCCAATAGGAGCAAAAAGGTTTGAAGAGCACTATTATATCTATGCTCATTGACAAAAATAAAAACAATCATAGTGAATGAAAAGAAAAAAATGTCAGCAAAAATACTAAAAAAGTTACCACAGTGGTTATAATAATATCAAATTTATCTTTGAACTTTGAGCTGAAAACTGGCTAAAAGCAAAACCAAACCCTCATTGAGCATAGATGATCTTTTATTTGAAATCGCTGATAAAAAAAGGAATCATTGATCTTAGTGATGTGATAATCGCATCATTTAATTGTTTGCTGTAATATTTTTAGAATTCTTATTTTTTGTAACTTGTTGGTGCTCCACATCAATTTTACAACTTAGGACTTTGTTTCATTTTGCTTTACTGAACTCTGATTCTGTTTTGTTTGAATATTATAAATTATTTTTACTTTTCTTTGCCTCCAAATAACTCTTAAAAACTACATTTAAATTTTTATAGCCCTTCCAGGGGTTAGTTCTATACTCTTGTAATTAATCTTTATCTCACAGTGTTTTAACGTAAACATTTATGTGCTATGCACCTCAATAAAATAAATGGATTTTTCCCTATTCATTAATATTGTTCAATGCTCACCAAAAATTGTAGTTAAAATGCTTTGTCTTTATCATAAGTACTCAATTTCATGGCTTTAATTTGTTATTTAATTTAAACATCTTAATCTTAATATGCCATTTCCAGATCAGATTGTACTAGTATCCACTGGTGTGTTTCAAGAAAAGTTAGTCCTTAATGGATCATTTTTCTTTTTACATGGTTCTATTTCATATCTGGGATCTATAACTCATATATATTTTTATCTTTTCTTCCCTCTCTATGCTCCACTTCCATTTCTGCTCCATTTCTTTTAAGCACACACAGAAAACAAGCGCGGTTGGTGCACATGTGAAACAAAGAGAAAGAGTGTTCTTTGAAATCAGACAATCCGAAAGACAATGCACCTTTGACCCTTTGTTTTTTAGCAAAAACCAAGACTGAAAGAAACGTTCACAAATCACTCAACTTCATCTTCCTCATGTTTGACGATCATAAATACTATCTAACATAGAGTTGTTCTAAACTTCAGAGGAAATGGTGTTTGTGGATGTCTGTAAAATGCGTGGAACACATATGGTATTTTAAAGGTCACTATTGATTTATACTTCTCCTTTCTTTTCATTAAAATAAAACTTGTTTCTGAAACTTTGCACTTTGCACTTTTAACTCTTTTCAGCACGAAAAGAGCAGGACGAGTGCTGAATGCCAAGGCTCTCCATTCTGCTTCTGTGTGACATAGTACAGTATGTGAACTGGAGAGTGGGGGGTACTGGGGGGAGTAAGGCTTGCAACAGATGCTTACTACTGCATAATTTGGGTGGTAGATATCCATTCCAAGGATCTAATTTTTATTTTTATCAATTTAATATTTTAAAAATACTTTCTCTGTAAACCTTCACCTAAGAATAAGTTTGCATTATATAGATGTCAACATATTCAGAATTTTACATATTTATGCTTTATTCTTTTCTTCCTCATTATTTCCCTGTTTTGACTCAGTTTTGTCTTTCTTTTTGCTATTGAGTAATTTTTCTTCACTTCCATCGTGTTGCCTAGGACACCTGACCACCTGATGTGCAGCAGAAGGAGACATTGCCAGGTTCGGGACCATTTTTGTAACTGCTTGTTAGCATGCAAGAACTCATTGCTGGGACTACCATTTATTGAGAATGGTTTTCCACCTGAGGGGATTCAACTTCTGATCTCTATTGGACAATGTTCTGCTGTGATCCAGAAGGTTTTCAATGCCTACTTCTCAGGGTTCGATTTCTACACCGTTTTTTTCTAGTCTGACCTAATGTGGAATCACCCTGTGTCTGTCTACCAGGGCTGGAACACTAGTGGCATCCTTCGTAGCTCCATAGCAATGAACGAGTTACCACAGTCTGATAACAAGTCAGAGAGGTAGTGAATTGACTAATTTTATGAATATTACCAGTTGCTTTGTCCAAAGACAAACCTTATGGTTAACATCTTTTTCATTTCTTACAGCTCTGGTGCTATAGTGGATTTTGTGTTGAGTACACCAGCATCTGGTCAGCAGTTCGAAATCACCATCTCCTCTGAAGGAGAAGGGTGATCTTTTCAACGCTCTGGAAGAGTCCCAGTCTAGTCTCGGGAGCCCACAGAGGTTGTTCTACTCCCCATGCTATGGGGTTTCTGCAAGTCAGAATGGCCTTGATGGCCCTGAACTTGTGATTTTTATTTTTATTAGGTTTACTTTCATTGCAGTTGCATGCATTCTTATTTGATTTGCATCAGTCAATTTTTAGATTTCAATTATAACAACTGCTAGGCTTTGGTAAAATCTTGGCAATTGTCTCTATAATTACCATGAGTTGCTTAAAAACTTAAGCTTTTCTGTCATAAGCCATTTTCTTTATATTATCCATGTAGTTTAATATTTGGAAATATTCTAAAGATTTAAAATGGAGAATGTGTCCAATTATTTAATCATTTACTAGGCACAGTTCTCCAAAAGGGTCAGAAAAAGCTTTAAGCAAACAGAGTCATCTGTTCTGAAACCTTCACGAGCCTGTTGCAGTTGTACCTTTGCTCTTTGGACCCCATGCTCCTTGTATTGATCTTGGCTCACCTCCTCAGCTATTTTGTCCTTTATCTGGTTACAATACTCCTTGGCTATGAAGTTAGCTAGATTGCTCCAATAGAGCTATATATAGTAGGTACCCTGTGCATTCAGTGTCTTCCACATTAATGACTTGCTATCGGTAGCATTTGTTCCCAGAAATAAAATCACAGTAGCTCAGAAAGCCTGCCCTACAGAGCCACTGAGAAAAGCAAGTTGAGGTTGAATAGGCTTGGACCTTCCCTTCCACAGGCATTTCCTTCAACACTCTGCTGTGCTAGATTATCAGCTCCTCCTGCCAAACAGTGGATTTTTTAACATGACTCTTCTAGCCAGAGCCTTTGTCTTTCCCGCTAAGTGACTTTTGTTTTCCTGGTGGGTCTGGATAGGAAGGTGCAGGGAGAGACTCATTGTATTAAGTGATTCCATTGTGAATGATGGTTAGCAGAGTCAACTGTGACTGCTGGCCATAAAGTGAGTCATCTCAAAATGGGAATGGGGGAGTATGTGATTTTATTACCAGCCACGAACAACCATCAGTGCTTTGGACCTACAGGTTTCTGCACATTGAACTTCTTTGATCCAGGAGACAACTTTGACATCCAAGGATTAGCAGAGGAAAAGTGACAGCAGACCCCGGAGACAGAGCAAGAGACAGAGGTGTTAGATTCACAGTCCACCAAGAAACTAGATTGGAGTGCTTGGGGGTAGGATACTGTCTTGTGAAGTGGGTCTCTGTGAGCTTTAATTGAGGAACCTTGGGTTGCTGACTCCAGAGTTGAAACTGAGTCCCTGTGAATTGAATCTCATAGCATCTGGGCTTTCATACCATTTGACATTGATTGCCATCCCTTCGAGAGCATTGTAATGTTGTATGAGGAGGGCAGAACTGTCAGGCCAAGAGACTGAAGGCCCAAATGGAATCTGCCCAAAGAGAAATAATGCTCTTGACCAAACAGCTATACCCTGAGCATTTATTTCTTTTTAATTGGTTTGCAACCACATATCATACAATTCGATAGAGGTACTAACCCATTCAAGAGGAGCATATCTCCAAAGAGAAAGAGGGACCAAACTTAAACCTGGTGTTCCAGGATGTGAGTGCAGTGTGACAGCATGGAGTGGGGAGCCAGTGGAGGGTCTGAGGGCTCAACACCAATCCCAACTACATGAACAGCCGCCTCTCCTCTCAGGGGAGTTTGCCTTAGAGGACAGCACTGAAGCTGTAGCATGGGGAGTGGAACATGCCTGAACAGAGCACACAAGAACAAATGAAAGGGGAGAAAGAATAGAGCACATCCTGACCCACCGAGCCTTGAGGATGATATTCCCACTCAGAACAGCCAATGCACAGAGAGGACCATATGGTCAGTACCACTATGAAACACATCATCCCTCTCTGACCCAAGGCCCTATGGGGACAATAGAGAAGCATAATCAAGATTATACCCTGTACAACCCAACCAGACTTTGGTAAAACATTAAGGATGTGCAACAGAGCATGGAGTTCCAAGGGAGTGCTAAGGATATACTTTGGGGCCAGGGTGTGGCACCTATTGGACTCAACTGGGGGACACACCTGGAGATCAAAAACAGACCTTGAACTATTTACAGGCTTTATTTTGTCTTATTTTATTTTTAACTGATTTATACATAAATATCTTATGGACATTTGGGGTTTTTTTTTGGCATCATCCTCACTTTATTTTCTTTGGTCACCTCATCTTAGGATGTTTTGATGTTTTGTACCTATTGTTATCTCCGCTGAGCTATCTAGATAAGATTGGCTTGATGAACAGTCTGGAAGAGAAAACAATGGGGCTGATGGTTCCAGAGGGGGGTGGGGTGGGGTGAGGGAGGCATGGGAGGTGGGCATAAGGGGGAAAGGAGGTGGTGTTGACCAACCCAGGGATAACAGAACAAGTGATTCAAAATCAGTGACATGCTGGGTGAGAGAAATCTGATAGGGATTGATCAAGAGTAATGTAACAGAGAGAAAATACTGAAACTCAAATTGAGGCTAAGCATGATAGTGGGACAAGAGGAAAGTAAAAGGAAACTGAGGAAAGAACTGGGGGAGGGTGTAAATTCCATATATAGAGAGGTCTAAATACAGGCATGTACAGAGATGAATATATTTATATATTATGATAGGTAAATAGATTTACATGAATATACTTATAGGATTGGTATTAAGAAGCACATGGGCATTGAACCTTCACTCAAGTACTTCTTCAATGCAAGAAAACTTTGTTCTATTAAATTGGCATTCCATGATGCTCACCTTCCCGACATGATCACTGAAAGGATCACCATCAAGAAAGCTGATGGTGCCTGACTATCAAAAGATGCAGCACCTGGGGTCTTAAAGGCTTGAAAGTAAACAAGCAGCCATCGAGCTCAGAAGCAACAAAGCTCATATGGAAGAAGCACACCAGGTTGTGTGACCATGAGGTGTCAAAAGGATCAGTTATCAGGCTTCAAAGAACTAAAAATCATAACATTGCATGCCCACCTTCCTTATATGATCACTGACGACAAATGTGTGCATAAGCAGATGTGGTGAAGTAAGCTCGTGATGCCTGGCCATCAAAAGATATAGTGTCTGGGGTCTTAAAGGCTTGCAAGTAAACAAGTGGATGTCTAGTCCAGAAGAAACAAAGCCCACATGGAAGAAGAACACCAGCTTGTTTAACCACGAGGTTTCAAAGGGATCAGATATCAGGCTTCAAAGAACTAAAAAGTATATCATTATAAATGAGGAGGACTACAGATTGGGGACCCAAAGCCTATGAGTAGGTGAAGCCACATTCCCTTACAGAGGGCTCGCAGGGGGCAGATTAGCCAGTCAAGGTATGGTGTAACAACAATGAAACATGCAACTTTCCTCTAGTTCTTAAATGCTTCCTCCCACCCACTATCATGACCCCAATTCTTGCGTACAAATCCAGCTAGACCAGGGGATGTACACAGGAGCTAGAACCACGGGGGTTTCAGGACAGATGATCCCTTCAGGACCAGGGGTGAGAGTGGTGATGCTCGGAGGGTGGAGGGAAAGTGGAGTAGAAAGGGGGAACCATTTGCAGGCAACCATTTACCCTCCCTGGGGTACAGACAACAGGGAAGTGGGTTAAGGGATAGTTTGGACAGTGGATAATATGACAAAATAGTGATAATTTGTGAATTTTAAGGGTTCATGGGGGAAGGAGGATGGAAAGAGAGGGGAAATATGAGAAGCTAATACCGTGGGCCTAAGTAGGAGATGAAAATGATGGCAACAAATGTGCAAATGTGGACTGCATACACTCGATGTATGTATTGATCATGATAAGAATTGAATGAGCCCCAAATACAATGATTTAAAAATTTTAAAAATGTAATGGCAATAGAGAAAATTTCTACATGTGATGGAAGTATCTTTCTTAAAGATGAAATAGTTATAGAATAATACATTTACTAACTCCAAAACAATGGCAAAAACAAAAGAACTACTGTGAGCATAGGCATTTTCAACCCCTCACTTTCACTGCTACAGTTTATCAAACACTAAAAATATTACAAAGGAGATAAGAGATCTGAACTAGACAGGATCATAAAGACAAGATCTGCCCACAGTGTGATCATGATAGATAGTAACAACAACTTGTCAATAGATTTCAAATTTATCTGTGAAATATAAGTGCATTTCAAAATACCTGTGCGCCAGTGAATACATTATAGTGAAACTTAAAATGGAGACCTAGAAATTGATAAGGGTTTTACTGTCAAATCCATTATGTTAAACAGAACAAATAAATTCCTAGAAAAAGTTAACTTTTGAAAAATGACTAAAGAGATCAAAGTGTGAATGTAATACTGAAACTATTGAGATCTCATTAAGCTCACTGCCTCAAGTCAATTCTGAATGCACAGCAAGCCTGTAGGGTAGAGAAGAACACCTCCTTTAGGTTCCTGGGGCTAGAAATCCTTACAAAAATGCTTGTCTTTCTTCAAAGGCCACTGGTGGGTTCGAACTGCTGACCCTGAGATTAGTAACTCAAAATTTAATCCAATATAACACCTGGATTAGTTATTTAAATAGTAGATCAATGTTCTATTTCTATTTCAAAACAAAAGCAGTCAAAACCGAATTAAACATGAAGAATCTGTAAAGTTCTAAACTTTCAACTCAAATATCATTAAAAACGCTTTATTAAAAAAGGGGGGGAGGGGGAAGGAGGAGGTTATACCAAGGGATCCAGTAGAAAGTATTTGGAAATGAAGATGACAACATGTGTACAGATACGCTTGATGCAGATGATGTATTGAATGTTATAAGAGCTGTAAGAGTCCCCAATAAAATAATTGGAAAAAAACTATGTCAGCATAGAAATTTCAAAAAAAAATCATTTAAAAACACATTACCATTGAGTCAACTTCAACTCACAGTGACCCTACAGGACAGGGTAGTCCTGGCCTTGTGGGTTTCCAAGACTGCAACTAATTATGGGAATAGATAGGCTTGTCTTGGTATGCCAGGTGGATTCAAACTGTTGACCTTATAGGTAGCAGCCCAATGTGTGACCCACTATGCTGTCACTGTGTCAGGTAACGGAGAAAGAATATGGACTATGGAGCTTCTTGTCTAATTTCTTGTACAACAATATTGAGGAGTAAAATAAAACAGAATGGCAAAAATCTCTGTGTACTCAATACTACAAAACATCACTGAAGAAACTGAAGTGGAAGACACTTATGTTCAAGGACTGGAAGACGGCATTGTTAAGATGCCAATATTAACCAATGGAATCTACAGATTCAACACAATTTCTATCAAAATCCTAACACCTTGTTTTACAAAAAACAGAAAGGCTAATCTTTAAGTTCATATGAATTTGAAAGAAGCTTTGAGCAACTGCACCAGCCCTCAAAAAGAGCATTCCTGGATAACTCACACTTTTCAATACTTCATGCAAAACTATAGCAATAAAAATGATTTACTGCTTGCATGAGAGTAGACATATAGACCAATATTATAAAAGAACAGAAATAGACCTATAGACACATGCTAATATTTTTTACATAATGTCTAGTTCATTCAGTAGAGGAAAGAATAATTGTTTCAGTAAATGGTGCTGAAATAACTACATTTTCACCTAGAAAGGTGGGAGGTTGAAACTCTACATCATGCCCGATACAAACATTTGATAAAAAATGAACAAGTGTGGGCTGAGCCCCGGTGGCGTAGTGGTTGTGTCTGGGACTGTGGCCCACTGGCTTGGCGGTTCAAATCCAGCAGCAGCTCTCCAGGGGCAAGACTGGGCTTTTTACTCCCACCGGAGGGCAGTGATACCACAAAACAACAACAACCAAAAAACAAAAAAATGAACAAGTGGGATAAGTAAAATCAGAAACAAAATAATTGTCATCAAAGTTGATTCCAACTCACAGTGAACTTAGGACACGGGGTCATAGGACAGGGTAGAATTGCCCCATTGGGATTCCAAGGTTGTTATGTTTGCAAAGGCAGATTGCCACATCTTTCTTCAACGGAGTTATTGGTGACTTTGATCTGCCTTCTTTTCAGTTAGCAAACAAATGCTTAACCCCTGAATCACGTGGGCTTGAGCCTTGGTTTCACTATAAGAGCTAACACGCCAAAAGTGCCAGAGGAAAAGATAGGAGTAAATTATTTGTGGTTTTGCTTTTGACACTCTTTCTGCATATACCAAAGTATGAGCAATAGGAGAAAAATGGTAAATTGGATTTATCTAAAGGAAAAAATGTTCACATCAAAGAACATTATTAAAAAGATGACAAGACAACCTAGAGAATGGGAGAAAATATTTGCAAATCACCTATCTGATAAAGATTTTATGTCAAGAATTTATATATATGTATATATATACTTCCTAGAAGTTGATGATAGAAATGTAAGCAAACTAATTAAAAAATTGACAAAAGACTGGAATAGACACCCTCCAAAGAAGATGCACAAATGTCCAATAAGCATAACCAAATGCTTTCCAGTATCATCAGTAATTGGGGAAATGAAAATAAAAACTGAAATGAGCTACCACTTTATACCCACTATGATATTTAAAATAAGGAAAATAAGAAGGGTTGGTTATTTTCTCTGTAAGAATGAAGAGAAACTAATCCTCATTCATTATTGTTGGTAATGTAAAATGGTATAGTCATAGAAAACAGCTTGTGCTCCTCAAAAGAAATTTTCATATAATCCAGCAATATCACTCATGGGTGAATATATATGAGCATATATGTTAATAGATATACATATATGACTATTCTCTAATAGCCCCAATATGGAAACAACATAGATGGCATTCAACAAATGACAAAGTTTAGTTAATGGACAATAAAATATTATGCCATTAAAAGGAAGTTCTGGCATGGGCTACAAAGTGATTAGGTGATAAAAGCTAAATGAATTAATTCAAAATAGACAAATATGTATGATTCCACTTATACGAAAGACCTAGAATAGGCAAGTTCCTAGAGACAGAAGCTAGATCAGGGATAACCAGATTCTAGAGGAAGAGAATGATGTGGGGAGGATTTGCTTAATGATTTGTGGTGATAAAAACTCCCTAAAACGTGTATAGATGATAGTTTTACAACATTCTGAATACAATGAATGCCACTGAATCAAACATAAAAAGTCAAACAAGTAAATTTTAAGTTTTGTTACATATTTGCCACAGTTAAATTTAAAAAAACATCAGAGCCATCTCTGAGAAACAGTTTGTCCTCACTAAGAATCTTATTTCTCTAGCATCAGTAATGTGCATGTGCATGTTCCACATGACTGTCCAGCTTACATCCACTGTGCCGCAGGTGCCATTTGTTTATTTTAGCTTCTGATGCACATGCCAGCCAAATGATTGCAAGATCATTGTTTTTCAAAGGCAGAGATAATACAGCACACAATATTACCTCCAACAAGAGATATTAATAGATTAGCATTAACCAATATAATTTTTAAAGATTTCCACCTGGTTAAATATTATTCAAATATATTGTGAGAGAAAGTTTTTTTTTCTGAAAATATCTCTGAAAGAAGACTTCATGTGCCCTAAGCAAAGTCCAAAAAAACTATGTGTAACATTATTACATTGGGGTCAGGACTCCATGGTCTTCATTCTGCTGGACAACACTACAAATTGGACTAAGGAAATTGAAGAAGGCATCCATAATGGATCATTTTTATTTTCTTGATATTTTTGTATTGGCTTTTCAAGGTATTTTTAGGTGGCTTTGGGGAAAGTCCTCAAATTCTGTGAGTCCTAGTTTTCCCTAAATTGGAGAAAACGGTTATCTAGTACTATGTGCTCCAGGGAGCCTTTGTCCTATTTATAAAAATTATAGTACAGCCTACACAATTTAATATCCCATATTTTGTGACAAACAAAATGCAGGCTTAATACTTTTGTCAGTATGCATCTGGGAATATTAAATGTCTTTTTTAACTCATCACCAGGAATTTGGGCCTTTTCATAGCTATTTCACAATTTTTTTAGTAGTTAGGCTAGCAAAAAGGTAAGTGCTATACTGCAAGATGAAAGAGGGGAGCCAATTACAAGGATCTTCATATAAGCCCCTCTCTTGTGGATGGACAACAGAAAAGTGGGTGAAGGAAGATGTCGGGTGGTGTAAGACATAACAAAATAATAGTAATTTATAAATTATTAAGAGTTTACGAGGGGCAGGGGAGGGGGAGGGAAAAATGAGGAGCTGATACCAAGAGCTCAAGTAGAAAGCAAATGTTTTGAGATGATGATGGCAGCAAATGTACAAATGTTCTGGATACAATGGATGGTTGTACCGATTGTGATAAGAGTTGTACAGTCCCCTAATAAAACAATTTTTGAAAAGAGATATATATCTTAAAGATAATATAGATCCCTTCTATGTGCTTATTCGTGTGTATTTATATTTGTAAAAGAGCCCTGGTGTCATTGGAAAACTACCCTCGAGGCTGGCAGTTCAAAGCCACAGTTTCTCAACAGAAGAAAGATGATATATCTGCTTCTGTTAAGATATACAGCTTCAGAAACTCTATATTGTTACTTTGGACCTGTTGTCAGGAGAGACGAGTCCCTGGAGAAGGACATCCTGGTTGGTAAAACATTGTGGTAGCTAAGAAGAGGAAGGCCCTCAAATAGAAGGACTGACATGTTGGCTGCCCCAGTGGGGCCAGGCATAGGGACAGATGTGAGGATGGTCCAGCACTAGGCAGTGTTTCCTTTTGTCACACATGGGGCCCTCACGGAATGGAACGGGCTCTGTTGCAACTGACACCATAGCAATATGAATCGGGATAAACTTGCTTGATGGTAGAATTTTGTTCTCTGCAACTATTCATAATATAATACATAGTGATATATAATATTATGAAACACATAGCTCTATATTATCAGGATAAAGACCCATAAATAGACCCATAAACCATAGAACAATTTTCCAAATTATCAAATATGTGATTTTTGATGTTGCATATTATTCATTAACAACATTCTTTTCTTATTCTTACATGAATAAATATCTTTTGATCCATCAAGGAATAAAAAATATCAAACTTTTCTAAATTTCACTGGTATTAAACTTCCAAACCCTGAACTATTACCCAAGAAATGTCATCAGATATGTAGATAGATTTAAATGAAGATGTACATTTAAAAAAAAACATTTTAATGTGTGCCTTAATGAGAGCTAATTTGAGAAACAATGCTCTTCTTAATTTGTAGACTTTTAAAAAAGTGATAAATTTCCCATTTACTTATGTCACTTTGGAAATATGAAACTCATTCCACCTTGAATCCATCGCAGCATCTAGTTTTCCTTTTGCTTGCTGGCTGTTCCTCCGTGGTTGCATTCAAAGGATGATTTTGGTCCATCTTTGTACCACAATTATCAATAGAATGCTGTCATCAATTCTTGACTAGAAATTATTGCCTATGTAGAGGGGAAAATTTTTTTAAAGATCAATTTCATCTTAATTTTATGCTATTCAGAAAAAAGAAAAGCAGCAACATCAACATCGATCATCCAAACAATTAATACATGGATATTCACTCAGGGTCTAGTGTGTTTAGTAGGACTAGGTGAAAGAGGAAAAGGAGAATTAAAAAATTAAAACAAATCTGCACAATCCCAGCCTAAAGGGAATTATAACTTAGCTGGTGTGATAAAGTCAGGGAGAGAAACTCAGAACAAGTGAGTAAGACAATGTAGACTCACACTGTAGTTTATGTGAGTAAAATGTTAAATAGCAGATTTTAGAAAGAAAAAAAATTCTACAAAAATACAAAGTAAATACTTAAAAGAAAAAAATCAGGCTGAGCCCCAGTGGCGTAGTGGTTGTGTGTGGTACTGTGGTCCACAGGGCTGATGGTTCAAATCCAGCTGCAGCTCTCCAGGAGCAAGACTGGGCCTCCTACTCCCATCAGGACAGTGAAGCCCACAAAAAAAATATTTTTTTTTAAAAAAAGAAAAAATCCATTTTATTTGTCTCTATAATGTTACAAAGTACCAGACAGTGCTTTGCACATACTAGATATTCAAAATGTAATAAATAAAATGGATTATTTTTGGGGTGATCCAAGAAGGTCCCTGGAGGTTCCACTCTGTACTCTGCTAACCCAAATGGGGTGGTTTTTATGTCCCAAAGGTCTGGACATCTGTTTTCCTAAAGATTCCAGGCAAGAAAACTCTTCTAGCTCTGCTTTGCAACACAGAGACACCATGAACTGGAAATGACTTGACACTAATGGGTTTGTTTGATTTGGTTTTGAAGAAGATTTCTGAGTGATATGCCATTGGAACCAATCTTAGACAGCAGAGAGGACATGGCTTTCTCAAAAGGATAAGTGAGCTCCAATTACCTCTCAGAGGCTCTGGGTATTCTTTAGAGAATGACTCTAAATTCATTCTGATAGTACATGAATTTTGTTCATTTATTTTGGAAGAGAAAATATATGCATATTGTTTAAAATCAAAATGACCAAAAAGTGATATAGTGAATATTCTCCCTCTGAACCCTGCCTCCCCAGATGTCTACTTTCATGTCTTTGAAACAAAAGTGATCAGTCTTTCGTAAAGTTCATCGGAGCTGAAAGAGCCCTAGTGGGGTATCGGTTGTGGGTTGGGCTGTGATTCGCATGGTTGGCATCCTGCAGCTCCATGGGGAAAAGGCTGGCCTTACTCTTTTCACAGTTACTCTTGCCTAAACCCACAGGGTGTCACTGAGTTAGCACCGATGCGGTGGCAATGAGCTTGTTTTCCTTATCAGAGTTATGTTTTATTTATAAATGACTATGTAAATTTCCTCTTTAAAACTATGGGAGCATTCCGTACAGTGCTCTCTGCCTTTATTTATCTATTTTTTAAATTTGTGAGTTGGAGATTTTGATTGTAAATTTGGTACAGGTTCACAAAATAGACCATCAGTTTTACATTCAACAATGGAAGCACATTTTGCTTCAACTCATCCACAGTAGCTCCCTCAGGGAACCTCCCCTGATCTCATTTCCTTTCTGTGTGCCCAGTTTCCATTTCTCCTTCTTTCCTAACCCTCTGAACTTCGTCCTTGAGAATATGCTGACTTGTTCATATTAAGGGGTCAATTTCCTAATATGGAGTGAGGTAAAAATCCATACCTAAAAAATTACTAAGGGCTTACTCAGTCTTGGGACTTCTACCAGTCTCTATCTTAACCAATGAGTCTAGTCTCTTTTATAATTTGAGTTTTGCTCCACAAAGATTTGTAAAGTGATACATGCTGTTCATTAGATTACATTTTGTAAATAGAAAAATGATACTTTAAGTCCCAGAAACTTATTCTTATTTATATATGTGCATAATAGCATGTCTAATATCTAAAATATTTGTGCATGCAGACAACCAAGCACAGACATAGGGATATTAGTTATAAATCATTAATGGAATATGTTTAAAGTATATATATATTTATTTATTTAATTTACAAGGATTTAGTGCCTGCTATTAAGCCAAAACCAAATTCTTAGCCATTGAATCAATTTTATTATCAAAAGTCTATGAATAAATTACAACTTAGATAGGTAGATAGTGTCCCTTTCACTTTAGACACATTTATCTTTTGCCTATGAAACAAATATTTTGGAAGGCTCTTACCTCACAATCACTGAGTTTGTTTATTGTGATTGACTCATCCTGTCTCTTATCCTTCTCCTTATCCAACACATTTAACTTCTTAGATGCTTTCAAAAGTTCCTGAACCATAAAAAATAGAGCTCATATTTCCACTATAGCTAAAAGTAAACCAGACCTGGTTTAGTGCCATTTCTCAATGCATCCATAATCACCTTCAGTCATACAGAACCACTGTCACCACATATGACCAAAGAAATTGTTTCTGCTCTCCTTTTACCTCCTTTTATTTCTTTTTCACTCTTCTCCCTTGCCACTCTTCCTTTTCTCCCCCAAAAGTCTACTCTTTTTGAAATGCTGCCTGTGACTCTTAGTCATGACAACTTCTGCCACACTGCCGATTCATTGAAGTATACAACTTATGCAGTCTTCTTCACCCCTGCCTTTATTTTTGGTGAGTTCCTCACAAATCCTGCAAGCCCGGTGTATGTCCGTGATGGAGGAATCCATCTTCTGTATGTCCAGGAGTCTCTTTTCCTGCCACAGTAGAGACCATTCAGCAACCTTGAGATACCTTCCTTTCCTGTACAATAACTAACACCCCGCCACTCTTTCTGTGGAGGTAGAATGAAAACAACACAGGGTCTAGTCGAATCATTTGGTAAAGTTAGTAAAAATAATTGCCATGTGCAATTTTAGAAAGGCAACCAGAAGTTAATTTGTTTTCTAGAAATGTGTGGCTCAGTTTGTAAATAGAAATAGGAATTCAATTTCATTTTGTAATTATGACATATGCCTATAATTAATCCTTAAAAATATATCATTAGTGTTTGTCCACATCCAGAAAATATATTTGATTACTTTCAATGCATAGTAAATTTATAGTCTTTAATGTGATTATTAAATACTTTTTTCTTTGACATTTGTGAAGAAGTCTTATGTGGAAGTTAAAATTAAAGAATTTCAAAAGCTCTTACCTAGACTTAGAATCCTACAGCAACTGCAACATCTCCAAGTCCATTCCTTCATCTGTTGCTATGATCCTCTTTTAGCCAGCTTTCCCCCTTTCTTTTTTTGTTAGTCTAATGATGATTAACCATCTCTTTAGATCATTGACCTAGACAAATAGAGAGGGAAATTGCCTAATTAATTCTAGAAGTCTGCTCTTCCTATATTCCTATATTTTAAAGATTATATCAATACTTTTTCAGAATTTATAACTTATTTTCAGTTAAAGATAATTTTTACTTTAAAAATGCTCATATTTGGTTATGCAATTAAATTGACTATATCAGGTTTTTTGTGTTTGGTTTTTGAGAAATACAAATATATCAGATTATCCCAGGCATCTACAACTCTTTCAAAACAAAAGAATTCAAAGAAAATTTAAAAATGGGTGTCAAGTTATTTTAAGAATTCAAAGATCAAAAGATACTCTTTTTATTTGGTTCTTGGATACAGTTTTAATTTGATGAGATTGGCTAAAAGATAGGAAAGTAACAATGCAGTACAGAATAAATTATATAACCAATTGTTGAATATTTGCAAAAGTCAAGATTAGTTTGCATACTAGGTTTCTTATATCAAAATATAAGGAAAAGAGGCCATTTAGTTTTTCTATGGATTTGGTTTCTAGAAAAGGGAAGACTTCCACCTACTTGAAATTCTTCTTGAATAGAGGTAACATGCAATTCATTTTTCATTCACTTACTCAAATATTCTTGATAGCCTATTTTACCCTGGTGGTGCAGTAAGTTAATGGTTGAACTACTGAACTAAAGGCTGTTGCCTCAAATACGCCATCCTTTCCTTACAAGAAAGATTAGAATTTACAGTCTTGGAAACATTATAGGGCAGTTCTACTCTGTCATATAGTGTCTGTATGAACTGGAATTGACTCAGTTGCAGAACTTTATATACCACAGACACTACTGTGTTCTGGAGGTACAAATATGAATAAAACACAGATTTTGTCCTTATATAAACAGATACAGATAGCAATGGATAAATGTGTGTATTGAAATAGTCTTACCCATCATCACTGTCATAGGGCAATTGTTGACAGACCTGCACAATACACACTAACGTTCCTCTTACAATTATTTGGAAGCTGGGTGTAATTCTTGTTTTGCTCTTGTAAGAGTGAATTTATAAAATAATCCAAAGAAGATGTAGGGGGGTAAAGCAGAAAAATAAGGTAACTGGGTGCTGTAGAACAGGCACTAAGAAGTATTGGGAAGGGATTTCAAGTATCTCTCTGTTCAGTCAGAATCTACCAGAATTCTTCGTTAAAACAACATCCCACAGCTAGAAGGGATGCATTTGGTAGGACTGAGTAAGAATGAAAATTTAAAAATAAGGCACTTTCTGTGACTTCTGCATAATGCCTGATTTAAAAACATTTGAGAACACTGCGATTCGGAATATTTTCAGTAGCATTATCTTCTTGTTCATTGAGAGCAGGATGAGTTTAGATGTTCTCATGTTACTGAGCATTTGCTCATATACATCCATGCTGGTCAGGGCTTGACAACGAACTTTGGGACAGTACAAATTACCTGACAAAATTAGAAAATCTCTAACCTAAAACTAGCTGTGGTGACATTCTGGAGTGTTTCCAGAGGTCAAAGAGCATTTTCCATGCCCTTCTCTCGGCATGCTATTTAAGTAATTTCACCTTTTGTTTGCAGAAAAGAGGAGTGGACAGGAGAAAGACATGTGGCAACGGTTCTTTCAAAGTCAATGTTATGATAACAGCTGTGATCAAGATAATCACGTACGGTTGCTACAATACACCAACCAAATAAACAAAATATGATTGATATTTATTTTTGAGGCTATCTGGACAGTCTTTGGCCTCTGCTAAATTTCAATATCAATTTGTCTCTGCAGCTTGCTTACAGCATCACCTTACCACAGATCATTTAGGTTTGTAAATAGAGAAATACTTTAAGATGTTCTCTATAATCATATAGAAGCAATTATGTAATAATCAATAAAGAAAAATACTAAAACAGTAAGAAATTCTTCCTGGTTAAAGAGTCAAACCTGACATGAATATAAAAATCATTATTTGTGAAGATGATGTTTTAAAATTTCCACTGACTTCCTAGTATTTCTTAGAATACATACTCCATGACTTTTTTTTCAGTCTGCAAGAATCTATAGAATATGTTTCTTAGTGTCTTTTCTATTTGTTGCTGCTTTAATAGCAATACCAAGTAGGTGACTTTAAAGTACAGAAATTTATTTTCTCACAACTCTGGAGAACAAAAGTCTAACTCAGGTTCTCAGCAATGCATTTTATTCTTTCTTAGTAGCACTGGACATTTTGTGGTTCCTTATATCTCCCTTTTCCTGTGAGTGTGAGCATGTAATTTATTTACTTTTATGTCAGAAGTGATTAGGTTTAGGGTGCACCCTGAAATCATACTTCAATAATAATAATAATAATAATAATAATAATATTCAAACAGCAAACAACAAAAATCACTACCATCGAGTCAAATATGACTTTGTGATTCTCTCAGATGAAGTAGAACTGTCCAAGTGGGAAGAGAACTTTATGGAAAGAGAAAGCCTTGTCTTTCTCTTGTTGAGCAGTTGGTGGCTTCAAACTGCTGATATTATTGCCAGCAGTCCAACACAGAACCAGTATGCCACCAGAGTTCTTCTCCATTAGCACATTAATGCAACCTTGTGAAATTAACAAAGAAAACTCTACTTCCATTCAGGTTTTCATACACCCACATACCCACTGCTGTCAATGTTAGTGTGAGGGGCCATGATGACAGTCCTGACTCATCAGGACCCTAAGTACAGAAGATGAAAACGCTGCTCGCTCCGACCCCATGCTTATAAGTGTCCTTCTGTTCAAGGCCCTGCCTGCAAGCCCCTGTGTCTGTTCATCTTGCTGTGGGCTTTCCTTTTGTTCCCAGTAGAAATCAAGCATGATGTCCTTCTCTGGGGACTATTCTCTCCAAAAAAATCTTCAAATGATGTGAGACCAAGTCTCACCATTTTTCCCTCTTAGGGGTATTCTGGTTGTACAGACAGATTTGTCTGTGCTTTGGCAGTCCTTCATCTTTTCTTTTTTTCAAATAAATCATTTTATCAGGGGCTCATACAACTCTTATCACGATCAATTCATACATCAGTTGTTTGCAGTCCACATTTGCAAATTTGTTGCCATCATCATTTTCCAAACATCCTCCTTCTACTTAGGTCCCCGGTATCATCTCCCCATACTTCCCCTCTCCCCACTCTCTCTCCCCCATGAATCCCTAATAACTTACAAATTGTTGTTGATTTGTCATATTGTACACTGTCGGATGTGTTCTTTCACACACTTCCCTGTCGTCCATACCCCAGGGAGGAGGTTTTGTGTATATCCCTCAATTTAGTTTCCCTTTTCTACTCCACCTTCCCTCCACCCTCCCGGTATCACCACTCTCACCACTGGTCCTGAAGAGGGGAAAAAAAAAACAATGCTGCTTGTATTAGTCCAGGTAGACTAGAGGAACAAACTTCAAAGACACACATATGGATATAAGGGTAAGGTTTATATATCAGAGAAATAGGACATTAAGAAAGCATCCCAACCCAGTCAAGTACAAAGTCATAAGTCCGATATTAACCCATATGCCCCAAATCAATGTATAAAGTCTCCTTCTGACTCACGAAGTCACAGGTCAGTGGGTGCAGAATCCCGGCTCTGGCAGGGGTCTCCACATGGCTCCTCACTTCCAGGGCTCAGGGTCCATCAACAGCATCCCGTGGTGGCAGAAGCAACTCATCGCTTGCAGAGGCCTCCATGTGGCTGCCCCAGCCTCAGAGGTCCGGCTCCATTAGGGCAAAGCTGTGTGGTCTCTCCACTGGCTACTCCAGCCTCTCAGACGCCACCATTCTGTGTTGTCTGTGGTTAATCATCTCTGAAACTAACTACCAACAACTGGGGAAGATAGCTTCTCATCTTCACGAGGGAAATATCGTGAGATTTCCCAGGAGTCTCAGGTGAAAACCATGCCCACACAGAGGCCTTATCGGCTACTCAATGACTATCTCCAGATTAACAGGCCAGACTCCACCCCTACATTTCAATCATAAAATTAACATAAGCACATGACTGCCACCTGTACATTCACTTTTATCCAGAAATTTCAACTCATCATAATCCTACAAAGACAGAGTAGAACTTCTCCTTTAAAAATATCTGACAATGCACATCTTTATAAGACCAGAGAGTCCCATGTTTTCCCCTGCAGATCAGTTTGTGGGTGTAGCCCATTCACCTTTGAGGTTAACAACCCAATGACTCATGCCCTCAACCCTCACACCCCTTTATCTTCTGGTTTTAGTCATTGCCCCTCAAAAAAAGCAAAGCAAAACAACACCCAAACCTTTGTTATGAAGTTGACTTGAACTCACAGTGACCTTATATAAGTTTTCTGAGGCTGTGAATTGACTCATTGACAAGGAATTTGGTGATTTGGGGTAATTGTTTGAAGGTAGTCTTTGGGTAGTACAAATAGTTACTATTCTTGGCTGTTAATTTAAAAGCTGAGAGTTTTAAAACTAAGTTATTATAAGTTGTAATCCACCAAAAAGGTGACACAAGAGAAAGTACCTAAGGACCTTCTGGAAAACAAACAAACAAACCAAACCATCCATTGAAAGTACCACGGAGTATGTAGCTCTATTCGGAACACGTTCTACTTGAAGGCAATTGTTTTTTGTTTCTTATAACTAATTCTCAGGGAAAAATGAGAAGTTCTTCAAAGTATATGCTGGACAATGTAAGTTTTTTGAAACCATTTTATTGAAGAATGATGAGTATACCATAATCATCACACACATAAAATGTGAAATTGAGTTTTGATCTATGTATCAATCTTTGGTGGTGGTTTTGGTGTTAGGCAGCATCCTGTCGATCCTGACCCATAGTCACAAATCAAGCAACAGAACAAAACTTTGCCCAGATCCGTGCCATCCTCACAGCTGTTTCTATGCCTAAGTTCCTTGAGGCACCCATTATGTCACACATCCCCTTGAGGGTCTTCTTCACCTTCATTGCCCTTCTACTTTAACGCATAGGAGCTCCTTCTCCAGGGACTTGTCTCCTCTGATGACATGTCCACAATAGGGAAGACCACATCTTGCCATTCTTACCTCTATGGAACATTCTGGCTTTACTTCTTCTAAGACAGATTGGTTTGCCCTTTTAACCATCTATGGTACTTTCAATATTCTTCTCCAGCACCACAATTGAAATTAATCTATTCAACTTGGATCTTCATTATTCAATGTTTGATTTTCATATGTGTATGGGGCAATTGAAAATACAAAAGTTTGGATTAGGCACAGCATAGTCTTCAAAGTAACAACCTTACTCTTCAAAATTCTAAAGAGGTGTTGTGCAGCAGATTTATCTAACACGATATGTCTTTTGATCTCTTGATTGCTGTTTCCAGGAGCATTGAATATGAATCCAAGAAATAAATTGACAATTTCAACTTTTTCTCCACTTATCGTGATGTCATCTATTAGTCCAGTTGTGAAGATTTTGGTCTTCGGTACATTGAGTTGTAATCCATGCTGAAGACTGCAATCCTTGATCTTCATCACTGAGTGCTTCAAGTTCTCATTTTCTGCAAGCATGGTTGTGATTCCTATATGTTGAAGGTTATTAGTAAGTCAACCTCTCATTCTGATGTCACATTCTTCTCCCTACAATACAGCTTCTTTGATTATTTGTTGAATATGCAGATTGAACAAGTATAGTGAGAGAATACAACCTATCGCTCCCCATTCTTGATTTTAAACCATTCTGTATTCCCTTGTTTTGTTCATACAACTGCCTCTTTATCCATGTACAATTTCTACATAAGCACATTAAAGTTTCTCTAACTCCTTTTCTTCTTGAGGTTATCCATAGTTTGCTCTGATGTGCAGTCTCTGAAACACAAGTAGACATGTTTGCTATTTTCTGCTTGTGTCAAAGATCCATCTGACATCAGCAAATGATTTCTCTTGTCCTATGCCCTTTTCTGAATCTGGCCTAAACCTCTGGCCTAAACCCACTGCCAATGTATTGTTGCAACTCTTGTTGGATGAAAAATTTACTCAAATCTGATATCAATGAAACTATTCTAAAATTTGAACCTTCTACTCAGTTACCTTTCTTTGGAATGGGTACAAATGTGGATCTTCTCCAGCCATTTTGCCAACTAGCTATCTCCTAAATTTTCTGGCATAGAGAAGTGAGTGCTTCCAGGGCTTTATCAGCTTGTTAAAGCATTGCAAGTGGCATTGCATCAATTCCTGGGGCCTTTTTTTGGCTAATGTTGTCAGTACAGCTTGAACTTTTTCTTTCAGTACCATTGGTTTTTGCTCATATAGGACCTCTTGTAATGGTGGCATGTCGACTAGTTCTTTAAGGTACACGGACTCTGTTTATTGTTTACATCTTCTTGTGATCCTTCCTGCATCATTCAGTTATATTTTTTCTTGTGTACTTTCAGTTAAGATATGCTAAGAGTTTCTTCCCTTTTGGTTTTCTAATTCTTGATTTTTTTGGGGGGGGGGCATCACTGCTCTCCGGTGGTGGGAGTAGGAGCCCCAGCCCCACTGCTGGAATTGAACCTCCATCTCAGTGGGCTGCAGTCCTGTGCACAACCTCTACGCCACCGGGGCTCAGCCTAATTCTTGATTTTTATAATATTATTTGACTTTGTCTTCTTGAGCTGCCTCTTGGATTTTTCTATTTAGAAAAGCTATTTCATAATTTCTTCTAATTATTTTTGTTAGTTTATCACTAAGAGCAACTTTCAGAGTCTCTTCTGACATGTACGCTGATCTTTTCATTCTTATCTGTCTTTTTAATGACAGAAAGATATGATAACAAGTTGATAAACATAATATTCTCAGAAGTTTTCTACTCCCCATTCTTTCTGACATTACATTTCCAGATGACCACTGGCCTTCTCTAGACCACTCTAGATTAATATATTCTTGCAATTTCTAGAATTTTACATTCATTCAATCAGGTAGTATGTACTTCTTTTACCTTATTTCTTTCCTCAGAGCATGTATTTGAAGATTCACTCATTTGTGTATGCTTGTGCTTGTGTACTTTCAAAGTTGAGTGATATTCTATGTTTTTCTCTAACAGAATTTGTCTTTTTATTCATTGATGGACATTTAGAATGTCTCCTATTTGAGGCAATACAATAGTATAAAATTATTTGTAAGATTTTGTGTGGGTACATGTTTTCTCTTTATTTTGGAATAAACACCTAATATTGAAATATTTCAATCATATAGTACATGTATGTTTATGCTTTTAAGATTTCTCAGTTGATTTTTTTCCTAATGTAGTTGTAAAACTTTTAATTTTATTAGCAGAGTACACACGTTGCAAAAATCCTGGTGGCATAGTCAATTATGTGTTGGGCTGTTAACCACATGGTCAGAAGTTCAAAATCATCAGCTTCTATATGAGAGAAATAAGTGGCTTTCTACTCCAATAAGGGAAACCCACAAGGGCAGTTCGACTCTGTCTTACAGACTTGCTGTGTGTTGCCCTCTCCTTGACAGCAGTTAGCGAGATGCAATTTTCATATTTTAACCAACTTTTGGTGGGAGTAAGCTTTTTAAACTTTAGTCATTCTACTAGGTATGGGAGACGTAATGCACAGTTCGGTAAATAATTGGAATGTGGGATGTACAATGTCTTACTTGAAGCAAATTGGAAGTTATCAAAAATGAAATAGAGTACTTAGATGTTAACATCCTAGGCATTAGTGGGAAGAAATGGACTGGCATTGACCATTTTGCATCAGACAATTACATGGTTTACTATACTAGAAATAAAAGATTCAAGAGAAATGGCATCACAATCATGGTAATCAATACCTTTTCAAGATGTATCTTGAAGTACAATGCTGCCTGTGATAGAGTAATAATTATGCATATATCAGGGAATCTGATTAAAGATAAATATTATTCAAATTCACATAACAGCCTGTAAAGCTAGTGAGCCGTAGGTTGAGCTTGTGGAGGCACAGTCAAATAAATTGCAGTGTGAAATTTGGAAACATGAAGAAAGATCCATATTTGAAAAATATGACTTTGCTTTTAGAAATGAAGCTGGAGATGGAGTTTTGTAAGACCACCAACTTCTTCATTGCAAAGTCTGTTTTTAAACAACACAAATGGCAACCACACACATGGATGCCACATATGGAATTCATGGGAACCATATGGACCACACTGATGGGATGAGATGTTGGAAGAGCTTGATATCAGCAGCTAAAATGAGGCTAGCTGGGAGCTGACTCTCAATATAGGTTGAAGTTAAAAAAGACTAAAACAAGTCCACAGGAATCAAAATACGAGCTCTATGATAGCACATCTGAATTTTGAGAATATCTAAAGAGCATATTTAACTCATTGAACACTAATGACAAAAAATATGATGAGCTTTGGTATGGTACTAAGACCACCAGACTTGACGAAAGAAAAAAGTTATTTAAAAAATATGAATAAAGATAAAAAGAGAGGAGACGCTGAAATTTACTCTGGAGCATAATGTAGCTAAAGTAAATGAAAGAAATGAGGACTTAAAAGTGCCAAGCATAAATTTCAAAAGTTAGCTTCAGAAGACAAGGCAAATTATTATGATGACCATGGTGTTAGAAAACAAAAATGGAAGAAACACTCATCATTTATCAAGCTGAAAGTACTAAAGAAAAAATATAGCCTCAAGTTGAAATATTGAAGTATTCTGTGGGCAAAATATTGACTGATGTAGGAAGTCTCAAAAGAAGATGAAAGGAATGCAGAGAGTAACTACCCAAAAGGCCTGATCGAGAGCCAATGGTTCTGAAGGAAGAAGTCCAAACTGCACTCAAGACATTGATCAAAAATCAAGGGTCCAGGAATTGTCAGAAGACCAATTTAAATATCTCAGCAAGCTGAAAAGGTACTGGACACACTCTGTCATCTATGCTAAGAAATTTGAAACACAGCTACCTGGCCCATTGGCTGGAATAGATGCACATCTGAATCCATTGCCAAGGAAGGTGACCCAACAGAATGTGAAAATTATCAAACAATCTTATTACTATGGTGTGAAAGTAATTTTTTTCTACAGAAAATTTTTAAATGGTTGCAGTACTAGATTAGCCGTGAGAGGCCAGAAGAAAACAACAACAACAACAACAACAACTTGGAAAAAGAGGTATCATTGTTTCCATGAGCTAGAAAGCAAAGAATAACAAAAAGATGTGCACTTGTGTTTTATAGACTCTGCAAAGTCTGACACCGAAGCTTTACAGACAGAGGTGTTGCACGCAAACTCTCTGGGAAGTGCTACTGTTCACCTGACAAATCTCTCAGAGCTACGACTGGGCCAAATCTAGATCAACCAAACGATGATGAATTTCTACATCACTGTAATCTGTGGCCCACTAATTCTATACCAAATCAAAATGGAAATGTAGACTTTTTCATTCATTATTGAGCTAGCCGATGACTTGTCAGTGTCACATATCACCCTTCAGGATATTCAAACAAATGAGGCTAAATCAGAAGAGGAACCTTTAGCATCTTCACCACAGTGTGCTTGCTCAGTGTTCTGTGGTTGACTGCAGGATGCTCAAACAAATGAGGCAATGTTGGAAGATGAACCTATAGCATCATCACCAAAGTATGCATGCGATTTCAACCTGCTCTTCGAAGACTCTGCAGACAGCAGGCAAAATATTTCCAGTCAGTGTTTGGAGCATAGTGAGAAAAAAAAATTTATGTCGTTCTGACGCTAATTCTAGAACAGAGTTTGTGCATAACAAAACATATCATCTCCGTTTGGCTTTCTCTGAGAAAGACAATGAACCAGGAGAAGCAGTAGTTAATGTAAAAATCAGAAGTAAAGTTAGAAGACTTGTGTCCGATGGTGAAGATGAAGATGATTCTTTTGAAGGCATTTCAATCAGCATGTCACCCTGTCCGTTCTCAACTCTGAAGCAGCTTGATGTTTCAGCTCCTACAGTTGACATTAGTTCATCTTAAACGTTCTTTTCACCCAAAATAGCTGTTAGTGGAAACAAGGCTATAAACTCTAGGCAATCTCTGGTGTCTAGGAGAGCTCTTATAAATGTGGTTTTATACCATGTGGAGGATATGGAGGAAAGACTTGACAGCAGCAGTGAAGCATAAAGTACTGATGATTATCTAGAAGAAGGAACAGAGGAACATAGTGGAGATGCCTTAGAGAAGACAGAAGAGGATCTTCATAAAATAAGTTCAGTTGGTTAACTTTGTCTAATTCTGGTGCTTTAGCTCAGGAGACCCAATTGATGAATCTTTGTCTGGTAAACCATTAATGAATTCTACTCATGATGAGGAAATAGAGGCTGTAAATGACTATGAGACTCTTGAAATACATGGAAAAGAAGCGAAAGAGTGTGGGAACATGCAAAAAGCTCTAAATTGCTTAGTTTAAAGCACTTGACATAAAAAGTGCAGATCTTGAAATCATGCTCATGACTTTAAATTTTCATAAGCAACTTAACAAAAGGTAGTAAGTAATATGACAGTATTTTAAAGTGGAATTGAGTTTTTCTAATTTTTCTAATTGGATTCATTGTGACCATTGCTTAAAGTGAGAGAGCACTCAGAGAGGAAATTTTTGTTTCTAAGATAACTTCCAGAATACAAATTATATGATTTCTAGTTAGCATTTCTTCATTCAGCATATATATTTTTCTTTTAAGCATATGCAATAAATGTTATCATATTACTTCTAGAGAGGTTTTTGTAAAATTATTCTGACCATTCTTAATTTTACTTAGCTTCAGATAACATAATTAGAGGTACTTATCTCAAGTAAACCCCCTAAAACATAGATAAGCTTGAGAAGAATAGTTTATATTTCCAGGACACTTCATTGTGCTCATATGAATCCTATATATCCTAATTCCGCAACCCTTTAATACAGTTCCTCATGTTGTGGTGACCCCCCCCACCCATAAAATTATTTTTTTCATAAAATTATTTTTGTTGATACTCCATAGCTGTAATTTTGCTACTGTTATGAATCAGGGACCCTTGTGAAAGAGTCATTCAACCCCCAAAGGGGTTACGACCCACCAGTTGAGAACTACTGCTGTACATGACTCAAGAGTCAGTCTCTCAAACAGAAGAAGGTAATATGGCATGGTATACAAGGTGTTGACCAGGGCTGTGTTTTATTTACCTTGTTTATTCAGTGAGTATGCAAATAACCTCAGAAGTTGAACCTAAGAAGAAGACAGCATCAAGATTGGTGGAGAATTTGTTAAAAATCTACAGCACATATATGACATACCACTGCTTGCTGAAAGCAAGGAGGACTTGAAGGACTTGCTGTTGAAGATCAAAAATGGAACCCTTTAATATGGATTGCAACCCAATCTAAGAAAAACAAAATCCTCACAGCTCGGCCAAAAGATAGTGTCATGATAAATGGGAAAATGATCAAAGTGGTTAAGGATTTCACTTTAGTGAGATCTACCATCAGTGCTCATGGAAACAACAGTCAAGATTTTCAAGGATATACTGGGCAAAATTATATTGGGCAAATTTTCTGCAAAAAACCTACCTATCATGTTGAACAGCCAGGACGTCACTTTGAAAACTGAAGTGTACCTGGCTCAAGCTATGCTCTTTTCAGTTACCTCATAGCTATGTGAAAGTTCCATATTGGGTAAAGAATACTGAAAAATGAATTGATACATTTGAATCTTTTTTCACCAAAACCATTTTATTGGGAGTTAATACAGATATCATATCATTCCATAGTGTAATCACATCAAATAGCATTGTACAATTGCTACCGCAGTTAGTTTAAAAACATACTTTTCCTTCCTGAACTCCTTGATATCTGCTCCTTTCTCCCCCCCCCCACCCCTGTATACCACACCCTCACACCCCCTGGAGAAACCCTTCTTCTACCTGCTATCTCCATAGGTTCATCAATCCTGGGTTTCATAAACTAAAAAGCAGAAATGTTTTTGTTTGTTCATGTCAGGGTTTGTATCAGATGTGTTATGCCATTGAGGGCACCCACTTGAATTTTTATGTTTTCCAGTTTTTTGGCATTTGGATCTTGATGTTAGCAAAGAATATTGAAAGTCCTATAGACTTCCAGAGCTAACACAAAATCTGATTGGGAAGAGATCAACCCAGAAAACTCTCCCGAAATGAGGGCGCTGAGGCTTTGGCTCACATGCTTTGGCCATGTTTTTAAGAAAGATGATTCCCTGGAGAAGGGAGTCACTTGGTCAAGTGCGGGGCAGGGCAGTGAAAGAGAGGAAGATTCTCTACAGGGTGGATGGACACCGTGGCTGCGGCAACAAGCTCAAATGCAGCAAGAGTTGTGAGGGTGGAACGAGGACAACGTTCCCTTGTCCTTAGAGACCCACTGAGTCAGGTCTGACTGGAGGCCCCACCAATGAGAACAGGGACACGAAAAGTGAGCGCTCCTGGAGATTTTGATTTCTACTTTCTTAATGACTAGAAATGTTAGACATCTTTTAACACGTTTATTTTCTATCATCTATATTTTAGGATATGTTTGTTCTCATCTTTAGCTCAGCTTTAATTTTTTGGTTAATGTTAGTCTCCACATCCACCAATAGCATCATGTTGGGATATTATTATAAATTATTTACTGATTTCTGAATATTGCCAGTATATACAAATGGACTTGGGCCTTTGAATACTGAACTTGTATCTTTTCATCTTACTAAGGTTATTCATTTCTAGTAGGTTTCAAAATCTTATTTCTTAGGATTGCCCATATGAATTAGCATGTTGCATACAAATAACGGCAGTTGTACTTTTCATTTCCATCTGTGTGCTTTCTGTTTCTCCTCTAAGGGTAATGACACTGTGTCGGAGCTCTGATGTCATCTCTGGATAGGCAAGGTGCAGCATAAAAATATGAGATTTAGAATTCCTGTCTTATTCCCAATCTTCACAGAAAAAAGCTTTATTTTTATAACTACAGTATAAGCTATGGAAGTGATACAAGGATGTGGCATTCCAGATTTTTTTTTAGATGCATGTTGTGCGAACTGTCTTATTGTCATTTTTCTGAGAGTTTTATCATAGGGGAGTGGCTTAACACTGGAAAATCAATGCAAGTCAATCAACAATATAAAGGGAAATCCATTAAAATAATTTTTTAGAAAGCACATTTGACAATAGTTCTTATCTATTCACCACAAAAACACTCAAAAATTGTGGATGGAAGAGAATTTTCTTTTCTCTTTTTTTTTTTAAGACGGATCGAGTATTGACCCAAAATGCTCCAGAATCAAGAGAATCATACCTCATAATATTTTGTTCAACATCAATATATATAAATAATCAGGGAGAAAACTAAAGGTTAATCAGTTGAAGATGCAGTGAATTGGAACAAAGCGAATACTGAGAGTAATCGAAGGAATAAGATAAATAAAAATAAGTGGCAATCTACGTTACTATTTTGAGAAGTTACAATATGAGTTCTCCTTATAAATAAGTTGGCTATAACTTATGGTGACTTCATGTGTGCCGGAGTAGACTTGTGCTCCATAAACTATTCAATGACTTATTTTTTAAAAAAAATCATTTTATTGGGGGCTCATACAATCCATCCATCCATCCATTGTGCAAGCACATTTGCACAGCTGTTGCCCACATCATTCTCAAAACATTTGCTTTTTACTTGAGCCCTTGGTATCAGCCCCTTATTTTCCCCTCTCCTCACTCCCCTCTCCCTCATGAACCCTTGAACACTTATGAATTGTTATTTTGTCATATCTTACCCTGTCTGATATCTCCCTTCACCCACTCTTTGTTGTCCACCCCCCAGGGTTATATGTCGATCCTTGTCATCGGTTCCCTCTTTCTATCCCAACTTGCCTTCACCCTCCCATTATCATCACTCTCACCACTGGCCCTGAAGGGGTCATCTGTCCTGGATTCCCTATGCTTCCAGTTCCCTTCTGTACTAGTGTTCATCTGGTCTAGCCGGCTTTGTAGGTGGAATTGGGATCATCATAGTGGGCGGGGAGGGGGGAGGAAGCACTGAAGAATTAGGGGAAAGCTGTATGTTTCATCTCGATGGCTGAGAAGCAGATCACAAGGCTTTTCTTCTGAGGCACTGTTCTTGCTCGGTGCCATTGAATCAGTGCTGACCCAGGGAGACCCTACAGCCAACACGACAGACAGAAGATTGACACTCATGCACCATCCTCACAATCGTTCCTATTTTTGATTCCATTGGTGCAGTCACCGTGGCAATGTATGTCATTGAAGGTCTTCCTTTTTTCCATGGACCCTCTATTTCACCAATCACAATGTCCTTCTCCAAGGACTGACTGGTCTCTCCTGGTAACATGTCCAAAATATGTGAGAAGAACTCTTGCCATCCTTGCCTCTTAAGAGCCCCTTGACTGTACTTCATCCAAGGCAGACCTGTTTGTCCTTTTGGCAGTTCATAGAATGTTCAATATTTTTCCTCAGCACCACAATTGAAATACATCAACTCATCTCTGGTCTTCCTTATTCAATGTTAAATTCACATGGGCAGGAGGCTATTGAAAATACCCTGGTTTAGGTCAGGCAAACTTTAATCCTCAAAATAGCATGCTTGACTTTCTACTTTTCTTTGTTGTTTTTTTTTTTTGTTTTGTTTTGTTTTTAGGCATCACTGCCCTCAGGTGGTGGGAGTAGGAGGCCCAGCCTTTGCTCCTGGGAGCCGGAATTGAGGCTTTCTACTTTTTAAAGAGGTCTTGGGCAGCAGATTGATCCACTACAACATGTCTTTGAATCTTCTGACTGCTGTTCCCATGAGCATTGATTGTGGATCCAAGCAAGATTAAACCCTTCACAGCCTGAATCTTTTTTCTATGTATCATGTTAGTCACGTTGTGAGGATTCTGGTCCTTACATTGCCTGGTTTAATCCAGACTACAGGCTGTCCTTAGTGATCTTCATCAGCAAGGGCTTCAAATCTTCATATTCAGCAAGCAAGATTGTGTCATCTTATCTGCCTATTCTAGGTTGCTAATAAGCCTTCCTCCAATTCCGATACCAAATCCTTCTTCATATATTCCAGCTTCTCTGATTATTTGCTCTCCACACAGTTTGAATAAATATGATCAGAGGATACGACCCCGACGCACACCTTTCCTGAGTTTGAACATGCAGCATTTCCTTGTTTTGTTCACACACAACGTTATGTATAGCTTCAAGGCAATTCTAGGTAGACTCAATCCTCCAACCTTTTCATCACCAACTGAGCATGCTCACGGTTTTCTCGGTACCAAAATGAAGACAAATTCCATATAATAAAACGTTCTTATTAAACAGTAGGGTTTCTGAAGAGCAGCGGAGGAATACATGGTCAACCCTGCTCAATAGGGCATAGAAATTCTATTAAATAATTTCTGGGTCTTCAGGGCAGTGCATAGAAACATTTTTTGAAAGAGCAATAGAGTAGAGACTGGCAGCGTGTGCCTATTGAACTCTTCAAATGAAGCTAGTATGATGAAGAAATGGAATTTTAAATATGATTTAAATAATAAAATTTAAGTTTAAATGTCCATATCTGTCTCATACTCTTTGGATGTGTTTGCAGGAAGGACAAGTGTGTGGAGAAAGCATCATGGTTGGTAGTAGGTGATTGGAACAAAGAAGGACCCTCAATGAAATGGAATGAGTGTCTGGAACAATAGGCTCAGACATAACTGTGATTGTGAGGATTCACAGGACTAGGCGGTGGGCTCGAATGTGCAGTGTTTTCCCTCTGTCAGGATCACTATGGACTCGAGGATGGACTCGAGGATGTGCAAGAGCACATGACAGCTGGCAATCTTAGACAAACTTCCCCCAGACAACCTGCACCCTGAGTGAGGGGAGGCAGGGGAAGAACATCCATTTCTCCAGAGTTCCACAAAATCTTACTTATGCAGTTTTGTTTTTTAAAGATTTTTACTTTTAATTGAACTTTTTCCCAATCTTGAAAAACTAAATAATTAGGCTACTGAAAAATAGATATAGACAGTGCTCTATTATCTGTCTCTTTCCATCTCCCCTTTATTTGGTCCCAATAACAAAGCATCAATATGCCAGGAGTGTTATGGTCTCTCAGGCATGTTAGATTATAATTGGTATTTTCAATTTCTATATGACTCTGTAGTGAATACCTTTTTGTGTAAATATTTGAATTTATCTATGATGATTTCTACAGGATAACATCTTAAATCTAAAATTGTTATTTCTAAGAATATAAGTTCCTTTTGTAGAACTCATTTTAAGCTCTTTTCCAAAAATATTGAGAGAAGTAGTCTTTGCATAAATATTGCACCCCTTTCTTTATCCTCATGCAGATAGCTTCACCTTGAATGATTTGTTCCACAGTTGGATCTCGCTGTTGTTTCATTTTGTAATTACTTATTGAAGTCCATATTGGTTTTAATTCAATAGGATCCGATGAGAGAATCCTGCAAAATATTCCATATGATAGAGACACTTCTCTTAGATTTTCCTAGTTTTCTTTGCATCAAATACTTTTCATACTTAAAGCACAAAACTATGAGTTCTCTTGAATAGCATCAGTTTGATTCTTTGTTTTTGTTTTGCTTCTCTTAAAGGAAATTCAAATTAGTTCTTATTCTCATCACTACAGATCACATTTTTTTTTAAGTTTCTGGAAACTCCAACTTCCTTAGGAAATTCTTAGGTTTCTTTCTCTCACATAACACAATTAAGGCTATTTACATTTCTCAAAACAGTCTTTCTAGCAACTGAATCTACCTGTCTGTCACATGTCGGATGAAGTCCCAGGAATGACCACATCTCCTAGAATCATCTTGCATATTCATATTGCAATATATTGTGTCCCAAGAACTTTTTCAAAGCATCATGCATCCTCTTGGATAATTTTGAGATCTAGCTGCCTAACAACTTTGATAATACTACCTACTGACTGTTCATATTCATGAAGCCAGAAGCTGGGGTTGGAGAGAGTTGAGAGATTTGAAAGAATGGGAAAGGCCTATCTGAAAATGAGTGATATTATGTCTCCAAATAAAAAACAAATATGTATCGTACCTGATCATAAGGGCAATTGGGAAGCTCTTCAGCCAGTAGGTGGAGGCAGACTTGCATCTGCAGAGAGGGATAGGCTAAGAGGTTCCCATCTCTCAGTAGTCACAGAGTACTTTGGTAGCAAAGGCAGCTTTCATTCTGCAGGCATCAGCTCTTTCTTGGGGGCACTATTTATGCAACAACTAATCCTTATTCAAAGGAGATTAGGGCCTTCACTAATTTAACCCATGACTGGGATATTACAAAAAATTCCCCTGCAGTTTTAGGCTAGATAAAATAAATTTAATAAATGAACCATAAAGCATAATCTGAATAGGTTAATGCTAAATAAATTAGTTATTTTTTAGAAGTGAGAAGAATAAATTAACTCAATTCTTGTCCAATCCTTCCAGAAAGATGATCCTATATGATTGAAGACTAGGAAAGCAGATTTGAGTTAGGGAAGACACACGCACAAAAGGAAGGGAGGGTGGCCAGGTAGGGGTGATTAACATATGATTTAGTAAAGCGCTTGAGGCAACCATGAACTTCATGAGGACAGGGAAGTATTTACACCATTTATTTCAAAGACTAGTGCAGTTCCAGATACTTCGTGAATATATGCTGATTAAAACAGTAAATGATTAAAGAGAAATTTAAATGGTGTCTATTTCTAGGATGTGTTACTTTAGCATAGCACCTTGAAAAGATAAGCTAATTTCTTAAATAAATATGGAAGAAGTTGAGAGTAGTGATATGTTGAGGTGAACAATGGTACTTAGAAATATCCTTAGTTTAATACTTGGGATCTGTTCGTGTTATTTTTATAGGGCAACAGAAAGTTTGCAATTGTAATTTGATTAATGGTTTTAGATCAGAAAATAACCCTGGATGGTCCTAAAACAGTGAAGGTGTTCTTATAAGACAGAGGCAGTAGGGGACTGGAATACAGTGAAAGAATAAGAAGATGTGATGAAGCAGAGATTGGAAGTATGCATTTTGAACTAGGGAAACAAACTACAGGCCAATAAATGTAAGTGGTCGCTCAAAAAATTGCTATAGATTCCATGCTGAGTCATGGCAAACCTGCAACACAGGGTAGAACTGTCCTGGAGAAGCTGGTGATTTCAAAGTGAGGACTTGTGGATGGTAACCCAACTTGAAACACTGAGGGCCTTCTCTTAGGGCCTCCAGAGAGAACCAATCCTGTTGATAATTTTGATTTTAGCCCATTGTCACTGATTACAAAGCTTGTGCATCCTTACAGTGTACTTCCTTAGAATTGTGAAAAACAATCTGTGTGGTTTTAAGCCACTAGCTTCGTGGTGATTCATTATAGCAGCAGTAGAAAAATCAGTAAGGTGGTGGGTTAGTCTGGGCTGCCTAGAGAAACAAATTCATAGACACTCCTCTGTGTATAAGAACGAGCTTTAGGCACAAGAGCAATTGAATATTGATTGAGAAAGCAGCACATCCCCGTCCAGATCAAGTTCCTGAATTTGATACTAACCCATATGTCCAAAACCAATCTATAAACTCCTCTTCAGACTCTTGAAGCACATGCAATGACGCTGAATGAAGGAAGATCACAGGCCAGTGAGTAGTAAGTCTTGTGTATCCAATGGTGTTGCAAGCATCTCAGCGCTGGCAGGGGTCTCCACATGGTTCCTGCAGCTCAGGGCACTAGCCAAGCTCCATGTGCTTTGTTAGTTGCAATGTCTCTCAGGGAGTGAGCCTGTGTTCTGCCTCCAGTGAGATCTTATCTCCTTAGCACCTCCAAATGAGGTCATCAATCTGTGACCTGAATGGCAGGCTAAATTTCACCCCTTCACTCTTCACTCTAATCCTTACAAAGGACAACAGATTATAGAGCTACAACAGGTGGCAATTATCTTCATCTCATCATTTCTCTTCCTCCACTGGCCTCCCCTCCCCCATCTCTTCCAGAAAACACACTGAAGCATTACATTAATAGCCCCAGGAATATTGTCTATAAAAGCCTCCTGAGTAGAGTTTGTGTTAAATATAATAAGGTTGATAGGCTAAGTAAATGTAGGTTTTGAGGTACATAGGCTGTGTTTCAGGCATATATATATATATATATATATGAAACAACTAACTAACTAACTAACTATATAGTTAGTTAGTTAGTTAGTTCATGATAAAATTCTTTTAATTTCCATAACTTCAAAAAGGCATATAGTGAGTGTGGAGGTGGGTGTAAATTACATTAGTGATGCTTATTGTAGTAAATTACCACATTTCTTGGGGGTCTTGATATAGTGTACCGCCCACATCTCTACCTACAGGAAACAACTGATTGATGGTCTCAGCTGCTAAGCTCTGAAATTCTTATTGACTATGTTTATACCAAGGTTCCTCATGGCTTGAGTTGCTCTGAGGTCATTGCAAAAGGAAACAGGAATAAAGCAGACCCTTTGTAGACAGGACTGAGCTCATTTAATGTCTAAGTTTGTGTTGAAGTTGCATTGAAACTTCCTTCTTTTTCTTGGTTCCTGGATTTAGATTTGCATTGCAGCCTTACAGTTTTCTTGGCCTTCTCCACTTTACTTTCTCCCCTAAGGATCTCTGTCACAGAAATTCTTGCATCTTTAATCCTCTCTTGATGTTTCTTTCTTGGTGTACTAACACTAGCAACATTTTTTTTCTTCAGTCATGGCCCCCTCTAGAAACCATTCTCCTGGTCTAGACTTTTGACAATTAGCGCATTTATTCTAACAATTTGAATCTGCTTCCATTATTATTACTTCAAGTGAATATTCTATCTCTCATTATGCCTACCAGCTTGATTACAATGATACACTGTAACTAAACATGGATTCTATATTTTATCATAAACCCAACCTGCTCATTCTTTGTTACCTTAAAAATAAAGTTTATTGAATCATCTTAGAAGTGGAGAGATTCATGCTATGGTCTAGAGAATAAACTCTAAGGAAAGCTACATGGACATCAAGCCCAGTTGACTTAGTCCGGGTAGACTAGATGAACAAATTCAAAGAAAGGCATATCGATATAAGGAAAGGGTTTACATACAAAAGGAATTGGACATGGAGAAAGCATCCCAGCCCAGTCCAGTTCAAAGTCATAAGTCCGATATTAACGCATATGCCCAAAATCAGTCTATAAGGTCTTCTTCCGACTCACAAAGTCACAGGTCAGTGGGTGCAGAATTCCATTGCTGGCAAGGCACCTCGCCTCCAGGGCTCAGGGTCCATCAACAGCAGAAACAACTCATCGCTGGCAGAAGTCTCCATCTGGCCGCCTCAGCTTCTGAGGTCTGGCTCCATCAGGGCAAAGCTATGTGGTCTCTCCGCCAGCAACTCCAGTTTCTCAAACACTGCCAGCTTGTCTTGTTCATGATTAATCGCCTCTGAAACTAACTCCCAACAACTGGGGAAGATAGCTTCTCATCTTCACAAGGGAAATATTGCGAGATTTCCCAGAAGTCTCAGGAGAAAGCCATGCCCACACAGAGGCCTCATTGGCTACTCAATGGCTATCTCCAGATTAACAGGCTAGACTCCACCCCTACATTTCAATCATAAAATTAATATAAGCACATGACTGCCACACCGCTCCTTCTGTCTTGGATATGAGTGGCTTTGCCTAGGATATGTGTGACTTTGCTAAGTAACCAAGTAGTTTTTATATCTCTGGACTCAGGAAAGTGGAAGTACCTGTTTTATAAGGCTGTTACGAAGAGTAAATTGCTGAAGTACTTGAAAGCCACACACAGTTTGATTCAACTTAGGTGAAATATTTAGCCCAGGCACATCCACAGAGACACAAAGTAGACTAGTGGTTGCCAGGAATTTAGGGTGAGGGAGAAAGAGTAGCAACTTTGAATTGCTAGTCTTGCTTTTTGTGGTGATGAAAACACTCTGAAATTAGACAATAATGATGGTATCTATAAAAACTAGTTTAATTTATGCTTCAACAGGTGAACTTTATGACGTGAATTATTTTTAAAATACCATATTATGTCAGTCACCTAATCTGGTGTGAATTTGAGGATAAAGAATATAGGGGTGGAGTCTAGCTTGTCGATCTGGAGATAGCCAATGAGACCACTGTGTAGGCATGACCTTCTCCTCTGGGAATTCTGGGAAATCAGGTACTTCCTTCTTGGAAGCAGGAGACACTCTCTCACTTGCTTGGAGACTTTCTACAGACAAGACTGACTTTCCTGGGGGGCATTGCAGCTGCCTACACTGGTGCCCTGAGCCAGATAAGTTACATGGATGCAACCATACCTTTGAAGCCAGAGAAGCTGCAGAGATACCCCTGCCAGCACTGAGATGCTTATAGTGCCACTGGATCCAAAGACTTTCTACCCACTGACTTACGATTGTCCTGCATTTGACTTCATTGAATGTACTTCAAGAGTTTGAAGAGGACTTTATAGATTGGTATCAGGCGTATGGGCTAATATTGGACTTATGACCTTGAACTGAACTGTGTTGGGATGTTTTCTTAATGTAAAATTGCTTTCATTTAAATTTTTCTCCTATATACCTATACCTGCTTATGAATTTGTTTCTCTAGTCTATCTGGACTAACACAGCAAGAGGTGAGCATCACAGAATGCTGGATTATTTGAACAAAGTGTTCTTGAGTATTTGAGTAGAGGCCCAATGTGCATCTGCTACCTTAATACATAATATATAGATATAAGTACAAAGATCTATTTCCCTATCATTATATATAAATATATTTACATATGTACATGCCTGTATTTAGACCTCTGCAGATGTGGTAAAGACAGCTGATGGTGGCCAGCTATCAAAAGGTATAACATCTAGTGTGTTAAAACTTGAAGATAAGCAAATGGCCATCTAGCTGAATAGCAACAAATCCACATGGAAGAAGCATACCAGCCTGTGTGATTATGAGGCATTGATGGGATCAGTTATCAGACATCTAAGATTCAGAACAAAATTATACCAATGTGAAGGGGGGTTGGGCATGGAGTGGAGACCAAAAGCCCATCTGTAGGCAGTTGTACATCCCCTTTCAGAAGGGTCACAAGGAAAAGACGAGCCAGTCAGGGTGAAATATCACAGCAATGAAACATACAACTGTCCTCTAGTCCTTTATTACTTCCTGCTCCCCTGGGCAGTCATGTACTCATGTGTCAATTTCATGATTGGGACTATAGGGGTGGAGTCTAGCCTCTCAATCTGGTGATAGCCAATGAGACCTCTATGTGGGCATGGCTTTCTCTGACAATTTTGGGAAATCTCGATTTCTCAATGTTCTATTCCTCTTGTATATGACCCTTTCCCTTATATCCATATGTGTGTTTATGAATTGCTTCTTTAGTCTACCCAGACAAACACATTATGGTACCAGGAGTGGGGTACTGGAGAAACAGATCATAAAGATGGAGAGTAGATGTTTGCTTGACTTCTGCCTCATGATAATGTTTTTTCTTTGGCTAGTCAGAAGTCAGGTATGTTCTTGCAATTTAATGAGTTATTTTCTGGAAACAGTATGGGAAGTTAAGGTTTTGATTATTTTGTTTGGATACTGTCTTTGGTTATTACTATATGAAATGGCAAAAATGAATGCTTTTATGTATATATTGAGCTCAGGGGTAAAAATCGCCATTTGAATGTCTCAGAACCTATGGTGCTCAAGGATAATGATTGATGAAGGTCAAAATGGTTGGCAGCATGGATCTGTTTTGATGTCTTCAGAAAACTAGTTCCATGTTTTTGTGTAAATAGAATAGTTTAGATAAGGACTTAGATAAGCTAAATAAGAATTGAACTTGACTGCTATAAGAATTGAGTTTAGTATCTGATTCTATGTTGCTTATACTGATTTCTTATGCTTATTATTGTAGATATAAGGATATATAAAAATGTTTATTGGGAAGTATGAAAATAGAGAGCTTGTAAACCAATTGCCTCAAGCCACTAATTTGACCTCTAGTTGGGTTTAGGACACAACTTCGAAGATGTCTCTGAAGAGATTAGCCCCACTCAGTGTTTTGGAGTAATCAGGATATTGGCATTCTGAGAGACCCGCCTAAGGGCCAGATTGATTGAATGAAGAAGGAGGAATGATTTCTTTGGAAATCTTGAACTAGTGGTCATTTCCAGAAGCTGAAAAATCTGGAACTATGAAGATAACTCCTCTCTCAGACTGAATGTTAAAGGAAGCCTGTGGCAGGCTGAAATGCTTACGAGGTGATCACCTGGACCTACTCTTTGAGTAGAAATGGGAGAAATACAGCAATAAAGAGATAGGTTGAATTTGTCCACTGACACCCATGAACTTGTTTCACAGGAACTAGAGAAGACGAGAGCGGGTTGACTGGTCTGAAGTTCATGACCTAGCATGAGAGGACTAGGCTTGTTAAGAATTTGTGATGGGACCATGGTCTAAAGGGAAGGCAACCGATGGATACCCTGGTGAGGCTAAGTGAGACAGCCCACAGTAAGTTGACCAGTACTAGACTAGATGAAGAAAATCTATTTGAGTCTGTGAACTGGTGCATAATGCTGCTGACTTTATGGACAGCCTGTCCTGATTTGACTTTGCTTATAGATGCTTACTTCACAGGATTCCAAATGGAATGAAGATTCTTCATGTCGAAAGATATGACTGTTTCCTCACAACACTGGGTTGATGTAAGTGGGCAATATACAAATTGGATACCCAAAATTGGGGGGATAAAGGTACAAAGTGATTGACTTACAAATTCTCATATGTGGGGGGAATATATATTCATAGACTTAAAGGATTAAGGTGTGTGTGGGTGTCACTTAACTGCAATTGTAAGGTATAGGATTTTTTTTGCTTTATTCACTTATAGAAAGTTATTATTAAACGAGGGTTATTATTAAATGATGGGACACATGTTGAATCATAAGCACTTTAGCTTTATTCTGTTAGGAACATATATGATTTTATTATTGTTTGTTTGAAAATTACATATGGTTACAGAGTGATGTAAACGTGTGAAATTGACAAGGGGTGGTCTGTGACAGTCATGTACTCGTGTGTCAATATCATGATTGGAAGTGTAGGGGTGGAATCTATCCTGTCAATTGGGAAATAGCCAATGAGACCTCTGTTTGGGCGTGACTTTCCTGTGAATTTATGGAAATCTCGATTTCTCTATGATCCATTCCTGCTGTATATAAATCTTTCCCTTATATCTTTATGTGTGCTTGTGAATTTATTTCTGTAGTCTACCCGAACTAACCGCCCCCCCCCACTATCATGACCTCAGTTCTACCTCACAAATTGAATTACACCAGAACATGTACAATGCTATAGATAAGATCCCACAACACAAGGAATCCAGGATAGATAAACCTCTCAGGACCAATAATAAGACTAGAGCTACAAGGAGGATAAGAGAAAGGTGGGGGAAAGAAGGGGTATCAAACACAAAAATGAAAATATAAACCCCTCCCAGGTGGTAGAACAACAGAAAAAATGGTGAAGAGTGACAGAGGATGATGTGCAAGATATGAAAATGATAATCTATTAACTTATCAAAGATTCCTGAGGAGTGAGATGGGAGAGGGAGGGGGAAAATGGGGAACTGATATCAAGGGCTAAGCAGAAAGAAAATGCTTTGAAAATGATGATCACAACATATGCAAATGTGCTTGACACATGGATGAATGTATTTTTTTGACTGTGCTAAGAGAGGTAAGAGACCACAATAAAAGTATTTAATAAAAACAAATATAAAATACAAAATAAAAAGAAGCATTCATATAGCAAACATTTAATAAATATTAAAATAACTGCAGATTCTAACTACTTTAGAATGCTGCATATGTCAAACATCTTTTACCCTAACTTCCATGTCTTCCAATACTGCTCTTTGGTTCATTATAATCCTGCTCACAGAGATAGCTGTGTGTAGTATTTTCTAAACACCAATATAATAATATATTCTTTTAAAAGAGGAGAGGAGATTTCAGTGATGCCTTCAATGAATTATTTAACATGAAATTTATTTATAGAGATTATCTTGCAAAATAAATTTTCTTAATCTTTAAAAAAGATCATACTATGGTGGCATTAAATATTATCACTGTGATTCTTAAGAATATATGATTGGTGTATCTGGATGCCCTTTCTAATGCCTATATCCAAAACAGCAATAACAATTTATAGTCTCAATATTTTTTTCCTCCCAAAGCTGCACTGCTTCTGAAACTCTCAGATACCTCTTTTGAACTGCACAGACTATAAAAGAATATTTAACACTTAATAAAGAAATGTTAACACCAAAGAGCAGGGTCATTGACAAGTACAACTACAGCACATGGTGGTTTCAAAAAATACATTTATGAAACAAAAATTATGCTGAGTAGCTTAAGTTCTAAAAGGCTTAAATTACTCCACAAGAAAATAAAGTAAGCTACAAGCAATATAACATTCATTGAAGGTCATCTAGAAAGACTAACTGCATTAGGAAGAAAGAGAGCTATAGGTCAGACAGTCTGGTTGGTCTCAGGGTTGAGTGGTGTCCTTCAAGAGAGAACTTCACTTTGAAAATGTGCCATACACACTTCAGGGACAACAAAGCCTGGAGAGACCTAGCTTTCTTTTCATACATTGAGAAATAACAAGTAAGGGCTGATGTCTGCTTATGTGTCCTCTGTGTACCCTAATAGAGGGATCTTTGGTGAGGAAGCGTTTACCCCCTTTGCTGCTAAGTGAAAGGTCAGTGGTTTGAACCCACTGGAAAACCCTCTGAGGCAGTTCTGCTATTACATAGTTGCTGTGAGTAGGAATTAAGCTAATGAAAAAGGGCCTTACTTATTGGTTTTGTTTTTATACCCACTAGAAGAATCTCTGGATGCTGCAGAGGGTCCCCATGCTACTTTGACACCCATGGGGCTGTCACGAATCAGAGCCAATGTGACTGTAACTGGTTTGGTTTGGAAATACATATGAATCACTAGCATCAGACTTGGAACAGGACACCTAGGTCTAGGGATCGAGTCCAACATTTATTGAACAGGATCATATGCCAAGCAATGTACCAGATGCAGACTATTTCCACTAACACTTAAGTTATGGTTACTGCTCTCACGAAGTCCAGAGACTACTCACTCACTCCTATTGCATCTCTGCTAACTCATGGTGACCCCAGAGAATAAGGTAGAGGAGTGTTGCCTTTGTGTTTCTGAGACTATAACTTCTTATTGGGGTAGAAGGTCTCATCTTTCTCCTTCAGAGTGGCTGGTGGTTTTGAACTGCTGACCTTGCAGATTGTAACCCATGAGTAACCACTACATCATCAGGGCTCAGGTCATAGACTAGTTGTAGGCAATCTGTATACACTTGGGCTTCTTCCTCTCCACTAATACTCTGGCCCATGAATAAAGAAGCCATCTTTGAATTTTTTATGTTATTTTATAGCCATCAAAATATTCAAAATATTTACTAAATAGTAGATGGTTTTAAGAAGTGTTGTCAGAAATGGTCTGGTGATTGCTTCTTTATTGTTGTTGCTTTGTTTTGTTTTGTTTGTTTGCTTTGCTTTTATCTTCAGCAGATGCTGGCAAACCGAACTGAGGTCCAAATCTGTTCCTCTTTGCTTTCATATAGAAAGTTTTATTTGACCACAACCACAGACATTTGTGCAGTATTTTGGGTTACTTTTATACCACAATGGCAAAGTTGAGCTGCTCTGAGAGATATTGGATGGCATGCCTAAATACATACTATTTGACCCTTATGGGAAATTTTGAATTTGAATCCCTTGTAGTTATAGCTCGTATTCTCTATGGAGTGCCATATTAAAACTTATAATAGGTGAGAACCTTCAGTGTCTAGCTTATGATAATGTAAACGGGGTCTGGGTCTTCTCTCTCAATGACTACTTAGCCAAATAAGCTGTCAAAAAATGCTGCTCTGTACATTGACATTAAGAACTATTTTACCTTTTAGCTATAGACCTACATAATACTGTACAGGGGTATTCAAACTTTTTAAACAGGGGACAAGTTCACTGTCCCTCAGACTGTTGGAGGACTGGGCTATAGTTAAAAAGAAAGCAAAGCAAAACAAAACAAACAAAAAACTATGGACAAATTCACTGTGCTCTTGGGATGAATTGGCTGCTGACCAGGATAGGCAGCATCGGCAAAAACACCTGGTGGGTCTATAAATATCCTCGTGGGTCACATGTGGCCCATGGGCCATAGGTTGAGGACCCCTGAATAGTACAACCCTAACCTCAATTGTAAATCCATTTTAGAAGGAGGAAAGAGATGGGATACAGTCAAGTTCCAAATCAATTTTCCCCATAAATAGCTGAAAACAATCCGTTCTCAACCACCAAGATTTTATCCTAACCTTGCCTTTCTATACAAAACATTACACAGAAGTTTCAAAGTAAATAAGTTCAGAATAAAAAAATAATTTTATTACAAAACAGAATATTAAAAAATAGTATTTTACAATTACAATTTGATCCATACATTAAGATTGATGAGTTTCTAGATCTGTGGAGGAGAGGAGGAATGGAGAGAGAGAGAGAGAGAGAGAAAGAGAAAGAATGTATTCTTACATCAATTTATATAGTCTCAGGACATGCAAGTCCCCTGAATTACAGGTAACCACATACAACACAAAGTGAGCTCTAGCCTGATGTCCCCAAGTATATTGGAGGAGTAAGCTAACACCCATGCTGGGAGCAGGTAAGGGGGAGTGACTGTCCCTGAACAGGAAGAGCAACAGCAACACATCTGCTCCTATAGATAAAGCTGCTGGCCGGATAGCAAACAGCCATGTGCTTGGAAGAGATAACCTTTAAAGTAGCACTATTTGGGGAGAAGATTGTGGGGATTAATCTTAATTATGAGAATGTGATTGGAACTCACAAGTGTGAAGGCCTCCACCCAGAACCTGGCCTCCCAGGCTTTTTAAATATGAGAATAAAGAATTTATCCACACACATGCTCTCTTCCTGGTCCTCAGTTTCCCACAGAATGTCACTTATCGCAGGCATTATTGAATGAGGGAGAAGAATATCCAAGAGAAGGCATACATAGAAAGACATATGCCAGAGAAATTCAGAAGAGATAGCAAAGAAGGACAAATAAATATGAAAAGGTAAAGGTTCTGGAGGAAAACTGAAAAAAAATTGAAGGCAAAATCACATCAAAACAAAAGATTCATGTTTTCTAATTGAGTTAGAAGCTTTACAGTACTAAGACAGATTGTAATGAATTATAGAATGAATGGGGAGTGAGCTAGTACAGACTCTAAGTCTTAAATCTCTAAGAGTCTGACAGTGTGGTTTTGATTCTCAGCCTGCAGACATATTTGTGACTGTGTAGAAATAGGCTAATTCTCTAAGCTTCGGCACCCTCTCTGCCCACATCTTTAACTCAGGCATACCACTGTATTCAAATTTACATCATTCAAACCATTAAAGGAGCTCATGCATTTAAAGACTCTAGCACAGAACCTACGCATTTCAAGTGTTTCCTGAGTAATAGTTGTTGATATCTTCTAGAAACATTTTCAGAATGAGCTATACAAATTAAAAGGAGAGGTACAGTAGTAACTAGAGGGAGCTGTAGGATCAAGAAAGACTTGTTTTCTTTCTCTTGTCTTTTTTTTTTCTTTTTAAAAAAATGTTTAATAGGTGGAAATCAGAGCTTATCCTCTGGCGGGAATGCAACAGAAAGGAAAAACTGAATATTGCAGAAGCTCTTTATTTTTGACCCCGAGCTTTAATTAGTTTCATCTGCACAGAAACTTCAGTCGCTTAAGCTACCTTGAGTTCCAAAGCTGAAAGAATAACTAGAATGGGAAGTTGCAAGCACCTTGGCTGATCCTGCCCAGGGGTAGCTGGGAGAGGCTTATGGATATAGAATGTGAACCGTGAGGTAGCTCTTGCTAGGAGAGCCAATCAATTCCCTGTGCAATGAAGGATGTGGAGGAGCAAAGAGATACAGGGCCTGGGGAGTTCCCAGGCATTTCTGTTCTCGATTGAGAATACTAAAGACTCCACTAAACATGCACACTGACAAGCACGCCTCACAAACAGAATGATTACATACTAGCTACTGAACAGCACCTAATAACAACATATACTTTTAAAATGGCCAACGCTGTGGCAAGGTGTTTTTTTTTTAAATATGTGTTTGTGAATAGGGCAAAACAGATGCACTTTTTAGGCTCCTGAATACTTTTCTGTCTTGGAACTGGAATCTTTCACTACTTAGGATTTTGCTTATAAAGCATGGAGCATGTTGCAATCACCTTGGCCTTAGGCATGAAATAAATCAATGCTTGGGTTTTTAAAATATGGATTTAATCCAAGCCAGTTTTGGCCTAAAGCACTGTATAATCTGAAATTGAGTGGTACTGGTGTTGGAGCCTGGATATTAGAAAATGAAATCTTTTAAAAGGTCTTATGTGTAGATCCACCTGAGTAACTTCAGCTGTAAATACTAATAAATTGTAAATAATACCTTAATAAAGGTGTTCTGTGAAGGACTCCTCGTATAAAATGTATGAATGGCAACAAAGCTTGTTGGTTTTCACTGGGTGACATTTATTTATACAGGTTTTAGTGGCAAAATGATCTTTTTTAATTAATAAGAAGACTCTGCTTTAAAAACTTGGGACTCCATTGCTTTTTGCTTCTCCAATTTGAGGGTGCACTTGCTGCCATTTTGTCATCAGTCATCGATCACCTGTGAAGTTCTAGGATAACTGCGGTGGGGAAGCATAACTGTTGCTTGACACTTTGTGGCACCTGCAACAAATATATTACAAAGAAGATGTATTTTAAAGGAATATAATTGTCCTGAAGAAAACTAGGTGAGACTAATGGGACAGGGGATGCTACTTTAGATAGCATAGTGACCAAAGGCATGGAGAAAGCTAGCATTTCAACATAGGGGGAAATGTACTGAACAAAGCACTGCACACGTACATTCATGACAGGCACACAATCTGGGAAAAGGTCTTAGAGAGAATGCTCGCTGTCAGGGAACAGCAAGTTGGCCACAGGAGAGGAGAAGAGGCTACAAAGAGTGGGAGAAAGTAAATTCTGAGAGGAAGATTGGGCTCAGATTATGCTTTGGCAGTAAACCCTCAAATCTCATGCTGCATCACCATGAATGCTTTATTTACAAAGTTCTTGGGTTTTCCCATCAGATTTTATTCCAAATTTGTTCACCTTGAACTTCAAAGGCCTTTATTGTCAACTAAGGCTGGTCAAATGGCAGGTCTCAGTGGAATGATCACAGGACAAGATGTCAGGCTGTCCTCATCCCAAACTGAGCCAAGCTAATAAATAACCTGATTTTGTGGACTATGATAATGTCACTTCGCTTCTGAGGACTTGATCTTATTTTGGTTAAATAAAAATTTCAGATAATAGATCCAGTGTTGCTACTCTGATTACTGTGGTAGCAGATAGTCCAAAGACACTACCAGTCCTGGGGATATAGCGGTAAGCATAGCTGCTAATGAAAGTTTGGTACTTTGATCTTCCCAACAACTCCGTAGACTATAAGTCCTTGTGTTCTACTACTATAAAAAATAGAGACTAGGAAACTGTATGGGATTTCTACTCTCTCTTATAAGGTTCTCAGAAGTCAAATCCGGGAGCTGCTAATAGCCAGGGTCAACAAGCAAGGCTACAAGCCAGTGGCTCACGTTCCAAACACTGGAGGTCAGAGGGTGAGTCAGCTGCAGAATTCAGACCCAGCAAAAAGCAAGCAAGCCTTTCCAGATCAATGACATATACGGGAAGCCAATCACACCCACTGAGACTTGCTATTTTGATTGACAGCTCATAACAGATTTCATCGTGGAGGTGATTATGCATATTCACAAGGAGTGCCACTTCTTAACTGCCAATGTTCTTAATGAGAATCCTGGCTCAGCCAAGTTTATAAGCACCTTAACCACCACAGCCCATACTTTGTCAAGGTGGCACCTGTATACATTTCCTTAAACAATACATAATCTCTGAATAAAGATAAAGCCATACTCGCACCTAACAAGGTAAAACTAAATAGAAATGGACTAATCCCAATTACAAATTCTATTTCATCAAAACAAACGTATTTGATGCATACGGAAAAAAAGGAAATGCTTTAAGAATCACAATTCTTGTTTCTGCAACTGGCCAGGTGGTTCTAGTTGGTATTTAGAATTACTTTCCTCCTCTTCTGTATTTCTTTACACCTCAGAAAGCACCACAGCTGGGCATAATTCTTTGCCAGGTGGGGTTAACCAAACTTTCACTCCTGAAGGGTATTGGTAGTTAGATTGGAATTGAGTTGCTATAGCTTTCTTCTAACTATAATCATAGGATTTCACCCTTCAGGATGGATTTCAATCCAATGTGAAGAAAACCAAAGTTGCACTCACAAGTAATATCATGATAAACAGAAAAAAAGATTGAAATTGTCAAGGATTTTGCCTTGCTTGGAGCCACAATCAACGCACATGGAAGCAGCAGTCAAGATATCAAACAGCATATCTCATTGGGTATATCTGCTGCACAAGGCGTCTTTAAAGTTCTGTGAAACAAGGATGCCACTTTGAACTCTAATGACCAAAGCCATGGTATTGTCAATTATCTCTTGTGAGTGAAAGCTGGACCTTGACTACATAAGACTGAAGAAGAATTAGTGCACTTGGATAGTGGTGTTGATGAATACCACAGACTGCCTGTGGAAGAAGCACAGCCAGAATGCCTCTTAGAGTCAAGGGTGGTGAGTTTTTGTTTTGTTTTTTGGCCATCACTGCCCTCTGGTGGTCATGGGAGCTACCCAGCGCTGCTCCTGAGAGCCGCCGCTGGATTTGAACCAAACTCGCGGGCCACAGTCCCGCACTCAACCACTTACACCACTGGCGCTTAACCCGAGCTTTTGACTCATGTGCTATGGATACTGTCAGGAGAAATCAGTCTCAAGAGAAAGTATCATGTTTGGAAGTGGTGGGATTCAAATAATTTAGCCACTGGTTTGTTTCCCTAATGATCATTTAAAGTGTAAAAATAAATACCAAAGTGCAGTTTATTATCTCATGAAGTTAATGCTTAAATAGAAATAACAAAAGAGATACACAAACTAGATTATGTTATATGAGTTTTTGAATATTAATAAAAACTAAATGACATATAGAAAATATTATTTAGGATATTTTCATATTGCTTCTTCCTTTAAACCCTCACTAACAATATTCTTCCCTTTTATCCAAGTACCATTAGCTGTGTGAGTTATCCTTACCTATCTTTTCACTGTCAGAGTAGGATCTCATTCCTTTAGAGCAATGGTTCTCAATCTGTGGATTGTGACCCTTTTGGGGGTCAAATGTCTCTTTCACAGAGGTTGTCTAATTCATAACAGTAGCAAAATTACAGCTAGAAAATAGCAATGAAAATAATTTTATGATTGGGGGGTCACCACAACATGGGAAACTGTCTTCAAGGGTCGTGGCATTAGGATGGTTGCGAACCACTGCATTAGAGGTAGGCCAATTGGACCATGGTCATTATTTTTGATATAGTAGAAACAGGTGACTTCACTTTTCTGAAAAAATTAAGTTCATCTTTGTAAAAACCCATTCCGCTTCTGTTCAACTTAATTACAGTTTTTCTGACAATATTGTTGCTTTTTTTTGACACTTCCAAGAATTGTATAGTTCACTCAATATATCATGGGAATCTGGGGTATAACATAAAGTTGAAATGATTTACAACATGTTATTCTCTGATTGTTTGACACTTCTTCTCTGCTTATGGTCTATATTTACTGAAGTTACAAATGCCATGGAATAAAAATGTGATATCAGAAGTATAACAAATTTTATTAAATGAATAAATAAATGCTACAAGCAGAGTTCTGTGTAAGTTTTTATGGTAATGGACTAAATGAACATTGTTATGGACACTTAGAATATCTGCTATGCAGATGAATATTATAAAACAGTACGGGATATAAATTTGTGATTTCCACATTCCACATTTCCCTATCACCCAGCCTCCCACCTTAGAGGGAACCCTGATTCCATGTGCCATTTTAATAGGCGTTTTCATTGAACTCAACAAAACATAGGGATTGGTTCTGAGAATAGGCTGAACCCCACCACTGAACTTGGTAAAGTAGAAGGGCAGTGAAAAAGAGGAAAGCCTTCAATAAGGTGGATTGACACAATGGCTTAAAAAATGGGCTCAAAGAGAAGAATGATTGTCAGACTGGCACAGGATGGGGTTCTGTTGTACAGAGGGATACTCATAGGTTATGATAATATTGAGAGATGTTCTAGGGCCTATACCAGGGGACAGACATATTCATTTTTCCTGTTTATCATGATATTACTTGTTAATGCAACTGGCTTTCTTTACATTGAAGTATAATTCACCCTGAAGACTCAAATCCTATGATTATAGTCAGTAGAAAACTATACCCACTCAATTCTAATGTAACTACTTATACCCTCGATCCTTCAGGAATACATTTTATTTACAGGGCTCCCTTTCCATAATGGTACCAGACTTTTGATTGATTAGATAAGTAGTAATCTGTCCAATCTGTCTAGTTGACCAAAGGTACCTCACAATACTTCTACACACTTGCAATACTTCTTACCCACTCCTGTGGTGGCAAAAGCCATGTAAAGTACTGAAGGGATTTATGAAAAATGCTTTTTCCACTATATCTAACTATAGGGACATTCTTTAATATGAAAGCCTTCTGTTAAACATAGCACATAGAATTTATAAAAGAGTCATTTTGGTGTCATCCACTCTAGCAGGTCATTTATTCTGCTCAGAGTCCAGATACTCAGCTAATAAAATTACCGCTAAAGAATCGATGGAAAAACTGTGAAGAAAGAAAAGGTTAGTTAAGAAGGACTATTAAAATATAAACAAGAAACAACTCATTTTATTAGGTTCCATGAAATTGACAATGACTCGTACTAGTCCTATCTATAAGAGAATGAAAACTGTCCTATTCTGCAAGAGCCTCACAGTTATTGTTGTTTGAGCCCATTATTAAAGCCACAGTGACAATCTACCACACTGAATTACTTATTTTACACTCTTCTTATTTTTCAAAAAATCATTTCATTGGGAGGCGTGTAAAGCTCTTTTTCATAATCCACCCATTCATCCATTGTGTCAAGCACATTGGTACATATGCTGGCCATCATCATTTTCAAAACACTCTTTTTACTTGAGTGTTAGCTCTTCATTTCCCCCCTCCCTTCCTCTCTCCCTCACAAAGCCTTGATGATTTATAAATTACATTAGTCTTACACTGACCAATGTCTTTCTCAACTCATTTTTCTGTTGTCCATCCCGCTAGGTATATGTAGATCATTGTGATCTCTTCCTTCTTTCTCCCCAACCCCACCCAACCATCCCTTACTCTCCTGGTATCCCTATTCTTATTATTTGATCTAAGGGATTTATCTGTCCTGGGTTCCCTATGTTTCCAGCTCTTGTCTGTACCAGTGTATATCCTCTAGCTGGATTTGTAAGGTAGAATAGGGGTCAGCATTAAAGAACTAGAAGAAAGTTGTCTTTCATCAGTGCTATACTGCACCTTGAATGACTTGTCTCTTCCTTGTGACCCGCCTTAAGGGGATATCCAATTGTCTACTGATCTTCACCCCACACTCCCCTTTATTCACATTGATGTAATTTTTTTGTTCTGGGTCTTTGATGCCTAATACCTGACCTCATCAACACCTCATGACCACAGACTGGTGTGATTCCTCTATGTGAACTTAGTTGCTTCTCAGCTAGGTGACCACTTGTTTATTTTAAAGCCATTAAGACCCCAGATGCTTTAATCTCTCTCCAGAAGATTTGGTTATTTACCCATTTTGTCTTCAGCAGGCATGTTGGGAAGGTAAGTATCACAGAATGCCTGGTTATTAGAACAAAGTGTTCGTGCATTGAAGGAGTAATTGAGTGGAGACCCAATGTCCATTTACTACCTTAATATGTAACATATATAAATATATATACATAGACCTATTTCCCAATTCTTAGATATAAATATATCTGCATATGCATATGTCTGTATTTAGACCATTATAAATGCCCTTTACCTCTTAGTTCTTTGCTCTTTTTATTTTCCTCTTGTCCCGCACAATGTTCAGCTTCACCTGGGTTTCAATAATTTTTCTTGGGTTACATTGCCCATGATCAAACCATACCAGGCATCCTACACCCTCCTTGCCATCAATTTTAGATCATCTGTTGTTTTTTTCTACCAGAGTTTGTTAACACCCACTTCCTTTCACCTGCCTCTCCCTCTCCCATGTCCCCACCTCCCCGCCCTCCCACCAACTGTCCTTCCCATTGTTTCTCCTCCAGATTGTTTTTGCAGCCTATCTTATCTAGAAAGACCTGTAATAGCAATAATAAACACAAAAACAATACAGAGCAAAACAAAGCAACAATAAAAAAAAAACTACTACAAGCACTCCCACTACCACCACCACAACAAACATCAACAAAAGAAAAAAAGAAAGAAAAGACTATAAATAGTTCCAGGTCTATTTTTTACCTTTAGGAGTGTTTTCCGGTGGAGTCTAATGGGGTGCCACATCCAGGCCTCAAAATCTATTTTTGGTATTCTCTGGGGACATTATTGATTTGTTCCCCTTGCTCCTCTATTGCAGCCTATTAAAGTTTTGTTCCAGTGTGATGGGTTCAGACTGGACACCATTCCCGCACTCTGCCTCCAGTGTCGCCGCTCATAGTGGCTCATAGGTTAGTGAGGGACATTATGTCTCATAGTGGGGCTGGCTCTGTGGTCCTCTCTGTACATTGCACTCTTTATCAAGCATAGTGTACTTTCCCAGGAACTGGTCTCTCCTGATGACACATCCAAAGTGTATGAGATGAAGTCTTGCCATTCTCACTCAAAGAAACACGATTGCTACATTTCCTGCAAGATAGATTTGTTTATTTTTCTGGAAGTCTATGGTTTTCTTTTCAGCTTTTGCTATTTTATGCTTTGTTTTCTTCAAGCTTTTCTGCTTTATTTTGTCATTGTTGTTAAGCTTGTGCTGTTGTCATTTGTTTCTTTTTTCTTGATTTTATTTTGTATGTTTTGAAATTTTCAGTCTATAAAATCCAGGATCGCTAAATCTAAAGTCAGTAACTGGATTAAAAATTACTTGGGAAGTTCTATCCTGTCCTATGGGATCGCTGTGAGTCAGCATCAGCTTGATGGCTGTAATTTGACTTTTTTTGGAGGGGAATGAGATATATTCCTTCCATCTTCTTTTGATGTTTCCTGGCAGGTTTTGTAATTTTGCCCCAGAATAATTTTTTATCAAATCCTCTGACCTACAATCACTCTATATGACAGAGAAGAATTTTTCCTTTGGGTTTACAAAAATGTAGCTCTTTCTTGAAGTAGACAGTCTTAACGCTAGGCTTGAGTTTTTTCTTTCACTCTTTAAGCTTGATAGGCTGACCTATTTTTTCCTTTTGGCTTTTAAGCTCCAGTTCTTATGTTCCAGTATAATGCTTCATTTTTTCTTCTGTAGTTTCCCTTTGAAATTTTAAGCTAAGCTCTTTTACTTCATCATTTCTTTAATTTGCTTTAGCTATGATATTTTTTTTATTTTTTTAATTTAATTTAATTTAATTTAATTAATTTATTTTTTAGGCATCACTGCCCTGGTGGAAGGAATAGGAGGCCCAGCCTTTGCTCCTGTGAGCGGGAATTGACCCTCCATCCCAGTGGGCCGCAGTCCCGCGCACAACCACTACGCCACTGGGGCTCAGCCCTACCTATGATATTTTTAAAAGCAAGTTTCAAGGTCTCTTCTATCATAGTTATTTTTAAATTAGATTTTACTTTCTTTAATTAATCATTTTATTGGTTTCTCTTACAATAGTCACAATATTGTGACTATTCAAGTTAGATCAAACATAATTATAGAATTATTGTTGACATCAGTTTCAAAGTGTTTTTTTTCTTCTTGGACTCCTTGGTAAAAGCTTTATCCCCTCCTTCCCCTGCCCTACCCCCTAGGAACCCTGGATCTTTATGCATTTCACTACTAATGATTTCTTATTTTTCTACATTGAAACTTTATATTTTATATTCAGCTTATTAATAGAATTTGTTTAATACTGCTAGTGTTTGCAGGAGTCTCTTCTCACCTTGTTACCCACGAGCAAATGCAGGTCCCCAAAGCTATGCTTCATTCACATTATTACGAGCAACTCTACTTTGAGGAGACAACTCAAAGTATTTTTGGAAGATTCCAACACGATCGCCTCATCTTCTGATGCTATGTCACCGTTGTTTCTAACTCCGAACTCGCCTCTCTTGTGTTTCATCAAGCCGAAGAAACGAACTTCCTGCCGCCCTGTCAGAGCTGACTCATAGTGATGCCTGGTGGATCTCTGAGACTGTTGTTGCGTGCTGGAGGAGAAAACCCAGTCTTGCTCATGCAGAGCTGCCTGCCACGTGGATTGCAGTCCAGCGCAGGTGGTGTTTTATCAGTTTTAAAACCTCTGAGAGATGACAGTCTCATCTTTCCCTCAAGAATAAGCTGGTAATTTTAAACCAGGGGTCCTCAAACTATGCCCTGGACATTTCTCCAGCCCGCCGAGTGTTTTTGCCAGCGCTGCCTGTCCTGCTTAACAGCCAACACATGCCGGACCCCCAGTGCACGTGTGTATCACGGGCGCCTCCATCTCCATCTCCCCTCCCCTCCTCAGTCTCAGGTGTGATCAGACGAGTCACTTGCCCGTGCAGAGCCTGCTGCTGCCTGAAGACCGAGGTAAGAACAATTCATAATTAAAAAAAATTAGGAGGTCTATATTTTGTAAATTTTGCAGATAGGGGACGCCTTTTTGAAGTTAGTAGAACCCTTTTTTCTGAAGTTAGGAGACAGCTTTTTTAATGTTGGATAGTTGGTTGGAGGTGGTTTCTAAGGGGGTTGCAGCAGAGTGATGATGCAAATAATGCTCAGTGGTAATGATAATTGTCAGTGCTCAATGCTAATGCAAATGGTCCGTGCTCAGTGTTACCGAATAGCAAACCCAAACTGGTAATCTACATAGGGTCTCATGGGATCTTAATCTGGCTCTGCAGATAGCCAATGAGTAAGAAATCCAATTTAATTGACAGTAAGTGCATTTATGTTCTGATTGCTGTTCAGTTGTGTATGCTGTTGTATGCTGTGTGCTGTGTAAGCCCCGGTTCACACTGCTGCAATCTCTGAGCAGTGCGAGTTCAACCATCTGCTTGTGTGGCTGAACTCACATTAGATTCAGAAGGAAAAGGGTACATGTACCATCTCTTTTTCTGCAGTGGAATCTGATCGCATGGGTCTTTTCACCCATGCGATCAGATTCCTGTGCAAGGTCACAGATTGCAGTGCGGTTTGCACAGGGTCATGTGAGCTGGAAAGGGCATGGAGGAACCGGCTCTGTAATCATGCTGGTTCCCACACTGCACCAGTGTGAGCCTGAGGTGAAAGTGGAGTTCCACCAATATGGGCACTGGTGAGGCTGAAATGATCTGGACTGACAAGGCTGCATTGATGAGACTGAATTAATGGACACTGATCAGACTGCACTGATGGGCAGTGCAATCTATTTGTCTCTATGTGGGCAAAGTTATTGATGGTATATTGTTTTTAAAATGATACACACACACACACACACATATATATATATATATATATATAATAGCAATTTGGAATCCCTAGGAAACAATGATATCAAGAAAGAGAAAAATTGACTCAGTGTAGGATATTTAAAGAACTGTGGACTTATGATTGCTTTTTCATGTAGTACAAAGAGAGAGTTGTGTGTTTGATATGCCAGAATAGTGTCTGTGTTCAAAGAATACAATTTGCATTGACACTATCAAACTTAACATAAAGATAAATATGATTTTTTGGTTGGAGAAATGAGAAAAGAGAAAATATTGAAACTAAAAATACATTGACAACTCAGAAAAATACTTTTGTGAAACAGAAGCAGCTAAATATTTCATCACTACGAGCAAGTTTTCAAGTTGTCAAGCTAATAGTGTGCACTGGCAAACCATTCATGGAGGGAGAATTTGATAAAGAATGAGATGTGTCCAGAGAAGGCTGATTTACTTCGTACAGTGAATCTTTCTGGATCTACAATTACATGAAGGATTGAAGAAATGGGAGACAATTTGCACCAGCATTTGCAAAGCTCTGCAAAAAACTTTCATTTTTTTTTCCATGCAATAGATGAAAGCAATGATGTTCATGATTCTGCACAACTTCTAATTTTTATCTGTGGGATGAAGTTTTATCTGTGGGACTTTGAAGTCACAGAAGAGCTTGCTACAAGGCAAAGCATCAAAGGGACTTCAGGAGAGGATATCTATGAAACGGTTTGCCAAACTGTGAATGGTTTGGAGCTGGACTGGGCTAAACAAGCCAGTGTGACGACTGATGGTGCACCTAGCATGGTGAGGTTTAAGAAAGGAGTAATTGCTCACATTAACCAAGAGATGAACAAATATAACCATCCTCATCCAATAGCCATACACTGCCTCATCCACCAACAAGTCACTGAAGTGGGACTCTGTTATGAAAATTGTGGTATCTTGTGTTAGCTTCATTAGAGCTAATGTACTAAACCACAGACAATTTCAAGAATTTCTGTCTGTGCTAAATGTTGCCTATGAAGATGTTCTGTACCACACAGAAGTCCATTGGCTGAGTCAAAGGAGAGTTTTGAAACATTTCTGTGACTTACTTACACAGATGACAGCTTTTCTGCTTTAAAAAAACAAAGAAGTACCAGAGCTCAGTGATGCAGAATAGAAACGGCACTTCGCCTTTCTAACAGATGTAACAGAGCTACTCAACAGTCTCAATGTGCAACTTCAAGGAAAGGGGAAGCTCCTCTGTGATATGCAATCACATGTGAAAGCAGGTGAAGTAAAAGTAGGCCTCCTTATCAAACAAATGAAGGAGGAAAATGTCTGCCATCTCCCCACAACTCAAAATCTGTTAGTGGAAAAACCATCGGTTGCACTCTCAAACAAAATGTGTGGATTCACTGGAAAAGTTACAAAGGAGTTCCAATATAGACTTAAAGAGCTTCATCTCCATGAACAGGACATACAGCTTTTCTGTAACCCATTTTCTATTGACATTTAAAATGTGAATACAATTTACCAAATGGAACTGACTGAACTGCAGATTTGTGACTCTCTGAAAGATGCATTCAAGTCAAGCAGCTTTCCTAATTTCCATGCATCTCTCCCCTCTGAGACATATTGTAATCTTAGGAACCATGCACTCAAAATGGCAAGCGTCTTTGGCAGCACTTATGTCTGTGAACAGACTTTTTCCAGAATGAAACATCCGAAATATCCAACCAGATCTAGACTAACTGATGCACACTGGCATCACTTGTTACCACTAGCATTGACAAATATGGCACCAGACATTGACCATCTCATTAGCCAAAAGCAGGCCCATAGTTCCCATTGAAAAACTGGTAAGTTTATTGATTTAACTTTACTTGTTCTTCGTTTTAAATATTGTGTTTATTCCCATTTTGTTTTTTTTTCATTTCAAAATAAGACATGTGCAGTGTGCATGGGAATTTGTTCATATTTTTTTTAAAACTATAATCTGGCCTTCCAATGGCTTGAGCGACAGTGAACTGGCCCCCTGTTTAAAAGGTTTAAGAACCCCTGTTTTAAAACATAGTTTGAATGCTGTCCAGTGCTCATTCAACAGTGCCACCTATCCCTTGACTGCAAATTAAACTATGGTGTGATTTCATTTATAGACATGAAACAAGATTAAGGATCAGAGATTTGGGGTTCCATCATGCTCTGTAAGACCTGTAAACCTGGTCTTTTAAAATTATTTTTAGTCTTGTTACATCTTTGAATCCCACTGTATTCCAGAGCTTTATAATATGACCTTTCAGAGCAGTTGGTGGTGGTAGCCAGGCACCAGATAGTTCTTCTGGTCTCAGAATCACAGAGACTGATGTTTGTATGGCCAATATTAGGTTTTCGTGGTCAACGATGAGCCTTTTGGACTGATCATTTCTTGAAGTCTTTGGTTTTGTTTACTTGTCTTTGCTCTGGACAGAGAGACCAGTTGGTGCATTTTTGATGGTCACTCTTGTGCTGTGAAGACCTCAGTTACTATTCTACCGAAGTAGAATGTATCAGGTTGTTGTCAGATGCTATTGAATTAGTCCCCTCCCATCGCCACCTTATAGACAACAGAAATAAACACTGTTCAGTCCTGTGTCATCCTCATCATTGTTCCTATGCTTGACCCCATTGTTGCAGCCCTTGTGCCAACTCACCTTGTCAATGGTCTCCCTCGTTTCCCCTGCCCTTCTACTTTACCGAAAATAATGTCCTTCTTCAGGGACTGGTCTCTCCTGACAGCATGTCCAAAATATGTAAGATTAAGTCTTCCCCTCCTTCTCTCCAGAAGCGCTCTGGCATTGCTTCTTCTAAGACAGGTTGGTTTATCCTTTTAGCAGCCCCATGGTAATTGAAGCATTCTTCTAAAGTATCATAATTCAAGTGCATCAATTCTTCATCAATATCCTTTATTCATTATCCAACTTGCACATGCATATCAGGCAATTGAAAATACCATGACTTGGAACAGGAACATCTTAGTCTCCAAAGTAACATCTTTGATCTTCTGTTCTCTAAAGAGGTTTTGTGAAACAGATTTACTTAATGCAACTTGTCTTTTGATCTCCTGACAGCTTTTATGAGCATTGATTTTTATGAGGATTGAAACAAGACAAAATCCTTGACAATTTCAGCTTTTTCTCCATCATGATGTTGCATGGTCCATATGTGAGGATTTTGATTTCTTGACCTTGAGTTGTAATTCATACTGACAGTTTCAAACCTTGATCTTCACCAGCAATTGTTTCAGTCTTCCTCACTTTCTGCAAGCAACATTGCATCACCTGCATGTTGAAGGTTATTAATAAACCTTCCTCTAATCCTGGTGCCACATCTTCAGAACTAAGTAGACCATAGTTTTTTGTGGACTGTTATTATTGTAGTTGTTGTTAAATGTGGTCCAGTGGGTTCCAAGTCATAATGACCTGATGAACAACTAACAAAGAAAAAGAAGACCCATACTCACTGTCATTGATCCAGTTCTAACTCACATCAACATATAGAACAGAATGATCCTTGTGCTTTTCCAAGACTGTAAGTCTTTATGGGAGTAGGAAGCCTCATCTTTCTCTCACAGACAAGCTGATGGTTTTAATTGCTGAACCACTGATTAATGGTCCACAAGGCCCATGAACACTGGGCCATCCAGGTAAAACAAAGGAACTAGTGCCCTGTCTTTTGACATACAATTTTCATGACTCATTCCCCTCTGCAGGCAGAGTGTGGAATATGTAATACCAGTTGACCTGATGTCCTGTGTCACTATGGTGCTGATACACAATCCCTTAAGTTGTTGCATTTTGTCTAAGATGTTTTCATTGATTTTGTCCCCTGTATGCACTACCACAGGAGCTCAGTCCAAGCAGCACAGGATTTACTGGTTGGGCCGTTAGCTGCAAGATTAGCAGTTCAAAGCTCCCAACTGCCTTTTGGTAGCAAGACCAGAATTTCTACTCTTATACAGGGCTGCAATCTTGGAAACCTGAAGGGGCAGTTCTATCCTGTTCTACAGCCTTGCTAAAATTACGTATACATTCAACAGCAGTCACGCTATTGTTTTTGTTTTTTGCTATATGCACTACCATAGAGAGTATTTTTTAAGGTCCCTTAATGCCAATGTTAAATTTAAACCTATGGTTATGGGTTGGGCTGCATTCCTCATGGTCAGCAGTTTGAAATCCCCAACAGCTTCATGGGAGAAAGATTCAGCTTTCTACTCCCGTGAACTGTTACAGTCTCAGAAATCCACAGGGCGTTGCCGTCAGTATTGACTCAATGACAGTGATCTTGGATTTAAAAAAAAAATACTTACATGGAAATTTTAAAAGTGATAGTAGTCCCCCCAATGGAATTCCTTGTTTTCATAACTGCTATAGAAGCACCCCAGTATAATGGAACAGTCCAGCCTTGACTTGCCTTCTTCCACCATTGGCAGGTGATGTAATTCAATTGAAAGCATATTTTGAGTAAAATTATGACCAGAGTTTCACTTGTTTGATGGTTATAATTATTTGTGAATCAGATGTTCATTTGTGGTACTGGCTGTCTCTTGGGACTACATAAAATAGAAACACAAAGTGCGCATTGAATGTGAAGCTATTGTGGGGTTCCATGTGTCATCAAGGACTTCCTTTTCATTTGATTTCTTTTTTAACTTCTGAAACGAGTGATTGAATTTTTTGGGGTAAATAATCATATGCTCTCTGAAGCATAAAAAGCCTGCTTACACCTGTCACGTGTCAGGGAAATCCTAAAATATTAGGATTCTTGTTTTACATCAAGTCCCCACTAAAGGATCCCCTTAGAAGGCATGCAACTGACTGATTCAGTATGTATAATGCTACAATTGAATGGATAGTTGTACTTAAAAATGCATTTCCTTTTCATTGAAATCCAATCATTTCACACAAAAAAGACTAACCATCATCCTTTTGGAAAAATTTTATTTTTCAAGCACTCAAAGGTAAATTGAATGTGATTCTATTTAGAAATCTTCTTGCCAAAGGGGGTTTTTTTTCAGGTTATTTTTCAGGATATTGCTACAGGAAGCTTTTTGTTTTTACAGTATGTGGCTAGAGGGTGAGGAGCTGGAATTTTAATTCATCCCTAGAAAGGACACTCTTGACAAGTATACTCACTCACCCATTCAGTAAATATTTATTATGGATAAGATTAATAGAGATGACAAAAATGACTCCTGATCAAAATCCAATAGAGCAACAGCAGGTCTGATATTGGTCTACAAGGACTAAAGCACAAGTCTATTTCCATAAAGGAAAGCAAAATATTAATTTTGTATTATCAATATGCATCAAATCACAAAGTTAATGCACAGTTAAAGGAAATTTCTCCCCTTCAGCATCCTTAAACTTTCCATCTCTTTTTTTGTTGTTGTTCATATTCAGTGGACTGATAGGAGATGACTTCAAAATGGAAAGATTCTATTATCATTTACTTCTCTTTTGCATAAAATTTTCGAAGCTCCATTGTATATAAGGGAAACTTGAAAAATTTGCAAACCATCCTATTTGGAATATTAGATGTCTTCACTGAATGAGGATTTTTGCAATTTTGAGGTGACATCCTGGTGGGCCTAGATAGGTTTCAACAGCCTATGTTGTAGGATGTATCCTCTCTATTCTAAATGCTACTTAGAATGATGTTACAGTCCAGATCTCTAGAGCTCTAAGAATTATAGAATATATCTTTAATCATATCACATAAATTTAAATAGCATATTTAAATCATCAATTAAAATTATAGCATTTCAAATTTGTAAAAAAGATAATGTCAAAAAGTTTCTAAATGGTTTCTAATGATTGTTGATTATCTGCCCGTTGTTCATAAATGCAGATAAAGATAACTCCTGGAACAAAGTGAGTTGTTGAACTACAGGAATGCAGTGATGCCAAAAAGCAGTTTTTTTTAAGTATTATCTTATTGGGAAATATTTTTAGAAAGACAATTTTAGACTCATGTATGGGTTTCCCCATCATCCTCAAGCAATTTGATTAGCCCTTTCTTGTCTCAGTTCTGTAATCTGTACACTGGAGAAATTTTCATATCAAGAATACAGTAAAGATCAAGCGAAAGAGTTTATAGAGTGACTGGAGCATCTTAACTCTGACATGGAAGATTACTTTAATCAAGCCATTGTCCTCTCCCTGTGCATTTGTAGGCATAGTCCTGCAGGAGTGATTTCTGTGTTTCTTTCCTAAGTCAACTTTTCCTTTCCCCCCTTTCTCCTGGGTCGGTGTGATGCATTCACAGTACAGCAGACTCTTACAAGGTTAGTCATCCTCTACCTTGTCTTTCCTTTTTGTGCAATAGTACCAAATGAAGGGAAAAGTATTGTATTATAGAGTTGACAATTAAACATGGTAGACAGCTGATCAATCTAACCTAGTGAAGAGAATGCCAAAACTCAGGGAAGCAGAAATCCCTGAGCTGACTTTTTTCAATTGCAGAGAAACAGGGAGCTTTCTGAGACGCTATACCAAAGGAAACCTCTTTTCTAGAAGTCCCACTGACCCTGTGATGGACGGTTGGTAGAGTCCTAGAAGGAACCACATCCAGTCTTGCCATCTCTTTACTGACGCTGCTTTTCCATTACCACATCATAGTCTACTGGGTAGACTTGAAATTCAACTTTACAAACACGGTTTTAGGAACATATCATCTTACAGAAGTAGGGAGCTGTTTATATACAATTAAAATGTTTGTAATCACATTAGATAAGATTTTTTTAACTAATGGAATTTATAGGAGGACAACAATGCCAGACTCTTAAGATTCATTTTATTACTTTATATTCATAGTCACTTATGAAGTCACATATGCAGTGCAAACAAGTGAACAGTAGAAAACCCACAGTCCACAATTCTAATCCTCCAAGGTCATTTCACCCTACATACTTCTTATGGCAAACATGGTATTTCAAAACAAAGAAGCTTAAAATTCAGTCGTCCTTTACATATTCTGAGTCTCTCCATAATCATCATTACAGCAATATTTATGTGAAGTCAAGATGTCACTTAGTTTTCTAGAAGCGTTCGCTTACCTTAGGCAAGTATCCCTATTTAGAAATTATGTTAAGTATGCTCACTAGGCATCAAGGAAAATTGTTCTATTAGTAATATAGCTAATATATCAATGGACACAATGTAAAAATAAACAACAAGAGTAAGTGAAATAAAGGATTTGTACATTTCCTATTGACATTTTCCTCTTCTGTAACATGCTTAATTACATTCTTTATCAGATATTCTATCTAGCATACATGTAGGGTCAAAAACAGTCTGGAGAGTTTTTGAAAGGAGAATGAATTCATTTGATTAACATTTGTTGGCAGTAGTTTCAGAGATTATAAAATGTGGTTTGAAGTCAATGTTTTTCTAAAGTTGTGTTTCCCTGTCTGAACAGTACTTAGGAAATAGCAAATGATCGCTTGTAGTACAATTTTCCTTCTCATTTCTTGTGGCAAAGGCTGCTGTTTCTCTTTTGGTGATAAAGTTTTGATATTTTGAAACATATTTCTTCTTTAAAATAAAAAGCAGTGCAATACTTAAGAAAATGGACATGGTCCCCAGCATCACAGTTAGTCCCAGATATATATGTCTAGAAGAAGAAGGGGAAAAAAAATCTCAGTCATAAATATTAAAACCACCCAGATAGAAATGAAAATGAAAGGTAATCATATCTTGATGATTTTCTTTAAGCATGGAGAGTCATCAGATACAAAAGGTTTTTCTTTGAACAAATTATGGGAGACAAATAATTATTGGAGACAATTAGTTACTATAAAGTAATAACTTAGTAGCACCAACATTTTAAATTATACTAACTTCCTCATCATTTTCATCTTCTGCTAAGTTGTTCACTTAGACAAAGAGAGCTTACTCCTATTAGCCTAGAACAGCCTTGGGTTATGCTTCTGCTGCCACCATGTAATAGTTCGCAGTGCAGTCTTCACTCTCTGCAAAGTGTTCAGGTTCAAATAATGAATGATGTAGTTACCCGGCCCCATCAACCAATCCTTCAGACTTTGGCCAGATTCACTTTGAAAGAAAACTGCAATGAAGCAATGCTAAGTGGAATCAGTGCTCTCAGGAGGCCAGAATGACTTAATGAACCAGACGTTTAAATGTGTTTCTTCCACCAGGAGCCTTTAGTTATACAATCTATCAGAAGCACTTAAGTATAGAAGGGCAGGTTGAAAGATTCATTCTAGTTTCCCCTGTAAACACATTCTTAGCCTCCAATTGAGTTATAGTGTCTTTATATTGATGTAAAGCAGTCTTAGCAAATGTGAGTAAACCAGAAATTATACTTACAGATCAAATCTCTTTCAAAGACTAAAATAAATTTCTCACATAACATCAATGCCTGTGAAAATACTCAATTCTATTTGAGATAATCTTTCCCCTCCACATCCAACTTACATGGATCCACACCAAGTTTATTTCCCTAGAAAATAATCAGCTTGTAAGTCTAAAAAGAAAAATCCTTACTTTTAAGTCATTGAAGTTTTCATCAATAAGAACTCTAAATATTTGATGAATTGAACTGAATGATTCCATAGTGAAAAGCCGTGCCCCCACCACCCCTACTCACTCTCCCACACACAGGAAACCTTTTACTCGTATGCATTTCAAGTACTGGAATAATGGACCATCAGTTTGGCAATAAAATCCAGACAGAGTTAGAGCCAAATCCAACTCTTGCCCAGGGGGATTACATCTGACGTAAATGGTACAGTTTGGCTCCGTTTGAAAAAGAATAGAATTAAACCCAAACTGTGACCTACATCTAAACGCTTCTGAGTTTCGGGAAATTACTTATGCATTTGTGTGGATGAACTTTAAAATTTTTACTCTCCTCTGGAATTTTAGGTCATTTTTTATGGTTACAAATTTAAAATGGAAGTAAAGTTTATGAATATGTGTGTATGTGTGTATTGAAATAAACCATATAATATAGCATCCTAAAGTCTGGATTAGGCTATTTTATTTATTACAAGCTATGGAACTACAGGAAAAAGTGTGAGTTGCATTGTGCGAACTGGAATACTATAGCAGTGAGGGAGAGAAATATGTTTCATACAGTACCTGAAAGCATTTGAATCATATAATCTACAGGATCCTCTACTTCCACAGTGTTTTGAACCCCATTTGAGGCATGAGGTGTCAATAAGAACTCCAAAATATATGGGGGCTGGAATCCCTGCTGTTAGAGAAACAAATAATTTTTACTATATTTGCACACCTTTTTAGTAGTCTTACAATGAATAGTTATCTAGAAGTACTTTGTTATAGTTGAATAACTAATGTTTAGGAAACAAAATGGCATCAATTACATATGGACATCTTCAAAATCTCTTACCCCCATCTTTTCTTTTAAACTCCAATCTCCTGAAAAACTGTCATTTGCTTATCTCCAGGATAATGTTTCTGCAAAATTAAGGTGGTTGTCTTTCTACTCAGATCTTTTTCACCAGCCAGCAGATGCTAAGGTTCTAACTTAGGAAGTCATCTTTCAAAGAATCCCTCGACCCTCTCCATGACCACCATCATGTTTAATCTGTTCCCAGTTCACACCAATTTTATCTCTTAGCTACATTTTGCTTAATGGATGAATAGAATTTACTTATAAAAATAAAAGATCATAGCCTTCAATATGGATTATACCACAACATATAGAAAATAAAAAATCTTCACAAGTGACTCATAAGAAACATCATGATAAACAGAGATAAGAATGAAATTGTTAGAGATTCTATTTTACTTGGATCAATAATGCATGCTCATGGGAGAGGTATTCCAGAAACCAAACATCATATGGCACTGGGAAATTCTGCTACAGAGGAGCTCTTTCAGGGTGACAGGGGGAAGGGAACTGCCACACCCATGGGGAAGGTATTGTTTATGTCTCCACAGGAAAGGGAGAGAGGGACCAGACCCCATTCCTGAGTGCCAAGTCTTGAGGGAAACATACTAGCATGGGGCAGTGAACTAATAGGACAATGGGGCAGGGTCCAATATGATCCCCTCCCCAGAAGATGGTATTATAGAGAACAGGACTGAAGCTACAGCATGGGGAGAGTGGTGGGTCTGTCCAGAGCACACACAGGTACAAACGAAGAGGGAGGGAGGGAGGGAGGGAAGGAGAGAGAGAGAGAGAGACTGACTGACTCATCATGGCCCATCATGCCTCAAGGATGACATCCATGCTTGGAGCAGTCAGTGCACATAGAGAATCATAGGGCCGGCCCCACCACAAGATACTAAACTCCCTTACTGACCCAGAGTACTACAGGAGACAGTCCTGGAGACACTGTGTGGAAAGTGTGCCCTGCCTGTCCCATACACAGCCAGCCATGTGAAACAAGAAAGAAGTGAACAGATTAGCAAAGGGAGCAAAGTAACCAATTCCCTGAGGAATACTGAAAATAGACTTCTGACTCAGTGGGGGTAGAGGGTGGGGGCAAGGCTTGGGCCATCATCAGACCTGATTGGAAAACCCTCATAAGGGTTAGCAGACAAACCTGGAACAACTGTCTATTGGGTATTTTTCTTTCTTTCTCTCTTTCTTTTTTTCATCCTATGTCTATCTACATAAAATAGGCTGAACAAACAATCCTGATGAGAAAAACAATGGGACTGGTTGGTCCTGAGGGACATGGGAGAAGAGGAGGTGGGGAGTGGTGAACCAACAAACTCAGGGATAGGAAAACAATAAGAGATCTAAAAGTGATGGCGAAGAGGGTGTATAACTCCTGGTGGGGCTCAAACAAGTGCAACACATCCAAGAGAATGCCTGAGAGCTAAATGGAGGGTAAGGATGACTATGGGACAGGAGGAAGGTGAAAGGAAATAGAGGAAAGAAGTAGGCAGCAACAGCTATTTACATATGTATAATGATGTATATATGTAAATATATTAATTTATAATGAAAGGGACAGAGCCCAGGGGGCATTTATTTATATGTTAAGTATTAAGCTAGCAGATGGACTTTGATACTGTCACCCAGTTCTACCTGACAATTCTGGCTAGACCAAAGACACACACAAGGGTACAAATAAGAGCTCTGAACACATAGAATTCAGGATAGATCAACTCCTCAGGAACAAGAGAGCAAGTAGTGATATCATGAGGGTAGGGGTGGAGGCGACAGGTGGGTAGGAGGAGAAAGGTGAGCTCCATCACAGGTTTAGGACCTCCCTCTAGGGGTCCAAGAACAGAAAGGTGGGTGAAGAGAGACAATGGACAGTGTAAGATAGGAAAAATAATAATAACGTATAATTGATCAAGGATTCATGAGGGAGGAAAAGTGAGGGAGGGAGGGGGAATGAGAAGAGCTGACATCAAGAGTTCAAGTAGAAAGAAAATGGCTTGGAAAGGTTGATGGAAACATATGTAGAACTGTGCTTAATACAGTTGAGTGATAGATTGTTATAAGGTTTGTAAGAGCCATGGCCCAATGATAAACAGTAAACATTTTTTAAAGACTTCTTTTAAGTTTCAAAAAGCAAAGGTGTCATTTGGAAGACTACGGCATGCTTAACCCAAGTGATGATGTTTTCGATCACTTCTTGTGTGCAAAACCTGCAAAATAAGGATGGAAGACCAGAGAAGAGCTGCTGCTGTGCAACCACTGCGTTGGCTTCGACTAGGATACATACCTGGGGTTTCCTGGAGAATGAACAAATCTGTCTTGAAAGAAATACAACCAGAATGGTCCTTAGAAGCAAAAATGGTGAGACCTGTGTCTCCTGTATTTGGACAAGTCATCTGGCAAGGCAAAAAAAAAAAAAAAACCCAAAAAACCCAACACACCAATCCCCTTCCTAAAACTTCACTGCCTTTGCATCTGTTTTGTCTCATAGTGACCTTGTAGGACAGGTCTCAGAAACCCACAGGTTAAGGGACCTGTAAGGGTATTGAAAAACTTCATCTCTCTCCTGTAGGGCAATGGATGGATTAGAACTGCTGGCCTTGCTGTTAGTAGTTCCCTATATACCCACAATGTGCCTGGGACCCCTATGCACCATTGAAGCATTAGGTAATTTGATTAAGTAGATGACTTCTCAAGACATGTGTTCTAATGTAGTGTTGCCATCTACTGGGTCCTGACTGCCTTTCCAGCTTTGCTGTGAGAAAATTTCACCACTCTATATTTCAGACACCACCTTGAGTGAATTTCTTCCAGTGCATAGGATATTCTTCTTCTTGTACATTTGCTAGAGTTTTCTTTAAAATAGCCTTGCTTTTGATAGTGAAAATATACACAACAAAATGGGCATTCATTTCACAATGTTTACATGTACAGTGTAATGACAAATGTTATATATTCTATATTGTGTTCCCATCCTCAGTGCCTATACCTATATTTTTTCACCAGCAGTAATGTATTGTTCTTGCCCCTGGAAGTCCTCATAAGTGCTTTAAAGCCAGGAGGTACATTTTTAAAAAATTTGAAATACATTACTTTTTCTCTTTCTTCCTCTTCGGAGTAACATTGTCCTTTGAACTTCAGATTAAATATTATTCCTTCAATAAGAAGGATGTCCTTCTGACATCTTGAATGTCATTCATTTCCTCAGCTCCACCATTCCATCCCACTTGCACTTCTGTAAAGTACTGTTTCCTGCCTGTCTCTCTGGTTGGACTGTAAGTCCACGGAGTGTCAAACACAGCTCCCTTACTTGTGCTAAGCCCTAGTACATTCTCAATAAATGTTTGTTGACAATCCAGTCCCTCTTCAGGGAAAACAGATATCTCTTATACACAATTTTCAGCACAAATCCCTCAAGTGATTTCTCACTTTTAACTTGTACAAGACAGACACCTTCATGTCTCATACATCACTGCCCTGTGCTCCAGAGAAAGTCTGATCTTTAGTGAGATCAATTAGTCACTTCCTCAAATTCTTGCCCTTTTCACCAAAATACATTGCGGCGTGCTATCTGCTCATAAGCCACGTTTATGCCTTGTGTGTCATACTGTTGATCTGTTGACATTTGTGATTTGGTCTACACAGGATTAAAAAAGGTATAACCAATATTTCTAACTCAGGAGATTTCACATAAAACCCCGGATTTCTGGATGCTCTTAAAAGCTTTGATATCTGGCAGCCCTTGGTAGCAGTTGGCTGGAACTGACCAGCAGCTGCCTCCACCGCCCCCTCCCCACCTTTCCCGGCTCACAGACAAGGAATCCACTCTCCAGCTTTTTACAGCTTCTTCCCTCTCTAGCTCGCGCATTCACATCAACTTCCTGGACCTTTCTGGGACTTTGAGCTTTAAATCATTAAAAAAAAATTGTCTTACATATGTTGCTTTGTATGCCTAAAATAATTAAATATTCTCATTGCATTAAAAAATGTCAGACAGTTATGATACCTATAAGTTCCAGGTACAAAGTGTTCCTCTTTCTTAACAAATAAAAAATATTTTTTAAATATTTTGTACTTAAAAGTCTGTCTATGTTTTACAAATATTCATGTCGTACCTGCTTCAATCAAGAATCATCAAAAAAACTTTAGGTGAAGTATTTTAGAGAGAAACAAAACATTCATATCATCTCATATTATAGATTACTGATAAACTACAAAATTATATTTTACAATACTAGAAACCTGATGGAAGCCACTGGCACCAAACAAGTTCTGGGATCCCTGATGTGATGTATGGGGAAGCACACACCACACATTACCTGTGTAGTATTCTTGCTCCAAATATCTCATCTGGATATGAGGGAATTTCAAATCATTCTTGACTTAAAACATAATGGAATTGTTCCAGGAACTTTTAGAAACCCCTCATACAATCACACACAAAAATATCAAAACAGAAATATCAAAATTCTGAAATATTTTACAAAACAATTGTCTTTACCTCTAAAATATCACACACACAAACAACAAAAGATGAGCATTTAAATACATGCTAACTAAATGCAGAATGCAATATGTAATTGCTTCTTCTATCAAAATAATAAAAAAACTTTCTGAATAAACTGTTAAAATCTATTCCTTCTACTGGTGTGATTAAGAATTTTCCCTTATTTAATGTGCATTCCCTTTATTTCTTAATTTTAAGCAAAATGAGTTCATGCTTTGATATTCCTTAACATTTTTAAGTACCTTGTGAACGCATAACTTTATAGATTTGATTTAATTCAATATACAACATATTTAAAATTTATATTTCACTTTACATATTCACCTTCAATTTCTATTTCAATATATAAAATTATTTTAATTTATCTTGTTTCTCAATTTTCTTACCTCGGGGGTTAAGCTCTTCAAGTTGTTCCTGTGAGCTTTAGGCCTGACCCTCTCTTTTTTTTTAGGCATCACTGTCCTCAGGTGGTGGGAGTAGGAGGCCCAGCCTTTGCTCCTGGGAGCGGGAATTTGAACCTCCATCCCAGTGGGCCGCAGTCCTGCGCACAACCACTACGCCACCGGGGCTGAGCACCTGACCCTCTCTTTCAATGATAGCTTTTCACCTTTCAGCACAAAAAGATTCTCCATAGCATCTTGTCTATAATGTCGTAGTCTCAGACATTGACGCCATTATTTCTCTAAAGTGTCCTGATTATTTTATTGGGAAATTATATTTAATATCACAGGTAGATTTCTCTAGGTTACTATTTAGCTTTGGTTTCTTAGCTGCTGCATATTTCAAGAGACTCCATTCCCATGCCATGGAGTCCGTTCTGATTAAGCGTCATCCTGTAAGACTTAGGAAGGACTGCTTCTGTGGGTTTCTGGAGGAGCCTGTGACTCTCTGGACAAGCAGAAAGCCTCGTCCTCCTCCCCTGGAGCAGCTGGTGGCTTTGAACTGCTGCTCCTGTGGTTACCAAGCAACATGCACAACTCAGCTACCACGGCTCCTTTGCAGAAGACAGTGCTAAAGTATGCACATTATTTTTAAAAGGTGAATTTCTCTTTTTGCTCTAAATTCAAATTCAAGGATTGATTGTACTGATTTGTTTTATTTCACACTATTATTATTTTCCCATTATGCTGAAAATATTCATTTCTGATATTAAAAATGCCTTACTTATTCCATTAAAAGATTCAGCTATTCCAACCTAGCAATACCAGTATAAGACTATCAAACAGTTCTTAAAAAAGAATATTTTGTTCCTTTTAAATTAAAAATATTACAAAAAGTTCATATACTGTCAAATTAAAAATTATATAGCAAGTTACTTTTCAGAGTTTCATTTGCATCTTTTTCTTTCTCTTATCTTTTCCCACTCCCAGTAAATAATTTTTTCTTAGTTACTCGTTTATGCTTCCAATGCTTCTTTTTTAAATAAGAGGCAACACTTTAGGGTGTTTATAATATTTTCACTTTTTTGCACTAATTATGTAAAAGGCACTTGCCATACTATGGATACCTTTTACATGGATTTTATAGTCACACTTTTTAAATTACAACCAAAGGATTAGGTGGGAGTATGCAAATAGACAGTTTGCTAAAAATGCAAATACAGTGCATAGACCATTGCGTGTGAGGGAACACCCATTCTAAGATTTGATCTGACTTGAAATGATCCGTCCCAGAGGTAAAATGAAGTCACCACCACCAGGAAGAGTTGGGAGCATAGTGTACCCTTCAGATCTGGGGTTCCTGCTGAGAATCTCTTATATACAGGAGATACACAGAGATATTGGTCAGTGTAAGATATGAAAAAAATAATACTCTATGAATTATCAAGGGTCCATGAGGGTGGGAGGGGAGAATGAGAAGCTGATAGCAAGGGCTCAAGTAGAAAGAACATGTTTTGAAAATGATGATGACAAGCAATGTTCAAATGTGCTTGACACATGGATGGATGGGTTGTGATAAGAGTTGTATGAGCCCCCACTAAAATGAATAAAATTAATTAATTAATAAAAAAAGAAAAAAGAGAACACAGATGGCACAAGGTAGCAAGAAGTAACAACAGAGTGTTGGCGGCCACAGAAACAGGAGAACAGGAGGGAGTGGTGAGCTTCCTGTTCGTAGGAGCATGGTGCTTACACAGGCTTGCCAACCGAGAAGCAAGAGAGTGGATGGAGAGCTGGTATTAGAATTGGTGACAATGATTAGACGAGGTCTGCTTGACTTCCAACTTATAGGAATCAATCTTCGACTATTGACTCTGATTCCACGGCTCCTTGTGAAGTTAGAGGAGATCAGACATCACTGGCATGCTATGATTTTTAATGGCATACTCTGGATATTGTTCATATTTTGTGTCTTACAGTTAATACTATATCCTGAAATTCACTTGATAAATGAGATTTTTTACTTTTTCCTGTCTAAAGTTGCAGGGCATACTGTTATGTGTTTATCATAATGTAATCAATTAGAGACATGTTAATGAACATAGACTGCTTTTAGTCTTTTACTATTACTAAATAATGCTAGAATTATATGACTTACACATAATAACTGGAATTATTTAATTATCTGCTTAGTAGATCATTTTTTAAATTTATAAAACAAAAATGTTTTTTTCCTGATTAACTTTTTAAAAAATCATTTTATTGGGGGCTCATACATCTGTTGTATGCAAACCACATTTGTACATTTGTTGCCATCATGGTTCTTGAAACATCCTCCTACTTAGTCCCTTGGTATCAGTTTCTCATATTTCCCCTCCCTCATCCCCTCATATACCTTTGATAATTTACAAATTATCATTATTTTGTCATAGCATACACTGTCCGATGTGTTCCTTCACCCATGTCCCTGTTGTCCATACTCTAGAGAGGAGGTTATATGTAAATCACTGAAATTGGTTCCCCCTTTCTACTTCAGCTTCCCACTACCTTTCCGGTATCACCCCTCTCACCACTGGTCCTGAAGGAATCATCTGTCCTGAATTCCCCATGTTTCTGGCTCCTATCCATACCAGTGTACATCCCCTGATCTAGCTTGACTTGTAAGGCAGAACTGGGATCTTGATAGTGGAAGGGGGGAGGAAGCATTTAAGAACTAGAGGAAAGTTGCATATTTCATCCTTGCTACACTGTACTTTAACTGGCTCATCTCCTCCCCATGACCTTTCTATAAGGGGATGTCACTTCACCTACCAATGGGATCTGGGTCTCCAATCTGTACTCCTCCTCATATATAATGATATAATTTTTAGTTCTTTGATGCCTGATTTCTTTGACAGTTCATGGTCACACAGGCTGGTGTGCTCCTTCCTTGTGGGCTTTGTTGCTTCTGAGCTAGATGGCTGCTTGTTTACTTTCAAGCCTTTAAGACCACAGACACTATATCTTTTGGTAGCCGGACACCATTAGCTTTCTTCACTACATTTGCTTATGCACATATTTACTGTCAGTGACCAAATCAGGAAGGTGGGCACCCAATGTTATGATTTTTATTTCTTTGATGCCTGATAACTGATCCCTTTTTCTGTCTAGTATATTTTTTGTATCAATTTCTAGAAGTGGAATTGCTGGATGAAAAAGTAAATGCACACATAATTTTGATAATAATTTCCAGATAACTCTACAGGAATGGTACCATTTTATGAAGAACAATATGTAAAATATATATTTTTCCATACATTATGAATAAAATTTGATAATTTGCTGATCTGATATATAGTAAATGGGTTCTCAACATAATTTGACTTTTTTTGGTGAATTTGGGCACCATTTCCCATATTTGGAGATATTTGTATTTATTTTTCTACCAAATGGATATTCATATCTTTTATGTATATTTCTAATGGATTTCTAGCTAATTTCGTCTCAATATAGAGGAACTGTCTGGCTTTAGTGATAAAGTGGGTGACTAGTATTGCTGCTACTCACTGAGTTAGAGTTGGAAACCACCAGCCACTCTCCATGGAGAAAGATGTGGCCTTCTGTTCCTGTACAGAGTTTTACCCTCTGAAGCCCACAGGGACAGTTGCCATCTGCATTACCCTACATAGAAGCTATGAGATGGAATCGACTGATGACCATGGCATCTTTGGGTTTATTGTTTATATAAAGTGGTCTTAGTACCTTGTCTGTTACATAAATTCTAAACTTTCCCACAGTCTACCATCTAATTTTTGATCTTTTTAATATTTTTAATATTTTCATATATTTTGGATAGAATTAATTTTTGAATAATTTCTTTTTCTTGAACTTCTATAGCTTATATAAAACTACTCAAAGAAATAGATATTTACACTATAGCTTACCTAAAAATACTCAAAGAGAAATAGATACTAAGGTCAATTCATAGCTGGGCAATAATGGTCGGGAATGTATTTCAAGGTCAATAATCTCACATTTCTTTTAGATCATCTCTATAGCCTATGACATAAGCTTCCATTTTTGCTACTGCTACAATTTCATCAGGATTAGATTGAACCTGCAAGCCTTTGGCACACATTTATGTCAGGATGTATATAAGTCAAACTTCCTTTCAAATGTTTAAAGCTATGAGTTTGCTTCTAATGTCAGGGAGATTTTTATCACCTGTCCCACCCCCTGCCAAATTGCAAAGGATCATACACCACTATTCCATTTTCTCTTTTAGAATACAAATTCCTCAAGGACATAGTTATCTGTCCAATTCACTCAGGTTTTCTAGGAGTTTGACCAATACATATTACAAACACCAATAATCAAAAGAAATATGTAAAATATATTGAAAAAATCACGAACTTAAACCATATTGATTTAATTGCTTTAATTTGAATAGTCTTCTCTTTCTGTTTAATGGAAGATCCTATAAAAGCATATTAATCATAGCTGGAAATAAATTCTTCCATTTAAATAAGTGGAAACTGTCATAGCATTTTTTTCTCCTGCATTCATCTCAGAGGGTCCTGTCCTAGTCACAATAGACTATTGATAAAAGCCTAATCAGAGAAGCAGCAAGGTTATGAAACAAAAATTGCCATTACACTTATCGAGTTACTTCATTATATCACAGGTAAAGTATTTAAAATAAGTGCTGACTCTCACTTTTGGAGAAAAGAAAGAAAGGTAAAGTAGGAGAAAGGAGGGAGAGAAGGAATAAAGGAAGGAAGGGAGGGAGGAAAACTGAAGTTGAAAACGAGGGAGGGATAAAAAGACTTAGCCACCTGTATCATTAATTATAAGGTATAATTATGCAAAAATGTCTAGAAAGGCATTTGAAATACACTTCTAATGGCTACTGTAAATTAGTACATAGATTATATTTACCAAGGACTCTGACGGCTAGGGTGTAGATACCCAGGGCAAAAGACTTGAGCTGTGGTTTAATGCACCTAAAACCAAAACATTGTTGTAAAATAATTATATATACTCAATTAAAACAAGCAACTCATGTGAAGTTACATTAGTTCTCAAGTAGCACATCTGGACATGTCAATCATGTAGTAGGCATTAAAAACCCAAAGCATAAAAAACATTGCTGTGGAGCTGATTGTGACTCTAGAGGTTGTTACTCTACATGGACATCAAGAGTGAAAGGCACGCTCTAAGATCGGTGACATCTGCTGCCAAAACCTCTTTAAAATGTGAACAAGCAAAGATGCCGCTCTTGAGGACTGAGGTGCCCCTGATCCAAGCCAGAATATTCTTAATCTCTATATATTTGTGTGAAAGCTAAACAATGAGTAAGGAAGACCAAAGAATAATTGACACATTTGAATTATAATACTGATGAGGAATATGGGGAGTCTACAGATTTCCAGAAGAAAAAGTAAATCAGTCTTTCAAGAAGCATATCTGGAATGCTCCTTTGAAGTAAGGATGGTGAAACTTCATCTCATAGACTTTGGATTTTGGACATATTATCAGAAGACCCCAGTTCCTGGGAAAGCATATCATGCATGGTAGAGGATTAGCAAGGAAGTGCAAGAATATGAGATGGATTGACACAGTAAGGGACTCAAATTACAGCCAGGGAGTCAAATATAACAATTGCTAGGATGGCTTGGGGCCAAGCAGTGTCTCATTTTATTGTACAAGGGATTGTTATGAATTGGAACCAACTCCATTGTACCTAACAACAAAAATTATGTGGGATGCTTCGAAGAGTTTATAGAGTTAATATTTCTACAAGGTAAGTAGCCATTACATGACATATTTAAATAATTTCAGGCAGAGTAAAATCAAAAGTATCATCAAAATAAAGCAAAACAGGAAAAATAAGAAATTGAAAAATACTAAAGTGAAAAAAAAGTAATTAATAACCTATACCTAGTTTGGGAGAGTTTTAGTCTAAAAGCACAGGACTTAATTGACCTAAATAATTATTGTGGCATGCAAACTATAGGTGCTGGATAACAAGGGATTGATTTTATCAGCTAAGTGTGAGTACAACTAAAATAATAAAGGTAAAATCAATGCCGCTGTATAAATCTGAATGGCATATGATTTAAAATACTAACAATTATATTGCTATATATTTGTAACAGAGTGTAACTAAGAACATGATATGTGCCATCACAGTTTATCACTGCCTGACAAGGGGCAAAAATGATAACTTTTCTCATTCAACCCAAAGGCGTTCTTCTGAAAACAAACACCAACACTTTGGTAAGATGGATAATAGGGGTGCTTAAGCAATGTGTGGTGAAGAAATCAGATCGTGCCAGGCTAGCAGCAGGAAGAGTATATGAGGTCTTAAAGATTTGTATTCCAGCAAGCAGTCATTTTGGTGAGGCTTCAATTAAATTCACATGGGAAAAACATATCAGTTTCCTGTGTAATCCAAGGGTTGTAGGTAATTAAATACACAGATAAAGGAGGTAATAGTATCAGAACTCAAATTGGGAACACCTGGTTTTCAGTGGATGACAGTAGAAGCCCAACATCTGTTTGCAGGATCCACACATGGATTAAGCCAGTGACTCCCCTCAGACCAACATCGACAGATATGACTATCTGAATAGTTGTATTATCAAACAAAAAGCATTGTAACGTCAATTATAGCAGATGTAGGTAGGTAGGCTAAGATGTGCTAGCTTATCACTTGCTCACTCTTTTGACCCATTCAAAGTTGTTTCAGGTTTAAAACAAAAAGTAAAGGGGAAACAGACCAGGTCTCAGCCTCCTGACCCAGGGATGTGAATGCCTTGCTATCATACAGAGTGTGTTGGCAAGGGGAATATTGCAGAGGCAATTAGGTTAAAATGAAACACTTTATCACTTGAGCTCCCTTTGACAATTTAAAATTTGGTCTAATTTTAATATATTCTACTTTCTTTTTGATTGCGGTTTTTCTCTTTTTTATTTTGCTATTGTTGTTGGCATTTGATTAATTGTATATTTTTCTGAATATGTAATCCAGGATATGTAAATTTACAGAGACAGTAACTGAATCAATGGTTTATTAAGGGTATGGCAGGTACAAAGGTTGGAGAAAATTGGGACCTGATAACACTGAGTATAAACAAGAAGAAAATGTTCTAAAATTGTTTGTGGTGGTGATGGTACAACTCTTTTTTAATATGATTGAACTGTTGAACTGAATATTATGTAATTAAATGTAAATAAATCTGATAAAAGATTAAAGACATCTAGCAGGGAAGTAACACTGATTGGGGGTGGGAGGGCAGGAAGGCAGTAGAAGTCTTGATTCTCTACTTGACCAAGGTGTCTACTTATCAAGTTGAAGAAATATCTGCCTGTGAAAACTAACATTTGTCTGGGAATCATGGGACAGTGTTTGCTTCTGTTTCCAAAACTGTGCTGTCATTCATAAATGAACACCCCTCAGTTCTCCATAAACCCTTTGGAGAATAACATATTTGGAAATTATTTTTTCTGTTTAATTTACTGAGCAACTTTTAGTATAAAATGTGGAAACTAGAAGAGAACATATTACTCTTTGTAAGCCTCATTAATGCTTACATATAGGAATCAATGTAAGAATCACTCACTTCATCTCATAAAAGATTGATTTCCAGCAAATTTTACCTCTTATGAGTAACACATTTTGATATGTTACTTATAGAAATGTATAATAATAATAATGATCAATTAAAATGTTTGAGCACAAACTGTACTGTACTACAATAGGAGAAATTCTATAAGGATAGCCAATGAATACAGGAAAGCTGTTACATGTTTGACCAACAATTATTTTTTCACATAATATTTTTACAAATGGAAATTATATCTGTGTTCATTTTTTTTGTTTTCCATAGTATCAATCTTCTTTTATATCTAGCATAATTTCCAAAACTTTAAAAAGTAAAGTACATAATACCTGTTAAAAGAAATTTTAAAACAAATACACGGAAAAAAATTGAAAGGAAAATATGAACAAGTAAAACAAAAAAAAAATCGATCTTACTGCCATTGAATCAATTCTGACTCACAGTGACCCTGTAGGATGGTGTAAAACTCCCCTCTCTGTTTCCAAGTCTGCAACTGTTTATGGAGTAGCAAGCCTTGTTTTTATCCCATCATGTGGCTGGCGGTTTTGAATTATTGACATTTCGGTTGGCAGTTAATACTAGCCACTATGCCACTAAGGCTAACTTTTGAAGATATGGAATACATCGAAAAGAAGCACTTAATCATTATACTTTTTAAACATGAATACTTACAATATTCTAGAGATTATGGAGTTTATCTTTAAGTTTATGATAAAAATGATGAAATATTCATTTTCATTTATGCAAAGGTGTTTATAGCTTTGCAACTTTTTAGGGTTTCATTTTTAAAAATTGTGATCATTGGTATGCTATTCAGGAATCAGTATCCTCAATTACCTCGACAGCCATGAAATGCCTGCAGATAATTCTAACCTGAGCAAGGTTATATAGAAGGAGTAATTGCCTACATATAAAAAATAACAAATGTTAAAAACATTGTGGTATTAGAAGAGGCTCTTAAAGTATCTTAGAAATTGTATTACCCATATAGATCTAGTTAAGCTTCGTTCAATCCCAAACACATTTTGTGTGTTGTGCTTAATACTTTACCACCAGCTTTAGAAAGTAGTCAACTATATTTATTGACTACAAAGATCTAGTCACCAATGTTGTTTTCTAGACTAGCAGTTAGCCAAATATTTTATTTTATTCTCCCCCCCCCCATCTTGTCTGTCCCCATGTTTTTGGCACAGAGTCATCCACACGTAGATCAACCTGTTTCCTAAGCTGGGGTTTACTCTCAGCTCATGGATTGCACCAGCCAACAGAGAATGAATGGTCAGGTGCAGTGGTGGGTGGCTGGAAATATTCTAAAACTCTATTTAAGCAGATTTTCTTCTTTTTGCACAAAAACCTAAAGTAGAAAACAAAAGTGATAGAAAAATGTGAACCAATCATTTAAAAGGAATCAAGATGATTTCACAGGAGAACATTTGAATCACAGTTCTGCTGATCACATTAAATTTTAACTCAGAGTTGGGAAAATAAATGTTCACCTCAGAAGCAATATGTATCCAGGTATGCCACCTAGAGATAGCGTATATGATGTGATGACTGAAACTACAAGGAAATACAGAAACCTTTGGTGACATCCATTGTCCTTTGGACATCTGCCCACAATGCCTGAAGAATTTCCTGATTGAGATGGTTTGATTCCCACACAGGTGCAATTATAAAATATCTGTAACACAACAGGGAAATATCCAATTAACGCAGTAACTCTCATATAGAACCAGAGATAAATATATATTAAAAAGTCCCCTTGTGCAGCAGACAAGGATTGTGTAAATCAATGGGAAAATTTTTTGAACTTTTCTTTGTTAAAGCAAAGAGAAATCTATATAGAAACATCATTTAATATCCAATGAGCATACAGTTGGCCTACATCCTGCAGAATCTGTGGAAACAATCCTTCAGCAAATCCTATAGAAAGAAATCCTTGCTATTTCTTTCATCATGGCATCCCCATCGAAGCCATTGTTCTCTCTTACCTTAGTGACTGCAATGACCTTTTCATACTCGAGCTACTTCCATCCATTTTCAGCTATGTCTGTCTTCAGAGGTCATAAAGTAGGTAAAGTGAGTCTTGCAAAATGTCAATCAGGTTGCATCACAACCCTCAAATTTACAGTGGTTTCCCAGCATGCCAATATAGCATATCAAATTCTTACAGTGGTCGACAAACACTTCATGTTGTAGCGTCTGAATTCCCCTGATCTCAGTGCTAGGCATTCTTCCCTTTCTCCCTCTGCACAGGTACATATGCCAGTTCCCATCTCGGCCTACCAATCCTCAAACAGGTGTGCCCCTTCCTCCTGGCTTTGTGTTTTCTCTTCCTGAGCAATGCTTCTCTCAGATGGGGCACTGTCTGCACCTGCATTTCATGTCTCTGTTCAGATTTCATTAGTGAGACCTTCCTTGAACAAACATTCAAAATAACAGGACTTTCATTAGTCTAACACTGATGATCACTATTGACCATGATACTATCTATGTACTTATATGTAACCTATTTCCCCATAAGAATGTAACCTCCCCAAAGGCAGAGACTGCCTCTTTGTCATCATTGTATATCTGAAACTTAAACCAATGCCTAGCAAAATTGAGGGAATTGATTTTAATCTATAATTTGTTAACTTTGGTATACTTGCATTAAAACTGGGCAATGGGCACAGGGTAAAGATAGGACAGTACTTAGAGTGGCCACAAGAAAAAACTATATCTGGTGGAAAAAAGAATAAGACTATCCCATCAGTTTCTTTCTCAAAACTTTATGTATGCCTGTGCATATATAAAAAATTGTCATTTCTAACACAGATGAATTTGTGAATTTTAAAATCTACTCTAAATGTCCTTTCTCAGAAAGAGGTATTGTAAATTACTTTTATGGTCAAGAAAAAATTTTAATCTTAACCTCCACTTTCTTGGTAATATGAATTAAGCAAGTTCCTTATTGCAGCACCTCAATTTCCTTCTGAGGCAAATGGATACCGTGAATGGATACATACAAAATGGATACAGTGTCCAATTAATTGAGGACCATGGGATTCAAATGTATTACCATATATACTCAAGTATAAGTCAAGTTTTTTAGCACATTTTAATGCAGCTTTTGTGCTAAAATTAAGTGCCTTGACTGATAGCTGGGCCAACTTATCCTCAAGTATATATGGTAGGTTTAAACTGTAAATATTAAAAAATATATATATTAAGTAACCGTGGTAGTTACATAATCTGTTGTCAATTTGAGGGGATTAAGAATGAGGGGGTGGAGTTTTGCCTCAATGCAGGACACAGACTTACTCCCTGTGAGATATTTCCGTTGATAAGACACCTGGAGCTACACTAGAGTTCTGGAGCCAGACAAGCCACATGGAGACCCCTGCCAGCACTGAGGTGCTTACACATCCATTGAATCCATAAGACCTTTGACCCACTGGCCTGGGATCTTCCTGTACTTGCCATCATTGCGTGTGTTTCATGAGTCTGACCAGGATTCTATAGATTGGTATCGGACATGTGAGGTAACATTGAACCTATGGCCTGGGCTGGGATGTTTTCTTGATATGCAACTGCTCTTTCCTACACACACATGAATATCTCTGGACTTGTTTCTCTAGTCTACCCAGACAAACACAGTAACTTTCTCAGTCCCTGGCGTGCAGTATTCTTAATAAATGCTAGTTCAACTTAGGGAAAATCTTCCTACAGTTGCAGACAATGAAATAAAAATAAATAAAATGTGAAAAGAAATTGGACAAAATCTCAGTTTTAGATTATTGTTAGTCTTATGCAGAATTGCTAGAATCCCAAGCTTCCAACTCTTTTTTTTGGGGGGGGGCCATCACTGCCCTCAGGTGGTGGGAGTAGGAGGCCCAGCCTTTGCTCCGTGGAGCTGGAATTGAACCTCCATCCCAGTGGGCCGCAGTCCTGCGCACAACCATTACGCCGCCGGGGCTCAGCCCGCTTCCAACTCTCAAATCAAACGTGATACAAGAAACAGAAAATCCAGCAGTGTTCATTTATGCATACAGATGTGTTTCAGGATTAATGTTTAGCTGATAAGCACATATAAACTCTATTTGTGGTTGAGCTTACAATCTTCCCAAATTGTTGCCTAAAGGTGTATTTAAGTAGTCCCAGAGAGAAAGTGGTCTGACTACTGTGCTGTGTTCCTGAGAGTAAGCTGGTGGTGTCGTGGTTACACGCTGAGCTGTGCTCCTTAGGGTCTACAGTGCAGAACGCCCAGTCCTTCCCTGGAAGGTGCTTTCTGTTCCTGTTAACCATTATCTGAAACTCACAGACACAGTTCTTCCCTGTCCCGTGGGATTGCTTGTAGTCAGCGCCAATGCAATGGTTGGGACAGAAATGTGAGGGTGCGATAAATGCTGTTAATTTATTAATGTTGTAATTTACCAATGCTCTCACAACTGATTTCCTTCCTATATCGCCAACTTGGTCCCCCTTCATCCATTCACATTCATCTGCTCTTTTCATTATTACACACAATAGTTCGATTTCTCATGCAGACTCTTTTCAGAGCCACTAATTTCTTACAAGTTCTCCTGTGCCAGTGACCGGACACCTTAAACTGGCCTTTATTGTCCTGACCCTTAATCTACAAGAACAGTGGGTCTGGGGGTCAGGCAATGTGGATGGTGACACAGATCTTATTTAGTTGTATGATCTTAAAAATGATATTTCTTCAGCAAAAGATCATACTCAAATTAAATGAAGGAATAAAATCTGATCATTATGAAAGCTCTTTACAGTAGTTGGTTCTACTTATTATCTCTATCATTTAAACAAGTTTAGTTCCACTAGTGATGGTTATTCATTCTCTGATTCCACACAAATGTTCAAGAGCAGGATAAAGGAAAGGGCTCCTATCAATCAACGCTGGTAGACTATGAAGTTCATTCCTCTGTGTTCACAAAGTTCTATATACTCTAGTATACCCCAGAAGATGGAATTTAGATGATAATTCTTACAATATCTGCTTCATTCCTGGTGATGCTTTGACAGCCAGCAAGGCATGCCGATACATATGTGATTCCATTTTCACCACACATGGGCTCCCATTTTGTCTCCGAACATTTGCATCCTGAATTACAATCTGAAAATAGTGCTTCTTGATGATAAGAGACAACTTTGCTTCTGCAAAGGAACAGAACCGTATAAGTAAGTACCATGTGGCAGACAGCCTCTTGATTTTTTTAAATCATACTTATGAGCTGGGTGATACAAGTGGCATTGCCTATGAAGATGACAAGTTGGAAACACACCAGACATCAGAAATCTATGGAAGACATGCCAGCTTCTGGCTATACAGACTGCACCATTATCTATCAGCTTCCTCTGAAAAGTTATCTTTGAAAGTTTAGAACTTCACACACTATTTGTTTCTTAGCTTACTGTTTTAACAGCAGTTTACTGCCTCTAGCGCATTCTGAAATATTTCAACGCAAATGTGAAAAATGTCCATAAAGTCAGAGTAGTAATGCAAATTTTAAAATAATTGGGGATGCTACTTAAATACTGAATCCTAGAATTTACACACTTGAGGGCAAGAATTAATTGTTTAATTCACTTTCACTGTGTCCAGCACCAAGAATAAGGTCTGGTATATAGCTACCATATACACTCAAGTATAAGCCGAGTTTTTCAGCACATTTTTAATGTAGTTTTTCTGTAAAATTAGGTGTGCCTCGGCAGATATTTGGGTCAGCTTATACTTGAGTCCATAAGGGATCTAAGAATAAGGATTTCTGGGAAGAAATATAATCCTAGGATATTACTGTTTTATTTTGGAGGAAGAATCTGTCATTTTGGCCCATAATCTTCAGGGTTATTTCCTATATTGGTTTTGATCATAATTTTTTAATCAATGTAGCATCCTATTCTGAAACAGAATGACTTTGCATTAAATTACTGTTAATTACTGAATTGGATCCACTCGGCCTACACATTGTAAATCCCAACATCCATGCCTGTGTTTCTTGTCCCATGTGGGATGGGCTGCCTTTGCCATGTTAAGGAGGCAGACTTAGTGTAGCGTGTGTCATGAGTCTGTTGAGATATAAAAGAAAAGGAAGCCAAAGGCAGAGATGGGCAAAGAGACATGCAAAGCCATGAGAGACGATTGGCTAGGAACAGAAGCTTAGTAAAAATAAGGACATTCACCCAATACAGAAAACATTCCTCTAAAATGGATGTCCTCAATTCACACTTCTTGTCCCTAAATGACCTGAAAATAGATGTCTGTTGCTTAAAACCAGCCCCCTAAGCTATTTCTATTATAGCAGCACTAGATAGCTAAGACAGTTACCTGGACAGAAAAAAACAAAACTTTTGCGATGTCTCTAGAGTAAAAGGGCAGTTAACCAGGTCAGCACAAAAATTTAATTTTATTCTCTTGCATAGGTTGTCAGTTGTTACTGAGGCTACTAGAGATGATACAGGGCTAAGGTATACAAGGTTGTAGTTGAAAGAAACATTGCAATGATCCTGATCCACTTATTGACTTGGCAATACTAGTAAGATAATAAGACCAGAGATGGTATGCAACTCTACTTCATACCATTTATTAGATTCCTTGTCTCACATCAAGCTTACCCTCATTATTGCCCTTCACTTTCATTCATTCATTTCTTTTAATTTCACAGCTTCCAATTCCATCTTAGAAATAGTAATTTTATTCTGAAAATACATGGGATCTAAGTACACAGAGACCACACAGAATGGCATAAAAACCTGCTTGATTAATCAGGTGCAAAATAGATTTTCTTCATAAATGAAGCACTTATTTTGTGTCATTCAAATACAATATCTTCCATGTACCCTTTCTTGCTTAAGTCTTACAAAATCTTAAAAGGCAATTTGAAAAGTGAGTTTACACTGAATCAAATAATCCACAGAGCTATACTCAACAAAGAAGCTAAGAACTGACAGAGGTAAAATTCAAGGTCTATGTTTTCTTTGATTATTAATGATAACTTGACCCCGCCAGTAATCTAGGCCTATTTTCTAAAGTAACTGTAGGTGTAGCTTTTGCTCTATCTTTCTGGGGCACATTCAAGATGACAAATTTTGGCTATACTAACAAAAATCAAGTCATGTGGAGTCAGTTGTGTCGCAATTTCCTTCCCATAGTTTTGATGTTGAAAAATAAAGTTAACCTTGCCTCAAAACTTGTCAATAATTCATTTCATTAAACAGTTAATCTCTCCATGTAATAAGTGGACATACCCTTGGTAGGTGACAGTTAGTCCTGCCACATCAGAATTCTCACAGCCCAGTGCAAACAGGGAAAGGAATAGGAGATAACCACAGACAGATGACCCTAGGTAGAGTTTTGCAGCTCCACACAGTCCAATTCTGAACTTTTTCATAACTATCCCTCCAGAGAATATTCCAAGAGCCACTGCTGGTATGTTGATAAGCCCTGAGGAAGAAGAGAAACACATCATTGCATCAATCTTTCAAATCACTATAATTTTCAGTCTCTGTGAATATACAAAATGATTCATTAGTCCCTGGTGCATTATTAGGTTGTAATCATTTAAATTATAAAAACATTCAGTCACTGTAATCTTCTAATACTGGTACATGTTAATACTTTCCTGGAATCTTTGATACGTAACTGGGCCATTGAAAGAAAGTAACTCAAATGAATACTTTTAGAGTTGTGCATAGAACAATGTCTAGCTCAAGTTAGGAAGTCAATAAATACAGATAGAATCAATGAATGAATGCCATTCTGGTTGAATCCCAGGAATGACAGATAGATCCTGATGGTGCTCATCTAATCTTCACTATTAATTAAAGAAAGTTTTATATAAAAGAACATTAAGCATCAGGAATGCAGCGAATTTTTTTAAAGTCTTGGTTTCTGTTTGTTAGCCAAACAAGTTTATTGTTGTTGCTGTTGTTCACCTAGTCTCTTGGTTAATAATAGCAAGGAATAACATGAACACATTGTTTATTTATAATAGCTTATTTTGTCTTTGCTGACCCAGGTTACAGAGCTCCGGTAGCACAGTGGCTAACTAAGCTGCTAAGCAAAAGATTTGTGGTACAAACCCACCAGGCACTCCCCAGGAGGAAAGCTTTTTTTGGCAAAGATTTGCTGCCTTGGAAACACAATGGATCATACAATACTTAAAGTATATCCCTACCTACAAATTCATGTGAAATTATGGTCTTTCAACTTGAATAACTGAATCTTGATTCCCTTCTTCTCATTATACAAATAGTGGTTTGAAATGCATTAGAACCTGAATGTGACAGTGAAGATAAGCTTCTAGTATAAACATCATAAAAACATTTTCAATACCTGGAAGTCTGACACAGATTTCTTAGAACATGATCAAAAGCGCACTATGAAAAAGAATGAAAATGTAACTTAGCCACAATTATGAAGTTCAGCCCTGACAGAATGAAGACAGCCTTGACTCAGAGCATATTTACAAAAGATATATTCAACAAAGAAATTATATCAAGAAAAATGCTAAGCACTTCTACAAATCAATAAGAAAAAGACACAATAAAAATAATTTAAACAGAACAAAAGAGAACATTACAATTATTAATAAGCCTATAAGAAGGTGCTCAGCACCATTAGTCGTCAAGTAATTGCAAATTAAACCACAATGAGAGACCACTACATCCTATCCTAGTGGTTAAATGAAAAGTATTGATAAAATCAAGTGGTAAAAGGATGTAAAACTACTTGAAATCTCATGCATCTCATGGGGACATAAACTGGCATATGGCAAAATGGATTATTAAAACCTACCTGATCTAAACATATATAGCACCTATGATACAATAATTCTATCTTAGAGCATAGCTTCTATTCCCTCCCCTATCACAGCCCCCCAAAAACCTGGGTGCCTCTACTTATCATAGTATGTGCAAAGAAATTTACAGTAGGGTTATTTGTAATAGCCCTAAGCAGAAAGCCCAAATATCAATAGCAATAAATAAATAAAACAAATTCATTTGTAGTGTTTGAAAATGAAATTAGAAATTCCAATGAGATTAAACCTAGATGGGTAAAAGAATATGTTGGATGGTGTAAGTATGAATATATATATATAATTTATTAAGGGTTCATATATGTAGTAGTGTGGGGGGAGGGAGTGGGTAATGAGGAGCTCATATCAAGGGGCCCAAGTAAAGAAAATGTTTTGAAAATGATGACGGCAGTATCTGTACAAATTTACTTGATATAATTGATTTATGGATTGTTATACTATCTGTGAGAACTTCCAATACAATGATCAATCAATAAAATGATGTGTTTTCCAAAGTGATGATATTAAAGAGGCATCTAATATCTATGAAAAAAATTAAGCAAAAACAAAATTCTTATATGTTGAGATGACTGTACAACACCGTTACTGCTCATGGAGTTGAATGCTTACTGTGGCCAAGACATTTGTTTGAAATAGAAAATACTGAATCATGTGAGATCCCAAATTCATTAGTTATCACATCCATAGCAATGCCATAGCCTTTTTCTACCAGTTCCTGGGCTTTACCACCATTTCTTAATTCACTGAAGTCAGTGGTCTTCCACTTTTCCTTCACCTGGTAGGGTTTGCTGACCTTCCTTAAAAGATTTGATGCATCTCAAAGTGGTTGGCTGATATGAGGCAGCATTCCTATAAACTTGCTGCAAAGATTTAGTGATTTGGGGAAGACAGCCCCTTGAATTTTGTTAAAAACTTGATGTTAACTCTTTCTTGCTGTTAAATACTTTTCTCATTTTTATTGTACTATTTTTTCAGATTTATGTCCTTTTCTTAGCACGCAACTCTCAAAAGTCAGAAAAATCTTGATTTTGAGAAAATGCATATATACGTATTTTTCCATGAATGCATTTTAATCAGTCTGGATGACTGCTTCAGGTACACTAGATATTGATTGGGTAAAGCAAGTAACAATATGAGATTTTGACTAGACTGGAAAGCCAAATATTCTGTATCAGTATAATAAACTCCTTATAAAACTATTCTTTGTCTAACTGATACTGCCTCTTCAAGGACTGTTTTCTTTCTGAGTCATTAATCCATGAGTATGAATGATTCTTACAATAAATATGCACCAGAGAGAGCCTAACTAGTTTACACTGCTAAATTTTTCACACTCTTGAAAAATTCTTCTCTAACTTGCCCTAAGCTACATTTGGTCTACATATTGGGTCAACTTTCTCTAGGTTACAAAGGGTTAGTAAGAAACGTCTACAATGGTGCCTATTGGAAATCACGTCGGACAGATGAGCATACCGATGACAAAGTTGGCCTTGGAGGTTGATTGTCCATACTGCTGCTCAATGTACTTTGGTTTATATGTCACCATGCCAAATAAAGAATTAAACTGAACAGAGCTTGCACATAAATATAAGAAGTACACCGGATTTCCAAAAACATTCTTCAGTGATGGAAGAAAATCTGTAATACAAAATGATGGGAAGCCATTAAGGGACAGTGTCAAAATGAGCAGAAACTACATTAGTCACAAGGTCTTCATTGTTGAGTTCAACTGTCATTTCACACTCTTCAAATCTGACTCACAACAACCCGATAGGCTAGGGCAGAACTGTCCCTGTGGCTTCCCAAGACTGTAACTCTGGGGAAGTAGAGAGCCTTATCTTGTCCCCAAAGAACAGTTGATGGCTTCAAACTGTTGATCTGATGGGTAGCTATGCACCACATTACCACTAAGACACAGAAAGTCAACATGTGGCACACATACACACCACCAAGAGTAAGTTCTTGGCACACTTCATGGCTGCATCTGCCTAGCACAGATCCAGGCAGAAATATTCACTTCTGTAAGCAAGAATGTAACCTCTGGTGAGATATGTCAGAGAAAGCAACAGAATCCTCTCACTGACTGGGAGAAAGACCAAGAGAAATGAAAACACTTTTTCAATACCCAGAAAAAAGCCTTAGATAGTCCATATAGTATTTCGGGTTTCTGGTTCCTATTTTCCAATTTGGAAGCATAGTTTTAGGGAAAGGAATGCAAAAGTTATCTCTGTTTAATGTTGGAAACTAGGTGTTAAAATGAGCGTTGAGAGTCTCTGTTCTTACTGTTCTATACACAGCCAAACAGAATATCAAGAATTTCTATGCATGTAAAGTTAATCTGCTAAAGATTGGTGCTAAAGAGGGAATGTGGGCACAAAACCATTTTTTTCCCTTGGCCATCCATTTTCACATGAAAGGAATTCACGCGAGGAATACATGCATTCCTGGGTTTTTGCCTTATGACATGGTCACTTAGTTGATTGTTGGGGGTGTGGGGCAGGGATGTATTGGTTCACATTTTGTTAATGGTTGTATTCCAATCTCATGAATGGCCACAAAACTTAAAGTTTCACCGTCTTCTTGCATATTCATCTGGACAAACAGGAGGCAGGGATCCTAGGTATGGGCAATTGTTTTCTACACTGAGGTGGTATAAGGATGAAGATGTTGCTAGGGATGGTAATCAAGACTATCATGATCTAGTCATAAAACTGACTTTTTAATCTCTGTGTCTGTTTTCTAAGGATAGGATTCCTCAATTTGTTCTGAATCCACATAAGGGAACAGTTTATTATTTTTCATGCCCCTCCTCCCCCAAAGTGCCCACAGGAAAACTGAAAAATCTTCACCATCATAGAAAATATGACTCACCTCTTGCCATTTCTATTATTTTTGTTTTCTCTCCACAGGGTGTATGGCAGTCTGTGTGGTCACCCAGGATGAACTTAGATTTCTCAGAAAAGGATTTACAATTTTCTTGACCACAACATCTCGGTAGAGTCTTTGGTAAAAACCAGAAAGGTACAGCTGCCAGGAGACTTATGATTCCTGCTATTAGATAACCAAGCCACCAGGCACCTACCCACTGGGGGTCCTGGGAAGTCATAGTTATACGATCTGAAAGACAAGGGGGAGCGCTAATAGATGTGCAAAAGTGACCATGTTGAAACAAGTTTTGTCCCTTTTTAATCGCATTGCTGGCTCCATTGCACCCAAACCCTGGTCATTCACACACGACCCTTTTGCTCTACTCCAGAGGTTCTCAATCTTCCTAATGCAGTGACCCTTTAAGACAGTTCCTCATAGTGTGGTGACCCCCAACACTGAAATTACTTTTGCTGCAACTTCATCACTGTAATTTTGCTATCCCTGTGAAAAAAGTCATTTGACCCCCAAAGGGGTCGTGGCCCACAGGTTGAGAACCACTACTCTACTCTAAACTTGATTGCCTTGGTTGCTGTAGGGCAAGGAGTGCTTCTGGTGAATGCCGCTTTCTCTTTCGCTATATTAAGTCTAACTACTGGAAGAAATTTCATGACTTTCAACTTTCACTTGGCAGTTCTGCAAAAGAGTCCTTAAGCCCCAGGAAGGCAATGGGTGTGGCAGAACTATGAGAGCTTCAAAGCTCTTAAACCAACCACTCAGTGTGAGCTTTATGGTTATCTGATCTACGTATTGAATGCTGAACATTTGGCAGGAAGAAAAGGTCATGCCTTTCACCCTCCACTGACTGAAATCCAGCAGTGTCTACTCCTGGCATCAGAGATGGGCTGCTAACCACAAAATGAGCAGCTCCAACTCACCCTCAGCTACTCAGGGAGAGTCATGTCTCGGAAATCCCAAGGACCTGTTCTACGCAGTCATATTAGGCTCATTGTAAGCCAATCGACTCGGTGACATTGAGTTTGATCTGGAAAAGCTTAAGAGTTATTGAGGTTAAATCAGGAGAATATTATTTGCTTGGTAGTAGCTAATAAAATTTTAGTGCTATTCTAGTTCTGAAGCAAGGTATTTTTATACAGACACAAATCTTGACAGCCTACTCATAATTAAAAAATATTTAATATCATTTCTAATTTGATTAAGTTATAAGTATTGACAAATGTTTTTAAACCCTTTTTTTTCAATATACTTCTAAGTTGTCATCATTGTGATTCTTCCTCATGCTGGTTCTGATATGCAAAGTACAATTGTTCCAGAAGCTTTTCAAGAATATGATCTTTTAGAAGTTGGTCACCAACACTCTCTCTTCTGAGGTGCCACTGAGTGTCTCAAGCCACTAGACTTTCAGTTAGTGGTAAAACCTTTAACTGCTTCTACCATGCACATACAACTTTAACCATTTGCCCACCCTTTGTAAGAACCTATAAATTGTTTCTTCTAGTTTATCACTGAAGATTAATTGCTTCCCCTTAACAATTCCCTCTGAATCACCCTACCTATACTTTTCTATTCTATATCAATTACGAAGTCTGAATTTTTATTTTTATGAAGTCGAGAAATTTTATTCAGTGTATTATAACACAACCTTGTCTAAATACATTTCTAATGAATGAACACATAAATGAAGTAATACAATATTTGAAATTATCTTGAAGCTTATTTATTTAAAAAAGGCAGCACTAGTATAGAGGTTTCTATATTCTGTTCTAAAATTATTTCAAACTGTAATTGTGAAATCATTTTGTGAATAAGAAATATTTATTTTGAAGTGACTTCTAGAGTTTCCTTTAAAAAAGATAAATATCTGTTTCTAGAGGGTTTAATTCAGAGGGAAAGAAACATAATTATGGAAAAATCAGGTTGCCTCTCTCTCCATATTCCCTACACGAGCATTCTTCAACACATTTTAATTCTATTTAAAAAGAGCTCACAAACAAACAAAACTAAACACACTGCCATTGAGTCAATATAGATTCATAGTGAGCTTATAGGACAGGGTAGAATTGTCCCAGTGAGTTTCTGAAACTATTGGCTCTTTATAGAAGTAGAGCACGCTGTTTTCCCCTAGAAGAGCCACTGGTGATTTCAAACTGCTGACCTTGGAGATCATAGGCCATCTTATAACCACCATGCTGTCAGGGCTCTTTAAATTAAAAAAAAATTAATTGCATGGTAAAGAAGAAGATGGAAGAAGATGAGGAGGAGAAGAAAGAGGAAGAGAAGGAGGAGGAGGAGGAAGAGGAGGGAATTTTTGTTTTGTTTTGTTTTTGTGACATCACTGCCCAGCCTTGCTTCTGGAGAGCTGCTGCTGGATTTGAACTGTGAACACTGTGGGCTGCAGTCCTGCACACAATCACTGTGCCACCAGGCTCAGCGAAGGAGGGAATTTTGATTGCTAGATAACTTTATCTTTCCAGCAAGGTTTCAGGTATATTATCAGTTGGTGTGACCGTACCACAAGTTAAAGGCCCGAAATAAATGGGAGCCAACAAGTAGCCACAGTTTTCGTCTTGGATATGCTGATACACATTTGAACTGGGAGACCAGACGTATAAAAGGACTCAGCTTAATAATAAAGCACTGTTACCCAACTCCAAACACCACCTACTTTTCTTCTTTCTTATGGCATGTGATGATTCTATAAATCTTCCATAGGTTATTTTCACTTTATCAGAAGTTACTAGCCTGCCATCCATGAAGAGATATTTTTTTTAATTCTCCACATAATTCTCTTGAAAGAAAATACAGTGACAAAAATGAAAGAATGAAGAAAAGTAAACTCCATTACCTAAACGTACAAAGCCAATGTCCACGTACAGTTTGGCACATAAGGAACCTAGTAGGAAGCCAAAGATTGGTCCGATAATTGCAACCGTCTGCACACACCCTGAAAAAGAGAGACAGCTGCCACGTTGTCTGATTTGATACATTAGCAGTTTTTTAAACAAGAAATGTGAACTAGCATTAGCCGTGAAAAATACTCCATCCGTTTCTCATGCGGATGTTTATTTTATCAATTTCATCAGGAAATAAACTCTCCTCTGCTTGGAGGGAGGAGTTACCATGTTTGAAGGCAACATGGAGAATCTGTCAAAGTCCATTTCACAAAATACAGAGAAATGTATTCCCTAGGATTTGATCCTCTACTGATAAAAATCAGAATTGCACTAATGCCGACAGCCTTTCAGAATAATGTTTATGGTCAGATACATTGCAGACTTGATTGAACAATAACACTGATTTCTTCTACGTTAGTGAAAACATGTATCATTCACTCAGTCTATTGGGAACCATTTGGAAGGGCAGTAGTTGAGAGATCCCTAGAGGCAGTTAGCAAACAAAGGACACTTTTGAACAGAGAGAAGGGCTGCTCTCAAAACACTGAACCAGCCTAGACATCCTTGACCAGTGGAACAGACAGACTGACACAATTTCTAGTAACTAGCTTTTCCCTGTGACATGTCTTCCCTTTGCCTTTCAGGTGCCCGGAAGGTTTAAGATGCACATATTGCTGGGAGGGGTTGTTGGTCAATTTAAATTAACTGGAGGAGTAAATAGTTGACATCAGATCCTTCCCTGCTTCTGACAGTGAGCAACAAAAGGGAGCAGGCTCTGTTCCTAGACAGGAAGGAAACTCCTAGGTTCATTTGGCTGCAGTCTTCATTCTTGTCCCCAGAGTAATTTCTTAGCACATGTAATGGAGCCTCTGTTCTGGTTCCAGCTCCTGATGTCTCCTGAAGTTTCTATTGGAGCCAGACCCTTGTTCTTAACTGCAGCCTACTTGGCTATGACCAGAGGCTTCCAAGACTCCTGTCATGTCAAGCCCAAACCAGATGGTGCAGTTGTCCGTGCTGTAGCTCCTGGATGAACTTAAATCTTGGTTTCCTTTCCATGAATTTAAAGCCCACAAATGACCCAAAACCCAAGAAATGACTATGAATGTGAGAGAGCAGTTCTTTTTTGCCTTCTTTAGATGAATCTAACTTTGCTTACCATCTGTGATTTTTAGCCACTAGCCTACCCACTGGGACGTCCAGAGACTGGAGGCCTTGCTCCTGGATGTCCTCTCTTTTCTCCTGGTGCCGCTTGAGATTTTACAATTCCTTATTTCCCAGCATTCATAGAAAACAAAACTAAGGAAAAAAGGTGCTTTACAAAGTCAGGTCTTAAAAAACGGGGTCCAGTCCTAAGATTTAGAAAAAATACATATACAATGTTCAAACTTAACTAATTTAGCAGTGTTCTGCTGGGGAAAGAGCATGTGACATCTTCATACGTACAGGTGAAGATTAACTAGCACTGAGGTTCAAGTCCGACAACATTGAGGTTCACTTCGCCACTATTGTTCAACTTCTTAAAGTTAAGGTTTATTTCTCTAAGATCAAAGCTTCTTTTCTGACTCAGGTGTCAACACATCCAATTTTTAAGCGTATACTTCCAGATTGTGTGGCCTCCATAAAGTAGTTGGTATGTATTATAAAGTGCTCAATGCTCAATTTGGTGTCTAATGAAACAGGGAACATCGGGTGCCTTGGCATTCAAGAAGCTGAGTGTGGGGGTTACCAATGTAGAAGGCTGCGTTGTCTTCGTGGGCAAAGTCATCCAGGTAGGTAATGCCCAGAGGCTGGATGGGAGTTTCTCCTATCCCACGAAGAAGATTCCCCAGGAAAACATAAACCCACATGGAGGAACCAGCATCCATGTCACATTCTTAAAAGGAAAGGAAACAAGAGATTTGGAATTAGATGGGCTGCAAGGTTAAACATGGAGCCTGCATTGCCACAATCTGTTCCCATTAGCTTAGCATGGAGAAGTGAAATCTGCCACTGAAAACAAAACCCAAACTCACTGTCACCGAGTCGATGCCTACTTGTTGTGACCGTGTTGGACACGATGAATCGCTTCACTGTGTCTCTGGGACTAGGACTCTCTACAGCAGTCGGAAACCCTGCCTTTCCCCCAAGGAGCATCTGGTGGTTTCATCATTTATTAAAATATATGAGTTTGGGCAAGATTAGAAAGTATTTTGTCCCTTTAGATTTTAGGCAGTTTGAAGACCCAGGATTCTGACTCCTGAGTTCTACATTATTTCTTGTTCCTGTTCCTTTTAATGCTTATTTGCACTTTCTTTTCTTCCAAACTGAGTTCTTTGAATTCCTATATTCTAACAACTTTCAATATCTTGTTAGGGAGAAAACGCAAAAGTGTAAACAAAGCTTTACTCATATTACATGATAAAAATACTTCCATTTTCAGCAAAAATCACCTACTGTTATTAGTTAAGTTTCCTCAAAAACCCAAAGATTTCTATGACCCATACTGTCAATTGGACAGTCTTGTCCAGAAAGGTATCTGTTTTTCAAGGAGAAACGTGAGGTTTTCTACTCCCCTAAAGATTTACAGTCTCAGAATTTACACATTGGGGGCATCTCTACTCTTCCACCTCGTCTGAATTGGTTTGATACCAGAGAGATTTGAATAGAGAGTAACCATATTTTTGGACTATGAAACAAAGTCATGTAAGAATTGCAAGGATTCAAGCTCTAGCAAGGATTCCTTGTGGTATGATGGTCAAGTGCTTGGCTGTTCTCCGAAAGCTCAGAGGTTCAAACCTGCCAATGGCTCCATGGAGCAGAAGAGATGATAAAATGCTCCTTCAAAGATACAGTTTAGGAAACACTATTGGGCAATTTTATTCTAGCTTATAAAGTTGCTCTCATCAGAGTGAACTTGATGACACAAACTGATTAGAAAGGGTTGTATAGAATTAGAATTGGCACTGTAGCTATTCTGTTTTTTTAAAAAGAGTATTTTGATATCATTTTTTAGAGTAAAATTCAAAACAAAGGACCAGATGAAGTAGGGCAATTTTCTACACATCATAAATTAAATATTGCTTTTAAAATGTATTAACTATAGGGATACTATCGATGAGTTCCAACAGTAAGAACTTCAGAAATTTTCTTCTGTACCAGGCTATTATGGATTGTATTATAAACCCTGATCCTTGTGTATGTATTCCCATTTTGGAATAGGATTTTCTTTCTTATACTCTTGAGACCAGATCAGGATAGGGGTGTTTTAAACCTATCACCTTTGGAATATAAAAGAGTAGTTTATTTGCAGGAAGAAGCGGGTGGGGGCCACATACTATCTGAATGCAAAAGAAGCCAATCTACCTGCTTCCAACCCAGGCACTCCAGAGCTTGGTGGCTGAGAAATTTGATGAGAATGGTCTCTGTGAGCACAGGGAGAGAGACTCTCCTTGAGTTGGTGGTCTTGAATTGGGAAGCCTAACCTTCGGAATGTGACAGCACTTGTGGTACTCCTTTAAAGCAGCACTCAGAAACACAGACACTTGAATAAATGGCTTACATGTATTATATTTTTTTTTTGCAAAAAGAGCTGTATCTTTATTGTACTTACATGTATTATTAATAGAATCCTCTTCCCAATCCTATGAGGTAGGAGCTATTTTCCTACCTTAAATGTAATGATACAGTATGGGCTATTTGAAGAACTTTCATGAATACTCTTTGGCAGATGAATATGACTCCTGAGTAGTTATGTAAACTTGTTGTTGCAAATAATTTTATTTGACTCCAGTTTTGATTTAACAAGTTTAGACAGTGTTTACTTAGTCAAATTTAGTTTTTAAAAATCATCTCACCATTATTTACTTTAGATGGTGGTGTTTCCATGACAGAGATTGGTAGTGAATCATTTGTCTCTGGGACACATGGAGAGATGCTGAGAGTGGAGTTGGAGATAGAAGAATATCTCTCATATCTATACCTGCACAAAAAAGAATGTTTGCTTTATTACAGATTTAGTTGTCATGCTTTTAAAAAGTACATTCATGCCACATGGCTTAGTGTATAGTTTCTAATTGAGATTAGAGCTATCCCTCCATTTATCAAAAAAACAAACCAGTATTTAATAGCAGAACTTGATAGGTATCCAGAAAGGCCAGTTCACGAAGAAGAAAAGTGTGGCTGTCAGAAGAGGCTCTGAAACATGTTCCTAATCATAGAGTAGTTAAAGCAAATGGAGGAAAGGAAAAAATCAAGGAGCTGACTAGAAAATTCCAAAGAGCAGCTTGAGAAGACAAAGTCACATATTTTAACAAAAATGTGCAAGGACCTAGAATTCGAAAACCAAAAGGGAAAACACTCCACATATCTGAAGCAAAAAGAATTCAAGAAAAAACTAAAACATTGAATATGAGTGAGAACCAATGGTACTGAAGGAAGAAGTTCAAGCTGCATTGAATACATTAATCAACAAAAAAAGGCTTCAGAACTGAACAGACTATCCCTTGAAATGCTTCAGAAAGTTGAAGAACTGGAAGCATTCACTTTGCTATGCTAGGAAATGTGGACGACAGCTACTTGGCCAACTGAGAGGAAAAGAACCATTATTTGTGCCCATTCCAATGAAAGGTGGTCCCGAAGAAGTCTCAAACTACAGCAGGATATCATTGATATTGCACACAAGTAAATTTTTGCTTAAGTTCATTTAGCAGAGGCTATAGCAGTATGGTGACAGGGCGCTGCCAGAAATTCAGCCTGGATTCAGAAGAGGATGCGGAACGAGGGGTTGCTGGTGTCAGATGGATCACAGCTCAAAACAGAGGACACCAGAAAGATGTTTACTTGTGTTTCATTGACTATGCAAAGATATTCGACTGTGTGGCTCACAATATACCGTGGGTAAACTTGAGGAAAATGGGAATTCCACTTAGTTTTGCACATTTGGAACTTGTATATGGCAGTTGTATGAACATACAGCTCGTATTGGCAATTGTATGAACAGAAAAATGGAATACTGCATGGTATAAAATCAGGAAAGTTCATTAGCATTGTATTCTCTCACCATACTTGTTCAATCTATATCCTGGGAAAATCATCAGAGATGCTGGGTCATATGAAGAATAGTGTGGCATGACAACTGGAGGAAGGCTTATTAACAAGCTGCAGAATGTAGATGACTTAGTTTTATGTGCTGATAGTGAGGAGGAATTGAAGCACTTCTTGATGGAGAAAAAGGATTGCAACCTTCAGCATGGATTAAAGCTCAATGTAGGGAAGACCCAAATCCTCACAATCACTCAATAAGTAACATCATGGCAAATGGAGAAAAGGTTGAAGTTGTCAAGGATTATGTCTTACTTGGATCCATCATCAATGGAAGCTGTGGTCCAGAGATCAAAAGATGTATTGCATTAGGTCAATCTTCTGCAAAAGACCTCTTTAGTGTACTAATGAGCAAAGATGTTACTTTGAAGATGAAGGTGTGCCTGAGCCAAGCCATGATACTTGCCATTGTATCACATGCATGTGAAAGTTAGGCATAGAATAAGATCATAAAATAATCAATGCATTTGAACTGTTGTGCTGGAGTACCGTGGACTGGCAAAAGTACCAACCTATCTGTATTGGAAAGTCGGAGTCCTTCTCACAGGCATGGATGACAAGACTTGATCTTACATACTTTGGACATTTTTTCAGGTGTGAGCAGTCCCTGGTGAAGCACATCATGTTTGGTAAAGTGAAAACACAACACAAAAGAGGAAGAATCCTACAAGATAGATTGACCCATGGCTGCAATAATGATTTCAGGCATAGGAACATGTATGAGTAGGATGCAGGTCCATGCGATTCTGTCTTCTGTTGAGCATAGGGCTGCTATGGGGTGGATCTGACTCAATCACACCTGATGACACCAGACTAGTTACAGACCGAGTTTAATGACAAAAATGGAGTTATTTTAATTATGTACATCGACTCCCATAGATACAAAGAATCCATACTTGCTGAGTCACAATTATCTCTGAGTCAGAGAAAAAGAAATGACAACTTCTGATCAGTTTGCACATTGCTTTTAAAGATGCAACTTTTGTAGAAAAACTAGTAGACTGATAAATGCATGGAGGTTTTGAATAATTTACCAAGACTGTTTCTGGCTTTTCCTTTAGACTCAACTCTGATTCATGGAGACTTTAAGTGGAATACAACATCTATTGTCTACAATATATTCATATACTTATAACTTATTTCTAATTCTACCGTTCTCTTTGTTTGGCGTGTTGTGATGGCAGTTGAGAAGAAGAAGATTCAATGTTAGTGATAGGACTGAGTTTATTTTACTTATAGTCCCTAAGATCAAGTCACTCAAATTATCTTTCAGTCTATTGAGTTCATCAGCACCCTCTAGAAGGTAGAATCATTGCTACACTGATATGACAGCATCATCTTGACACTCATTATGCTCATGTACTATTCAAAAAGAGTTACTATTATTGTAATTGTTTGCAATATTTTTAGTAAAATCTATTTAACATGGTAGAATGTGTGGGGTTGTCCTTATACTTAATTGACTAATGGATTATCAAGTGCTACTTCATCAAGGATACAATGGGTTCAGAAATCCACTGCAAAGCAACAGTATTTTTCTGTGTGTTTGAATATTAATTTTAAGAAAAGAGATTCATAATTTTGCCATTGTTTTACATAGTTCCCTGAGCAAAATAAGCTAAGAACTATGCAATGGGGATAATTGATTTTCAAACTTATTTCAAGCTTATTTCAAAATAAGCTCCACAGAGATTATTTTAACATGAAATTTTTGATCACTATGATTTTCTTTTTTAAAAAGTAGCATGTATTGTACTAGTGTCTCAAAGTAATTAGAAAAGTGATTTTCATGATGCAGTTTTTTAAAAAAAAATTTTGGGGGTTGGTATCACTGCCCTCTGATGCTCATGGGAGCTACCCAGCTCTGCTCCTGAGAGCCACCACTGGATTTGAACTGCCAAGCCCATGGCCCACAGTCCCGCACTCAACCATTTACTCCACTGGGGCTCAGCCCCATGATGCAGTTTTTAATTTTATTTAAAAATTTTATTTCTTCACCGATCCTAGTTTGATGCTCTTTTATCTGATGGATTTATCTGCTATCAATATAAATAAAAACATAAAATATTTGCTTATATATTATTTTGAAATATTTTAATCATTTGAGTTTTCACAATTTAATCTACCAAAAAGTAATTGTTCTAAACATGACTACTGAGATTTCAAGTAAATGGATTTTTATGCCAAAGCTACCTTTGTCATTCAATGTTCTCTATGATATGCTACACCATACACACACACACACACAGATAAACTCATTCTTTTAAGCTTTAATTTTCTGAGGTGTGAAAAGATTGTATGTGGTTTGTATCTATTTAAGCTCTGTTGGATAAATCAGAAAAGAAAGGATGGAACTAATAAACAGTATTTTGAAAGCCATTTAAAATAGGGATTTTTGTTCTAACTTGAATTCAGATTCTCACTGACACAGTCTTGACTGATGTATGAAATTCTTTCTCTGAAAACATCCCTGTTTCCAAGCTTGTCCTGCCAGCCTCAATTTTCTGAGCCTAGTCAACATGACCCTTTAACACCATGTCAGCTCATGTCATGCTGCTCATTACCTCTGTCCCCATCGCTGTCCTGTCTCCTTCAGGGGAGAAGTTAAAGTCCTTCAATTGTTTCCATGTCACTTGGGTTCTGGACTGCACATTGCAAGGTTGGTAGTTCAAACTTACCTTCTGTGGGAAAAAGATGAGGCTATTTACTGCCATAGAGATTCACAGCATTGGAATCCTTGAAAAGGGCCGCTGTGAGCCACAATGGCCTCAAGAGCAGTGGGTCGAGTGTTGGGTTGACGATTCAGTCTGGCTTACCAATTACCATCTTTAGCAGTGGCTGCTATAGGAGAGCTGACTCTAACCTCTGCCCCAGAGTTATTGGACTAGAAGGTACCCATCACCAAGGTGCATATTGGTGTCCTAAGATCTCATACAATAGCAAGGAAATCATCCCAAAATGGCAGGAAGTCTCTCCAGGTGATTCAAATGCTATCCAAGTTTATAGAAGAAGTTTGACACCTTCTCTCATATCCCCTTTACTTTTGTTAGATGAACTGGATGAAATAAAAGTGAACATAGCCTCTCAGAGGACGTCCCTCATTTACTGGTACACATGATTAATAGTAGGTTATGTGAGACATAAGGGGAGACCAGGTGGCAAGTGGGTTGTATATTTGGCTGCTAATCATATTTTAAATCTAAGCATAATACCTTTATGATCAAACCATTGCTGGCCATTGGTTCAAACCAAATGGCTTAATTAGCTAAGGAGACTTAACAATAATGCATATCAGTAATGACACTGCTACTAATAATGTCAAAAACTTTAGTAGGCATTTTGTCCAAGTTACCTCATTTGGTACTTGAAATAAAATTCAGAAGACTATTATCTTGATGTTTATTTTTAAATGTAGCAATATGGACCTTTAAAAGTTAAGTAACACATCCATGGTCCCATAAAATAATCACTGATTCAATTCCATCAATTTACTTTGAAGTCAAGAATGTATTGATTCTTTGAAACCACTTTCAATTTTCCAATATTTTTAGTGATGAGACACTTCTTGAATTTTGAGCACATATCTCCCAAGAGGCCTAACATACAAGACAGAAAAATGTGGCTAAATTATGTGGTTCATCATCAATATGATTATGACCTTTAGGATTAAATCATTGCTGGCTTGGAGTTAGGCAGAAAAGAAGCTCAGTTCTTCAGCCTTCTCCTCAACCCCTTCTCAGCCTATTATCTACATCTAACCCCTCTGAGGAAAGTCAATGAGCTAAGGAAGCTTCTGCTTTGTGAAAAAGCCATCAGAGGAAACTAAAGAATAGGCAGGGTTCCATAGGACTGATAATGTGTCCGGGAAATCATCCAAGAAACAGTAGGAAATCTGCTGCATAGATTCTATATTCATTGATCAGTTAGGCAGGTCAAAAGAGATTTAGAAATCCAAGAAACGTTTCTAAATCTCCTCCTCTCAAACATGTACTGATGATTTAGAAAGGGCAATAATCAAAGTACGTTCACATTTTAAATATATACATACTCTCTTTTAGTCACATTTCTAGTGACAACAGAGAAGAAAAGTCAGATTAATATTCATAAAGAATACTGGTTAAGAATACTGGTCAAAATAACCTACCAGACAAATCCAGCTAGATCCAGGAGATGTACACTGGAGTCGGAAACATGGGGAATTTAGACTAGATCGCTCAGGACTAGTAATGGGAGTGGTGATACTGGGAAGGTGCAGGGATGATGGAATAGGAAGGAGGAACCAATTTCAGGGAAGTACATATAAGCTCCTCTTTGGGGTATGGACAATAGGGGAGTGAAGTGACACAACAGACAGTGTATGATATGAAAAAATAATAACAATTTGTAAATTATTAAGGGTTCATGAGGGAGGGGGAGGGGTGAAGGAAGGGAATTATGGGGAGCTGGTACAGGGGGCCCAAGTGGAGGGAGGATGTTTTGAGAGAGATGATGGCAACAAGTGGGTAATTGCAACCTGCATACAATTGATGTATGTATGGATCGTGCTGGGAGCTGTATGAGCCCCCAATAAGATAATTTATTTAATAAAAGGGAGGGGGGAAAGAGGAAGCTCAAGTAGAAAATACTTGGAAATGAATACAGCAACATGTGTACAAATATGTTTGATACAAATGATGTAGAGAATGTTTTAAGAGCTATAAGAACCCCCAATTGAATCATTGGAAAAGAAATCAGAATATCCATTGGAAGATTCAGGTTCCATACTTGTGAACACCCAACATCAAGAATGTAAACAAATTCTCCAAGTCAAGACCCTTAGCTCAAAAATAACAATGATAGACTGTTATCCTACCCATAGATTGATTTGCATATAAAAGAATGTAATCAATATGAAAACATTTGGGATGACTAATGTTTTATATAAGCAAAGGAAAAATGAACTAATAGTACTGTCAAAACCATTCTTTTAGAACAGGGCTTATTGGTAACCCACTAGTTCTATTGAGTGAGAATTGTCCATGAAACTATGTCTGGACAAGTTAATAATATAACCTGGCATCAGTTATCAGCCAAAGAAGTATACCATGAATCATTATTTATTACTTGGTTGAATCATTTGGCATTTAGTAAGTGTTGATTTATTTTTACATTTTACCCACAAACTGAATTAAAGCTTATGAATCAAAATATTTAGTATAAAACTTTTCAATCTAATGAAAATCAACACAATTCTTATGACATAGTTGGGGATCAATAAGTAAGTTTTACAGATAATCAAGACAAAAGTAAAATTCTAAAAGTGTTCTGAAATAATGCAAAAAGAGGATGCAATAAAAATGAGACATAAAATCATCATGGGTTTAAGCCATGTACTAGTGTCTTAAATTTAAATAATTAAGGAGAGTAATAAAAAGGGAATCAATAATGCAATTTGCGACCAAGGTAAGAAAGAGATGATTGCTTTTGTACTTACTGTCCCATGAAGAACTGAGGCATGGCAATGAGCAGGGTCCCAACCCCCATAATCAGGCACCCTGCTCCAATTATTTTTGGCCTGTGAAGTTTTGCTCCAAAGTAGCTAACAAATGTTATAACTAAGAGATTTCCTTCGGAGAAAAAAAAAAAGAAATGATAGGAGAATTTAGCACAGGTCAATGGCATAATTGTAAAGCCACACATATATAAGTACATGCAGGAATGTTTGCGGGCGGTAAAAGACCTACCAATGTATTATTTTGACTGCACATGCTCCCACTCTGTCCCCCATTGTTTGTGTTTGCTTTCTTTAATGTTTACTCGTTTTACTCCGATTGCCTTATCCCTTTGAGAAAATATTTCAGCTATCTAGCTTACTGCTTCCTTTTATCCTGGCCGGGATTTTGTCCTTTTTGAGTGTTCTAAGCCTGAATTTTTAAAAATGTCAGTCTCCCTTATTAAAGTTTCTATTAATTTTTAAATAATTAAAACTCTCAATTGCTCTTGAAATAAACATTATATCCCCTCCCTTTTCCTGTTATTCCCTCTGGAGAATGTAAAACAAGCATATTGTGCTCATTCAATCAAATTATAAAGCCATTTATACAAAGACTTTTAAACTTTGTTCTTATTTATGTTATTTGAAGGTAGTATTCAAAATAAAAACCAAAATGATGTCACAAAGACTTCAGAAACACAACTATTTTACCACTTCAATGTACACCTACACCACATCTTTTTTATGAGAAACAAAGTCCGCATAAAGTATACAATTAGTACGTGAGTATACTTCAGTATATTCCATAAAATATATATTTAGGTGTTGTAAAAAATAAAGAATATGCTCTTTGAAAGTGGGAATGGGACCTTTCTAAAATGCCTCTAGTGAAGCATGCACTAGATTACTTTTTTTTTGGGGGGGGGGGGCATCACTGCTCTCCGGTGGTAGGAGTAGGAGGCCCAGCCCCACTGCTGGAATTGAACCTCCGTCCCAGTGGGCCGCAGTCCCGCACACAACCACTACGCCACCGGGGCTCAGCCCTAGATTACTTTCTAATTGATGATGGAAATAACTAATGGAATATGCTTATGCCAAATGTCATGCTTTGGTATCCATGAATATTACTGAGATGGGTAGGTGGCAAAATTTGACTTCTTAAAAATATAGATTCTGGGCATTCTGATTCCCCACATCAGGGCCCAGGCCAAGAAACCTGCATTGTTTATATTAGGTCAAGATATTGATTGGAGAGTATCCCTACTTGGATAAGCCTTCTTTAGGATATCAGATTTTCAAGCGCTTTTGTGATGAAGTGGCTCCCGGGTGGGCAGCTCACCATGAGGTCAGTAGTCCAGTGGAGCTTTTCTCCGTCTGTCTGTAGAGACTTCCTATCTCAGAATGTCACAGAGCAGTTCCAACCTAACCCACAGGTTCATTGCGTCAGAATGGGATCAATGGCAATGAGGTTTTCTTGAGTACAGTTTTAGCCATTTTCATTTGTGACGCTGATTTTAAAACACACCGTGTTAGCTAGAATAAGATTTCAGCAATCCCTGAAACGTTGACTATGATGGCTGAGGGGTGACTGTGCATTGAAACTTGCCTCTATGTTTTCAATCCTCCAGCTGGATTGTTTCTTTACATCTGTAACCCATCATTTAATTGACATGCTGTTGTTTAGTCAAATCTCCAGCTCAGTCAATTGAAGAAAGAGCAGTGATTTTTTTTTTCAGCACTAAGGCCAGTCAGAATGACAGCAAGAAAAGACATTTGCATATTGGCTCAAGACATCCCGACTCCAGGAATAATTAAGTTCTTTTTTATTTTCCTATTAAAAGTAAACGGAATTAATTCTGGGATTTCCCATTTGACAGTTAAGTATTTAGTAGCAGACTTTCTGTATTACTTTACTAGTGACCTCTATACTTTTGTTAATGAGTCACAGTAAATCCAAAGTGTAGTGAAAGATACCTTTCAATTTATATGTAAGGCCTACCTTCCTTCCTTCTTGCTACCCTGCCAACACTTCCACAATGCAGGCTCGTGTCTGCAAGATTCTTGCCATGTTGTATGAATGGGCATGCATCCTACCACTGCAGCATTTGTGACAGCTGCACAGCAAGTTTTGTTTCTCACATTTAGTAACCTCTGAGTTCTTGGGAGATAGCTGATGAGGAATAAATAGTGATGGGCAATTGTTTAAAAGTCTTTCAGGAAATCAAAATTCTCCCCTTTCTGCCAATGAAAAACATTTGGAAAACAGTTAAGCAATGTTTTACCAACTTTTCAAAAATCTCTCTCTTTTGCAGACTATTTCAGATGGCCCGAAAGGACAGCTCTCCCACTCATCTGACTAATCTCCCCCTGACAACAAAACTGGCCAGAAAGATGCAAAAAAAGGTGATTAGATTCCAGCTTAACTATAAAAAGAGATGTCAAAACCCCAAGAAAAATATTAGCGGTTTATCCCCATAAAGGATACTATCAAAATAAAAAAAACACAAAACAAAAATCACAAATAGCAATAATATCAAAATTATTTATGTGACAGAAGAAGAGAATTGTATGATTATGTTAATAAATACCAAAATATTCAATATAAATAACTACTGACTGACAATAGTAAAAGCACTTTTGTGGGCAAACCCTTTTTAAAAGGGTACCCCATAATAATTTCTATCATTGTGGTGGTCTGGAAGGGTTATTAGGGGCCCTGGTGCTGCAGTGGTTCTGAGCTGGGTTGCCAACTGCAAAACCAGCAGTTAGAATCCATCCTCCAGCTGCTCCTTGGAAGAAAGGCACATCTTTCTTCTGCCATGAAAGGTTACAGCTCAGAAACGCTCGGAGGTTCGACTCTATCCTAGATGGTCTTCCTGAGATGGCACGAACTGGTTAGCAGAAAGAATGGAACATAAACGTAGACTAATAGGCTTTTGTTATTTCTCATGCAGAACTAAGGAGCCCTGGTGGTGTATTGGTTATGTGTTAGGCTGCTAAGCACAAGGTCAGCAGATGGAAACTACCAACTGCTATGTAGGCTAGGGTCTCTATGCCAGCAAAGAAGTGGTTCTCAACCTGTGGGCCGCGACCCCTTTTGGGGGCAAAAGACCCTTTCACAGGGGTCACCTAAGACCATTGGAAAACCCACATTTCCGATGGTCTGAGGAACCGAGACACCGCTCCTCTATCCGTCTCCATGAGTACCTCGTGTGAAGACTGTTACCCTTGCTGCATCATGCTTCAAGATAAGATTTCATTTATTTGTAATTAGAAACTAATATTTCACAATATATAATAGCATATTGTTTTGTGATTCATCACTATTCTTGAATTATGTTCAGTTTGTCATAATGAAAATACATCCGGTATATCAGATATTTACATTATGATACATAACAGTGGCAAAACTACAGTTTTTAAGTAGCAATGAAAGTACTTCTATTGTTGGGGGTCACCACACCAAGAGGAATTGTATTAAATAAAGGTTTTCAGCATGTTGAGAACCACTGCAGTAAGGGGTCCAGTCAGGGTCAGTTCTCCCCTTTCTCTAGGGTCACTGTAAGCTAGAATCCACTCAATAATGTGCATTGTTATTTTATTAAAAGCAAACAAACAACTAGGCCCTTCCATCAATGACAGCTTCTGCCTCTCTTATTTTATATTAGATATCTACTGCCTTTTTATACTTGCTTCTGATAATGATACAGTATTTCATCCATATCTTAACTGCCCAGGGCCCTTTATTTACTGTGACCTGTACAGGCACAATGGAACAAGTCAACTCTCCAAGCCTGTGTGAGAAGTTTCCATACAGGGATATGGCCAGTTGTTTTAGAACCTGGCTGCAGAACCGTGGCCTCACTCCATTATCACCTGGAGCTTGTCAGAAATCTGGATTTCCTGCTCCTGGGTCACGATGAGCCAGAATGTATTCAAAGGCAGTGGGTTTGTGTTTGGGGGACCCACAGAATCAACATCTATAATGTTGTCCAGTCATTTGCATATACATTAAATTTCAATTATTTCTCAATCGCTACAACTCCTTTTGGTAGGATGAAGGCAAAAGTTACTCAGACTGAAATGTGTACGATAGATTTACAAACACTAATTGTTCAGCTGGAGAAAAAAAAAAGTCCTTTCCCTTATCTGAAAATTCGTCATGTTAAGCTGACAAAGGAGCAATTAGAAATGTCCACTGCTGTGCTTCTGAGTCCCCAAAAGGCTGCAAAAACAACAGAGGGTAAAGTTTTGTTTATTTCAAGAAATATTGAAAAGTTGACATTTCTCAATTCAGGAAATAGAGTAGCTGGGATTATACTTTTAAAGTACTACAGCACAAACAGTGACAAAAATTACTTGGGTCTTTTCAAGCCACATTAAGTTAGCGGCTAAACAAAGAGATGCTGGAGAGAGAATTTTTATTGCCAGCTTTAATCTGGTGTTTTTGTTAATTGATTTCGTTTTTCTTTCCCCCTTTCTAGTAAATAGAAGAAAAAACTCTTTCATGGTTTAATATCGTCTTAAAACATTGTAGTACATTTTCAGATTCTTCCAAAACCTTTTAATGAAATCCTAGGACTAAAAGGATATATAACTGTTCTATAACGAGATCCCCCCTCCCCACTTACCCCCATATGCACTTTAAATTGACAGTACCACCAATCTCTTTCTTTCCTCCAAGGAACCGACTGTGGGATCTAAATCAGGAGCTCACACAACTATAAACTCCTGGGCTGGGGAATTTGCTGACCATTGGCCTATGCAATGAAACTGCCTCTGCAACAACATTACAAACCTGTGAAACCCAAAGTGACAGAGTCCATAGAAGAACTGGCGGCATAGCAGAACTACTCAGCAGGGTGTCCAGCGCCATCCTGACATGGGGCAGCAGATTGCCCCATTTTCCTCCGGTAGAGCAGATGGTGAGTTGGAAACACTGCCCATCTTTTGCTTAGCTTAAGCAGCCCAGCCCTACACCACAGCAATTCTAATGCTCTTTAATGTAACCCAAGAAAATGTCAGAGTCTGTCCAGATCCAAGGTTCCAAATACAGAACGGAGCACCGTCAGAACGTTGTTTAGCCATGCCCTAAAGCCATGAGCTTAAAAATAAGACCGGGCATCTGCCATACTTACCCATTTCAAAGCTACCATCAATAACTCCCACGAGTGAGGAAGGAATCTCAAACCTTCTCTCTATCTGAGTGATGGTGCTTTTCAGATAGCCTTCCGTCAGTGCTTTGGCAAAATAAACAAAAGACAGCGCACCAAGGAACACCTGGAAAAGACAGCAGATCCCAACTGAGTGTGAATCCAGTTGGACACACCATTGGAGAGCCTAGAAACAAAAGCATTGTGCCTGTGCAATCTCAAAGCAGAGTTACTTATGCCTGCTCCAAAAGGGCATGACTAGTACCAGGTTTCACAAGGCAAAACGTTTTAGACAATACGTAAGGTGACATTGAGGAATGCTCAGTAGCCTGCTTCCAGAGATTGACGTACTCAGAAGGCGCTGCTCTCTAACCAACTCCTGTAATCCCATACAGTCAGACAGCTGGGGAATTGACAGCTGGTTAATTGGATCCGCAGGGCTTGATCCCCTCAGGGATTTTGAAGGACAGTTTCACGAACCAATGAAAAAACCGGTTACAGTCGTCTGGTTTCTCTGAAAAGTTCGTTTCCCTCTGATGACAAATGACAGCACTGCCATGTATCTTTGGATAGAACACGGAAGCTCCATGCTTCCCAATTTGCAAATTGTAGTCTAAATAATAAATATGTCTCTGGTGCCATTTAGAACTTCCTACTCTCAGTATCCCTGGTGGTGCAAAGGTTATGTATTGGTCTACAAACCACGTGGTCCGCGGTTTGAAACGACTGACACCACGTGGAGAAATGCTGGGCTTTCTGCTCCCTGTTTTTGAGTTATCTCAGAAACTCCTGGGGCGGATGGGGTTGTGGGCTGGAGTCTTAGGAGTTCTTTTACAATACAAGCCCCAAATAATGTCAAAACAGTGTCAGTCTTATTAGCATGAAAGGTTAGATTCAGGTACTATCATAGATCTACTTCCAGCCTAAAGTACATGTTGATTTTTTAAAAATTCAAATTCTCTTTGAAACAATAGGTATTTCCAAAATGCAGGTTGTTTTTTAAAAATAATTCCTGCTGGTCCCACCCCTGGACTTTTAAATGGGCTTTTTAAAGAGTTTGCTTGGAAAAGAAGATTCCGTGTATCGGGAGGCAAAAAAGGGGACAGTCAGTGATAGAATATTAAACAAATGAGTCCCATGCATCAAAAAGTATCCCATAATGGTGCACTTCACAATAATGGGATGTGCACTTTCTCATAAAAGACTGGAAAAGGACAACTTTCACTAGACTGGAAAAGTAGAACTGCTATTTCTCACATTTAAGTTCACACTCAAGTTAACTTTTAAGAATGCAGAATACTATATGTATGATATGTGTACAATATGAAGAGGCAATAACATTTTGTAAATTATTAGGAGTTCATGGGGGAGGAAATGGGGGAGGGGAAATATAGGAGTTGGAATTTTAAAAAAAGAGCTAGAGGAAAGGGGGAAAGAGGAGCTCATGCCAGGGGTTCAAGTAGAAAATGTTTGGAAATGAATGTGGCAACATGTGTACGTGTGCTTAATACAAATGATGTGTTGAATGTTGTAAGAGTTGTAAGAGCCCCCAATAAGATCTATATTTAATAAAAGAACAGAGAATAAAGAGCGTTTTAAAAATCATAGATGCAAAAGCCTATCTGTAGACAATGGAACATCACCTCACAAAGGGGTGGTAGGGAAGGGACCGTCAACCAAGGGGTGGCAGAGCTCCGTTGATACAATATACCTCTGATCCCTTGAAGCTTCTCCACCTCCCACTATCATGACCCCAGTGTTGCTTCGCACTCTGAACTGGGCCAGATCTTTTACATAGGTATAGGCAAGAGACAAACCTCAGAGAACCCAAAAACAGGAATGGGAAAGCTATACCAAAAGGGTAGAGAGGAGGGGAGGAAGGAACCACTGATTGCAGTGGCTGGCACATAATCTCACCCCCTCTCCAGGGAGGAAGAACAACAGAAACCAGAAGGGAAGGGAGACAGGGATTGGTGTGAGATGTGAAAATAATAACAATCTGTAATCTATCAAGGGGCCATGAAGGTTGGGGAGCAGGAAGGAGGGGTAATAGAGGAGCCGATCCCAAGGGCTCAATAGAAAGTAAATGTCTAGAAAAGTATGATGGCAATATATGTACAAATATGTCTGATACAATTGATATATGGATTGTAACAAGAGTTGTAAGAGCCCCCAGTAAAATCAGCTTTAAAAAACAAACAAAGCATAGCTGAGAAGGTTGAGGGGAGAGGGAGCAGCTAGACAACTATAACAGAAATAAGATGAGGGGAACACAATGTGAAGAATGCAACCAGTATCCTGGATCATTGTTTCTTCAGGCTGTGGAATGAGACCTGAGCTTTGTTGTAAATATTTTCACTCAAAGTTAAATAATTAAAAACAAAAGGAGTGTATTGCTGTTAGGGGCCCTGGAGTTGATCTTAACTTATCATGACCTGAAGCAGGAAAACTTTATTTAAAACATTTTATTTATCTACAAAGTCAGGTAGAGATTGCATTAATTAACCGGTAAGGTGTGGTTTTAATAGATTGTTCCTGAGGTTTGTTTAAAAAAGGAGGGGGTGGGGATGGGGATTCTCCCTTCTACTTACATTATAATGAAGATATCAGGATAGAGAGCCAAGAGCTTCTACTCCACTTAACTGTTTGTTACTCTACCTTGAGCTCACCACAGCAAGCTTGTTTTTCTTCTGGGCAGGCATATTCTGTTTTTAAGGAGGATCGTCCACCAGGCTGCACTGAATTTTTGCAGTATAACTGGATATTTTCTTTGGATGAAGTATCCATTGGAAAATGTTCCTTGACTCTGACCTGTCAAAATTGATTAAAAAAAATTTTAAGCACACAACTCAAATCTATAAAATGGACTAAATGTTTTTATTCCACAGTCGATTATCTTGAACTGAAGCTATCGTTTGTTACCACGGTATATTGGCAACAATTTTCAATTAAAATCTACCAGGATATTCGACTAACTAATCTTGCTATTGAGAGTCTAGCCAGCATTTTTTCTCAAGCCTTCAGTGTAAGCCTAATTATGGAAAAGAATAAATTTAAATGTTGCCATTGGAATAAATAACGAGGTCGAATTTTGTTAGCTTTGTGGTCTTGCCAGCTTCAAGGAGAAGCAAACAGGGAAGGAAGAAGAGGAAGGTAGCCATTTGCATGTTAATTCATTAGACTTAAGTCTTTACATCCATCGTCTCTGTAAAGAGTGTAGAAAACACAGGCAGCAATCATAAATCATGATAGAGAAGCTGTGATTCTCACAGGTCAGAAGTATCAAAAAATAAGATAAAACGAAGTAAACTACTACTATCATTTATTGTAATAAAGATGGAAAATTATTTCTATTGCATGTTTATAAATAATTCAGTCGAAAGTACCATCTTTTAGTCTGCCTTGCAGTAGAAAAGACAGTCTCCCTTCCGACGTTTAATTTTTGGTTCCAACCTCCTTTTAGACTTCATACTCTACTGAATCCTGAACAGCATCCCATATTCTAAATGTATCTTCTCTTTGTTCACATCAATATTTTTGCATCATAGTTTGCATGCATAGTTCAGTGCCTATCTGATAAACTAACCTACCTCAAAAATATATGGCATTTAAATCCATTCAAATTAATAGTGACCCCATGTGCTAAAGAGTAGAACTGCTTCACAGAATTTTCCTGGGAAATCTTTCTGGAAGCAGATTACCAGGTCTCTCTTCCAGGGTGCCACCAACCTTTACAAACTATCTGCACTCACTAGGGGTCGCTCAACTTACTTCAAGGAATTTCAATATAAATTAATTTCTGGATCAGTTTAATAATCACCAGATAAGGAGATTGCAAATCAATGGAGATTTTCTATATCATTGTTATGCCAACTAAAGCAATAACAACAACACTAAAAATTTCATATACTATAGGGTAATTTAGATTTATTCTGCCTATGTATACATCACTGTGACTACGCATTGAAGTTATGCTGCTGTGTATTTACTAAATTTTATTTTTAATATTTTTAATTCATAAATAGCCCACATTGAAAATTAAGAAACAGCACAATCACTTGGCTTTAAAACATAGAGGGAAATATAAAAGAAAGATCTAAACAATTAAAAGTGGATTTTTCCAGGGAGTGGGAAATTAGTTGAGAAAGGGTGGAGTAAGAAGCGATGAGACTTTCTACCCCTTTAATACTGACTACTTCAGAAAGCCAAAGGGAAAGTCCTACTCTCTTCTGGAGGGTCACTTTGAGGTAGAATCTGCAGCGAATGTTTAGTTTGCAAATCATAAAATTCCAAATAAAATACTGCAAAAATAATATAATAATAAGGATTCCTCAAGGGAGACTAGGAGAAAGGGTTATCAAACAGTTCAAGATGAAAGAAAATGTTTTGAAATGATGATGGCAGCAATTGTACAATTATGCTTGATCTCATTGATTAATGGATTGTTTTAATATCTTCAAGAACACCAAAAAATGGTTGAAAATAAAAATAATAATACAATCCCTAATATTGACAAGTCAATTTTAATGATTACTCTAAAATTATGTTTCATTCTAAAAGTACACCAATTGATAAATAGTAGAAACTTTATTATCCTAAATCATCACATTATAAGTATTCAAAATGAAATATTAAAAAATATCTGTAGATGCATTATAATAAAATTCATCATTCATTCCTAATGGAATTAATAGCAGTAACAACAACAAATTCAAGAATTAAAAAATAAAGAATTCCTCCTTATCATCTCTGCAATATCAGCGGTTAGCTTTATACCTCCCCTGACTCACTGAGAAACTTTTTCAGATAGGACATGGATGGCTCAGTGGGAGAATTTTTTGCCTTCTTAGTGGGACCCTGGGGCTCATTTCTAGCCAAGGCACCTCAAGCGTCAGTGCACCATGTGCTCTTCCAGGGAAGCGTTGCATGCCGTTATGATGTGATTAGGTCCCAGCAGAGCTTCTGGATGAAGAGAGACTAGGGCGAAAGGTCTGGAGACCTACGTAAGTCTGATAATTAGCCAATGCATCACAAAGGTCTGTGCTGTAACCCATTATGATTAATGCAAGAGGGGTCATGGGATCATTCCACTGAGCATAGAGTTGTTGTCATGGGTTGGGGACCTGACTCTTGGGGCAAAGATCAACAGTAATCACTTTCCCAACCAAACTTCCTCAGAACAGTGAAAAAAATATTGAGAAACATTGGCTTATACAAGGTTGAATAGATTTCTCTACTTCAAAAAGGCTGCGTATTTTAAATTAAACTGCTAGTGAGACTCCTTGCTTATAAAGAAAACAAGCAACCAATGTATTTATAACTCCAACAAATTGTCACTGTATGCATGAAGTAAAAATGTTGAAGTCTCTGGATATTGGAGCAAAAAATAAAAATAGTTATATAAAACTATATTCATTAGAGAGATCATTTTAAAGATAGTTGAAAAAACAATATGTCTAGCACCTTTTTTTCTAAGAAGAATACACACATATACTCACATGTGAATATATAGACAAGCAAGAGCTTCTGAAAATTTATAAAGAAACATTAATAATGATTATTTTGAGTTGAGGTAGAATATTTTTAGGAGTTGCTTTGTGTGCCCACAATTTCTTTTTTTTAAATTTCTTTATTTTTTATTTTTTTATGTGCGCACAATTTCTAACATGTAACACTGTATACTTAGTGATCTTAAACAATAATGAAAACTTGTTATTTCTGAGTAAGAAATGTGTATATTATAAAAAGCTTAAAATGCAAAGCAAATTATATTAAAGTCACAGCTTAGTATGCGATCTTTGTTCAAGAACTAAACTATATAGTTCAAATTAATCTATTGATTTTGAGATTCAGATATTATATCATTAACCAGTCCAAATGAAGATCATTACCAGAATTGTTAGTAAAATGCTTAATCTTGAAATGTACTCTCAACTATATTTGACTATATATGAATGCAGTCATTCATGCTTAAACATTTTAAAGGATTGCTTATATCTTGACTATAAAAAGAAAAAAATCATTTGGAAATAACTTAAAACACTAAAATATAATTATGTCATTATATTTACAAGTATTGCTATGAAAATCACTTTTTAAAATAAGACATGATAGCAAAAACAAGAGAGATACTATCATTCTACTTGATGTTTCATTGGGACAAAAGAAAATACAGCTTAAACTATTGAAAATACTGGAAATAAAATTTCATCTTGATGACAAACAAGAAAATTGTCTCAGGTACATTCGATTCCCAAGAAGCTATGAGTCCTTAACCATATGAAGCTTCATGTTTGCCCCAGAAAGGAAGGGAAAGGAAACCAATGGCATAAGGAAAGTCTTGGCCACACAGGCTCTCTACTCATTTGCAATTTCAGAAACAGAGAAAGCACATTTATTTAGAAGGATTGGCATCGGCAAAACCTTATATCTTCTGCAGCTATTAGGATGGACTACTCCAGGAAAAGGTTTATGGGAACATTTTTATCTGACACCCGATATTGAAGTCTAAGTGTTTTTGAAAGTCAAAGAAAACCAGGTCAAGGAGATTTTTATTAATCCTAGCTTTCTGAAAAAGAAAATCCAATTTCTTTCAGTCTCCAAAAAGTGCAGATGACTGAGAAAGGAAAGTTGTGCTTGGATCAGGCAGCAGCACTGGACCTCTGTGCTCTGACCCCTTATCTAGGAGCCCTCCCAGACAGCTGCAGAGAGAGCCACTCAGGCAGTTACATTTAAGCATTCTCATCTTAGCCATCTTGCTTGAGGGTCACTTCTGTACAGAAACGTGTCTAAGGAAAATAGCATCCATGGCAATTGGTTTGACATTGTCTCTCACAGTGAGAGATGGAAATTGGGATAAACAACAGAAGTTTCTCACGGCTCCTCCATCTCCCAGGCATGTACCATTCCTTCCATGCTTTACATACACACACCTCTGCTTCTGTATCAACTTGTCTTCTGAACGCCAGGATCCTTGCTCTGAAAACTAACCTTCTGATCCTTGTGCAGGAATATGTATTACTTAGAAAGCTGATTCTCGTGATTCCGTGACTCATTGGAGTCAGTTCCACAGATCTTACTTAACATATGCAATAGGTAAGAAACATCATACATTGAGTAACGTAATTCCCATTGTACAGAAAATGATATGACTCAGAAAGTTAAGGGACACATAAGATTATGTGTATAAGATTCACAGTCAAATTTTAAGGCAGACCTGAGCTTATCTGCATGTATCAAACTTTAAAGAAATTATCTTCTGTCTCCACCAACGTACAGAGGGGAGCATCAGCTTGCCATGAGAACTTGTGTGGCTCTGGCACAAAGTGAGAACTTGGAGTAATCATCACATACTTGTAAAGAAAAAAATCTTACCTGGAGGTGGCGATCAGACCGTGCCTCTCAATGAGCTCAGCAAGTGACAGGACCACAGTCCTTAGACTGAAAGAGGAATCGGAGGTGAATTATACAACAGTTTTCCATGTATTTTCAAGGTGACAAACACCTGAACAGACGGACAGAATTAGCGTTTTTAGAAGAAAGAAAATGTTGAAGGACATGGTTTCACCTCTGGGCACTCTTGTCTCTTTCTCTTTCCTCCTGGCCTCTTTTCTCTGGCAGAGTGCAGAAAACTGGCAAGGCTAGCAAAGCCTCTGACATGCATCTCAGCTCCCAGGGCACAGAAAGAGCTGAATCCTTTGAGCCATTTCTTTGCAATTTGCTGCAAGTTTAAGGCCACACGTGATAAAGCTTTTTTTATGAGAGCAAGTAAAAAAAGAAAAGACCACTTGTAATCTTACTTGCTGATCTCAGAAAACTTAGCTCTGTAGGGGGCCCGAGGGTAAGGAAACAGGACCAGGAGGGGGAAAAGAACTTGTAACAAATATCTCTCTCCTTCTTCCAAGAAATTTTAAGCCAGCCAATCCTTGGGGACATCACTGCGATCCTTTTGTTTTGTTTTTTTTTGAGAATCTCAGGCTAAATCTCTGCATGATATTTTTTCCCCTTGAGATTCTATACTCTGCAAGGACCACATATTAGGTCAAGAGCAAGGCTCCGCTTTTGTTTTCAGAAAGGGATGATTCTCAAAGAGACATGCTCAATTGCTCACGTCACAGTTCTCAGAGTCTTGAAACTAGAAGGGGAGAAACAATGCTAATTTTGCATTCCATTGTTGATTCTACCCAATTCCAGAGAATGAGAATTCTTCTTGGATCAAGAAATTCTACAACTCGAATAATTTTTTTTTGTCAAACAGAACTATTTTTTTAAAAGGATTTGGAGCAGTATTGGCTAGTTTTGGGTTTACACTTACAAGTGAATATGGTACTAGAATATCCAAAACTCACTATTTTATGAATCATTATGTGTATTACTCACTGCTAAATGACTGATTCTGAGTTGCTCACTTAACTTATTAACTGAGTTTCAACATTCTCCTATATAAAACAGTTTAATTAAAGCAACCAAACAAACCAAAACAAAACCCCAACAGATTCATTTGATTGTTCTAAAGATAAAAAGATATTATATATTAACAAGCCCTTAAAAATATAATGATACATCAAATTAGTAAAAGGAATCATCATCACACATATCTATTTTATCTGGCATACTAGTAGGATTGCTAATTAACATTATTATAAATTCACGAACAATATTTTTTAAGATGAAAGGAAAATAAGGGTTTATTAAACTCATCAATGAGACATTGGTGTATTTAGACTCTGAATACTCAAATATGTATTTTATAAGTATATTCAAATACTCAAATACTCTGAATACTCAAATACTTACTTTACTGATCAATCTTTGTCATTAGAAATAATGAACTCAAGACTTCTGTGAAGATGGCGACTGAGCAACACATACCAGAGGGACTCTGCAGAAATCAGTGCAGGAGAGTTACTAAGAGGGAAACTGCACACTGCCAGTTTGCAGGAGGAGCATCATAAAGATCAGCAGGCATCGATACATTCGGTTTTGAGGATCTGGGGGCTTTTGGCTTACCACAGTGATGGCCAGTTAGGGTTTGACTTTAGCCACGCCACTTTCTCGGTCAAAGCCTGGATCATTTAGAGCCAGCCCAGGGGCTCTATTTCAACAGAGCCACAGCTCACCACCGCCTCTAGACAAGATTTAAACCTCTTTAGCCCTATAGTCAGGAATCATGGCTCACCTATATGGCTACTTTTGTTTCTTCTCTCTCTCCCACCACAGTCTCAGGGGGCTTAGCTTTCATTGTTTTTTGTTTGTTTTTCTCTTTCCTTTTCTCTCACACTTCACTGTCAATTGCTAGAACACACCCCTTAGTCTAGCGGATTTATGCCAGCTAGGAGGTATCCTGTCTAACTTCTCTCAGCATGGAGTATTGGGTGTTTTTCCACCTGGTGACCTCTGCAGAGCTTAACATTAGGCTGGGAATGTCCCTCCCACCTTTTTTGGGTGAAATCCTGCCTGTGTGATTGGGGGAGTTCCTACCCATCCTCTGTGATCCCACATGACTGAAAGTACTTACGCTCACCTGGCACAGTGTCCCACACAAACTAAGGCAGCATGGCCAACAGTTTCCAATACTCCATGCTGCTCTGGGAACCTCTTCCCAACCTCCACAGCGATATACCTGACCAAGGCATTTCTGCCCACCATTCATTGTGCTCTACACCAAAGTGGGCAATCTACCAGGCTTCTGTGGCAATCCCATTGCAGTAGGCATCTCTTCACGCCTTCAGTGGTGCCTCAAGCTGCCATAGACCACACCATCACAGCTTCTTGTGAGACCATCCAGTACAACACCATCCTCACATGTCCACAACCACCCAACCAATGTTTCCTAAGAGGGATATCCAACTTACCCTCCAAATATGGAACACTGGTTGACTAGGGAAAGAGTGAAGCCACAGGAGGATTAAGGGGTAGACCAATCCCGTAGTACAATTAAGTGCAGGAGGTTTGAAGAAGCATTCTTACAAGTCTCCTATAGAGAACCAGTACTCTTCAAATCTCTGCAGAATAGCACCTGACTTCTCTAAAACTTTGAAATACAAACAATAATCAGCCCCAATAACGTCGATGAACAATAGAAACAAAAGGCAAAGGCAAAAGATGTCCTGAACATAATGGAGTGCATAGAAGATAAAGACATTGATCTTCCACAGAAAGAAATGTTCAGAATGCTTTTTGAAATCATAAAATATATAAGGGAAACAATGCAGAAAAAGAGTGAAATGATAGATGAGACAAAGTCCATACACCAAAGGGAAATAAAAGAGCTTAGGGATAAAATAAGAAAAATGAGCAGCAGACTTTCAGTCTTTACTAACCAACTGGAGGAAGCAGAGAACCTCACCAGTAACTTAGAGGGCAGCCAACCAGGCTTTAACAAATGCAAACAAAAATCTAGTAAGATCATCAGAGAAACTGTTGGAAACCTCAGAGCTATGTCTGATGTAATGAAGAGGGGCAACAACAAAATAATTGGATTGTCAGAGGAAAACACAAGATGTAATCTGTAAAAATAGTGAGAGAATTCTTGGAGGATAACTTTCTCAGCTTAATGAATGAAAACCAGGCAACCATTCAGGAAGCTGAAAGAATACCAGCTAGACAGATTCACAAGAATAAACCACCAAGCCACATAAGAGTTAGACTATCCACATTTGAGCAAAAAGAGAAAATCATGCGAGCAGCTAGGAAAAACAAGCACATATAAAGCTTCCCAAATATGGATATGTTCAGACTTATCAGTGGGCACTATGAAGAAGAGGAGTAGAGTAATATATTCCCAAAATTGAAGAAAAATAACACAAACCCAAGAATGCTCTACTCAGCCAAATTATCTATCAAGATAGATGGAGAAGTAAGAGTCTTCCTGACAAGGAAAAACTCAAAGAAACAAAAGATCTTTGTTAACCCAGTATGGGCAGAAGAAAAGCATGCACCGAGCACACATAAGAGACCACCATATAGAATAACCCCATCCAGAGGGCAACAAAGAGAAAAGAACCCCCAAAATAGCATTGCCTTAAAGGGGGAGAGAAGTCAAGAATGATTCACACACATGCACAACACACTGATAAGAAAGGGGGCATAGTGGTTGAGTGCAGGACTGTGGTCCACTGACTTTGTGGTTCAAATCCAGCAGCAGCTCCCCAGAAGCAAGACTGGGCCTCCCACTCCCACCAGAGGGCAGTGGTGCCCTACCCCCCCCCCAAAAAAAAAGAAAGGGAGTAGGAAAACACCCAACACAAAAGGCATAAGATGACATTGCAGTGTCCATAAATGGAGATAATAACCCTGAATATCAATATCAATAGACTGAACTCAGGCATTAAAAGACTGAGACCAGCAGACTGGCTTGGAAAAGACAACCCATCATTCTGCTGCCTCCAGGAGACATATCTCAAAACAAAAGACAAAAATAGGCTGAGAATCAAAGGCCGGAGAAAAACATATCAAGCAAACAGAAATTTTAAAAAAGCAGGGGTTGCAATCCTAATCTTAGTTAAAATTAACTTCAAAGTGCAAAACAGAAAAAGAGATAAAGAGGGACACTATACAATGCTCAAGAGAACAGCAGACAAAGAACCACTAAGCATTTTAAACATATATTCCCTGAAAGAGAGGCTCACTGAATAGGTCAACCAAATACTTCAAGAGATAAAAATAGAAATCACACCCTCAACAATTTATATAGGTGATTTCAATACACCACTCTCTGAGAAATATAGATCACAGGAAAAGAAACTTGACAAGGATGCTAGAGATCAAAACACTACAATAAGACAATTGAACTGCTATTTACAAAATCCTTCACCTAAATGCAAAAAAATTCACATTATTTTAAAACCCACATGGTACATATTCAAAGATAAACCATATGCTGGGGCATAAGTCAAACCTGCATAAATTTAAGTATATTGATATCCAACAGACCTCTCTCTCTCTCTCTCTGACCGCTGCGCCATAAGGCTGGAAGTCAACAAAAGGAAGACGAAGGGGAAAAAGGCAAAAAATTGGAGAATGAATAACTCTCTATTGCAAAAGGAGTGTGTCCTGGGCCCAATTGGAGATGAAATTAGGAAATTTCTGGAAAACAACAGAAATGAAAAAATGATGTACCAATACTTATGAGACACAGCACAGGCAGCTATCAGAGGATGATTCATAGCAATATATGCACACATGAAAAAGGAACAGAGGTTTAAGACTGATATGCTGGCACAAAATCTACAGCAACTAGAGCAGAGTCAACAGGACAACCTTGCTAATAGAAAAAGAAAAGAAACAATAAAAACCAGGACTGATATTCAGGAGAGGGAGGAAGAATCAAAATATGGCAAAAATTAATGCTGTTAAAAGTTGGTCCGTTGAAAGGATAAACAGCATTGACAGACTGTTGATAATCCTAAGCAAAGAAAGGAAGGACCAAATTTCAATAGCAAGGATGTGGAATTAAAGAGGGTACATTGCAACAGACCCTACTGAAATCAAAAGGATAATTGCACAACACTACAAAGGAGACAGCTGGTAGACTGGCAGTGCTTGGGACTGCCGAGTAGTCCTCTGTAGAGCAATTCAGGCTATCCGGTCACCATTGTCCTTTAGAAAGATCCCAGAAAGGGGCTGTAGTGCTGCTGCTATCCACTTACAAATGGCACCTGTATATTGTGCAGAGCAATCTGTGAACCAAACATGACTTTTCGGTTCTTCAGTTAAATTATTATAAGGAACTCCCCAGGATGCCATAGGTACAGACTGGGAGAGAGAATGTAATGTGACAGGAGTGGGGACAGTGGGCATTTGGGTCACTTCTTCATGAAGCTTACTTGTACCTTCAGGTTCTGCTGTGGCTCGATTTCCTATGTACCACTTTTATTTAACAATGGAGTGTTGCTGCACACGTCCATCTGTATGACTCTGTGGGTCAGACAATACTCAGTTCATGATAGATAGTTTAGGCCTCATGGTTTCTTTGTGGCCCATGGAGAGGCATTCAGTCTCCACCAAGGCCCAGTAATAGGCCAACAGCTGTTTTTCAAAGGGAGAGTAGTTGTCTGCCGAAGATGGCATGACTTTACTCCAAAATCCCAATGGTCTATGCTGCGATTCACAAATAGGGGTCTGACAAAAACTCCATACTGCATCTTTATTGATAACTGACACCTCTAGCACCATTGGGTCAGCTGAATCATATGGTCCCAGTGGCAAAGCAGCTTGCATGGCAGTCTGAACCTGTCAAAGAGCCTTTTCTTGTTCCAGACCCTACACAAAATTGGAGGCCTTTTGTGTCACTAGATAAGTAGGTCGCAGTAGAACACCCAAGTGAGGGATATGTTGCCTCCAAAATCTGACCAACTAGGTGTTGTGCCTCCTGTTTTGTTGTTGAGGGAGCCAGATGCAATATCTTATTCTTTACGCTAGTAGGAATATCTCAACATGTTTCACACCACTGGACCCCTAGAAATTTTACTGAGGTGGAGGGTGCTTGAATCTTTGTTGGGTTAATTTCCCAACCTTTTGTACCCAGATGTTGTATTACATCTTCCTTAGTAGGTCCAATCAGCATAATGTCATCAATATAAAGGACTAATGTGACATTTTTTGGAACAGAGAGGCAAACGAGGTCCATTCGGAATAAATTATGGCACCAGGCTGAAGAGTTGATGTACCCCTGGGGGAGAGTTGTGAAAGTGTACTGTGGCTCCTGCCAGCTGCAAGCAAACTGCTTCTGTTGATCCTTTGAGACTGATATTGAGAAGAAGACATTGGCCAGATCAGTAGCTGCATATCAAGTATCAGAAGTATTAATTTTGCTCAAGCAATGAGATCACAGCAGCTGTAATTCCGAACCACCACTTGGTTAAGCATACAATAATCCACTGTCATTCTCCAGGATCCATCTGTCTTCTTATAGGCCAAATAGGTAAGTTAAACAGGGATGTGGTAGGAATCACCCCCCTGCATCTTTCAAGGCTTTGATGATGGCACTGATGTCTGCAATCTCTCCAGGAAATCAGTACTGCTTTTGGTTTACTATTTTTCTAGGCAATGGCAGTTCTAATGGTGTCCATTTAACCTTTCCCACGATGATACCCCTTATTACACATTTAAGGGGTCCAAACGGGGGTTCTGCCAGTTACTAAGTATGTCTACTCTAATGATATATTCTGGAACTGGGGAAATAACCACAGGATGGGTTTGGGGACCCACTGGACCCACTGTGAGGTGTACCTGAGCTAAAACTCCATTGATAACTTGTGTTACTGGGTAGACTAGAGAAACAAATTCATAGACACACATATGGATATAAGTGTAAGGTTTATATACAAAAGGAATGGAACATTGAGAAAGCATCCCAACCCAGTCCAGTTCAAAGTCATAAGTCCATTATTAGCCCATATGCTTGATACCAGTCTATAACATCTCCTTCTGACTCACAAAGTCACATGCCAGTGGGTGCAGAGTCCTGGAGCTGGCAGGGGTCTCCCCATGGCTCCTCACTTCCAGGGCTCAGGGTCCATCAACAGTATCCAGTGGTGGTAGAAGCAACTCAGTGCTGACAGGGCCCTTCACATGGCTTCTCCAGCTTCAGAGGTCTGGTTCCATCAGGGTAAGGCCGTGTGGCTTCTCCTCTGGGTTCTTCAGCTCCTCAGACGCTGCCATCTTGTCCGCAATTCGTCATCTAGGAGACTAACAACTGGGGAAACAGCTTCTCATCTTCATGAGATTTCTCAGAAGTCTCAGGAGAAAGGCATGCCCACACAGAGGCCTCATTGACTACTCAATGGATATGGATATCTCCAGATTAACAGGCTATACTCCACACCAAATCTCAATCACAAAATTGACATATTGAATACATGACCACCACATAATTTGTCGTCCATAAGCCTACACTCTGACTAGTGGGCCTTCGAAACACTTTGGATCTCCTGAAATTAATGCCAACGTCCAGTAACCCATGAAAAGTTTGATTATTTCCTTTGCCTCAATGAACAGTCACTCTTGTGAAAGATCACAGGTCCCTTTGGGGAAGGCTAGAAGAAAGACTAACAGCATAAACCTTTGGTGATGTAGCAGGGTCCTCCTTTCAAGGCACCTGGCCTTTCCCTCAGTTTAGGGGTTGTGGGTCTGTAAACTGGACCAGGTCTGGGAATTGATTGAGTGATCGTGACTGCCTATCCCACTGTTCTCCTGATCCAGCACTCTTCTGCCTGTATAGGTCACATAAATGTTTAGTAGATTTCCCATGTATTTCACTCCTAGGGACACAGTGACTAAGTCCCCAATGCCATAAGTCCACACGAGACAGGTTGCTTTGATTACTATGAAAGCCATGCTATTATAACTGTGTACCTTGTTTCTGTTGATTTAGTGCTAACACTTGCCCTCTGTCACCATGGAGTCCAAATAGCCCCATGGTGGTTGTGTTAGTCCAGTTAGACTAGAGAAACAAATACATAGACTTGTATATGGATATAAGGTAATGGCTTATATATAAAAGGAATGGAACACTGAGAAAGGAACCCACCACAGTCCAGTTCAAAGTCATAAGTCTGATATTAGCCCATATGCCCGATACCAGTCTATAATGTCTCCTTCTGACTCACGAAGTCACAGGTCAGTGGGTGCAGAATTCCTACCCTGGCAGGGGTCTCCCCATGGCTCCTTGCTTCTAGCGTTCAGGGTCCATCAATAGCATCCAGTGGTGGCAGAAGGAACTCATCACTGGCAAGGGTCTCTACATGGCCTCTCCAGTTTCAGAGGTCTGGCTCCATCAGGGCAAAGCTGTGTGGCTTCTCCTCCAGCTCCCCAGACACTGCCATCTTGTCTTGTCCATGATTCATCATCTCTGAGAACTAACTCCCAACAACCAGGGAGATAGCTTCTCCTCTTCACAAGGGAAATATCGCAAGATTTCCCAGACGTATTAGGAGAAAGCCATGCCCACACTGAGGCCTCATTGGCTACTCAATAGCTATCTCCAGATTAACAGGCTAGACTCCACCCCTACATTTCAATCATAAAATTCACATAAGCACATGACTGCCACAGTGGGCAAATGTCAGAGTTCATTTAGGGCAGTTCCCACTGTTAATCCTGGTTCACATAAAATAGCAATTACAGAAGTCTTTAGAGATGCTGGGGCTGACTTCACAAACTTGTTCCTTATGGTTGTCGTGAAGGGTATGTCCTCAGGACATCTCTTTTTGGGGTCTTTCAGAGTATCCTGATAGATCCATTCCAACATAAAAAAAAATTCCCTAAGCTTTTGGATGCCTTCTTCTACAGTGTACCTTGGTAGATCAGGTACCTCAAGTTGGTCTGATCTAGGCCAGCTGGCAGCCCATGTTTCAGTGAACCAACCAAATAAAGAATTAGATCCTTTCTTAGCCTCTCTTAATGAGACAGGCAGCCATATGACTTTTCCTCAGAGCTCTCTTGCAGGAAGTAAGCCTTGCCAGTTGCAGAAGGGAATTGGCTAAGGGAGCTACACCCTGGTCCGACCATCAGAAAGCACGAAACCCCAGAACTAGAAAGGCGAGACTTTCTGAGCCATTTATCTCTCCAAAATTCAATTAACCCCACATGTGTTTATCAGCCAGGTTGACACAATAAACATTAACTATCTCAACATAAAAAACTTTAAGAAGCACATGATAATATAGATAGATGAAGAAAAAGAATTTGACAACATCCAACACCAATTCCTCTTTAAAGCATTCAACAAGATATAAATGGAAAGCAAATCCCTCATGATAATACAAGCTATATATGAAAAAACAGCAGTCAATATGGTAGTCAATGGAGAAAAGATGAAAACAATCGACTGAAAAAGGAGCCCAGACAAGGATGTCCCTTGTCCCCACTCTTTTTAACATTATACTGGAGGTTTTAGCTAACAGCATAAAGCAAAGACAAGACATCAAAGGTATGCAGCTGGGGAAGGAAGAGGTGAAATTATCATTATTCATAGATTATATGATTTTATATATGGAAAATCCTAAAAGCGCCACAAGGGGAGCATAGGAAACAATAGAGGAATATGGCAGAGAGGCAGGACATAAGATCAACAAACAAAAGTCTATGAAACTGCTATACACATCAGATAAGAACACAGAAGAGAAGTTCAAATTCTGGTACCCTTCACAATAGCCTAGCACAAATTGAAATATCTAGGGGAATATCTGACTAAAAGAACAAAAGATCTATATGAGGAAAATTACAGTACACTATCTCAAGAAACCAAGATTGACCTCAACAAATGAAAGAATATTCCATACTTGTGGTTTGGAAGACTTGATATAGTAAATATGTCAGTTCTACCCAAGGCACTATATAAATTTTATGTAATCCCAATGTAATTACTCTCATCTTTCTTCAATGAAATGAAAAACTGATTTCCAACTTCATATGTAGAGGGAAGCATTCCCAAACTAGTAGAGAACTCCTCAAGAATAAGAACAAAGTGAGAGGACTTGCTTTACCTGACTTTGGTACATATTAAACAGCCACAGTGGTCAAAGCCACATGATATTGGTATAATGACTGATACTCAGACCAATGGAAAAGAACTGAAAGCCCCAGAAATAAAATCATTGGCATACAGACAATTGATCATTGATAAGGGACCAAAAAATATCAAATGGGAAGGAGATGCACTCTTTAACAAGTGGTTCTGGGAAAAAAAATGGATATCTACCTACAGAAAAATGAGCATGACTCTTCTTATTACTCCATACACAAGAGAAAGCTCAAGGCGGATCACAGATCTTGAGGTAAAACCCCCAACTATTAGAGCCATCAGTGAGGGAATTAGGACAAACCTGAGAACTTTGGCACAGGGAATATGTAGGCAATTAGAAAAAGGAAGGACACAAAGATGAGTCACAAACTGACAAGTGGGATATACTGAAGCTAAAAAACCTTTGTACATTGAAAGAATTCACCAAGAGAGTAATAAGAGAGCCCATGGACTGGGAAAGCATCTACAGTAATGACACAAGAGACAAAGGGCTTTTTACTAAAATCTATAATACTCTGCTAGTTTCCTAAAAGAATTGCCCACCAAAAGGTGGACAAAGGAACTGAACAGAATTTTCACAAGTTAGAAATCTGAATGGCCAATAAACATATGAGAAAAATGTTCACAATCTTTAGCCATAAGAGAAATGCAAATTAAAACAATTTGAAATACTACCTAATACCCTCAAAGATAGTCCAATTCAAAAAATCAGAGCAACAGAGTTGGAGGAATTCTTGTGAGATAGGAACTCTCATCCATTGCTAGTGAACCTCCAGGTATGCACAGCCACTATGGAAATTGATTTGATGATATCAAAAAGAGATGGAAATTGAGTTAAAATAAGACCCAGCAATCCCCCTACTGGGCATACACACAGAAGTTGCAAGAAACAAACCATAACCAGACATTTGTGCTCCAATGTTCATTGTGACACAATTCACAATTGCAAGGAGTTGGAAACAAACCAAATTTCCATCAAGAGATGAATGGATTTAAAAACTGTGGTGCATACATACATTGGCATACTACTCATTTCTAAAAATCAGTGATGAACGCATGTAGCACATCACCACATAGGAATAACTGGAGGAAATTATGCTAAGCAATGTAAGCCAAGAATAAAAGGACAAGTGCAACACGAGTCTGCTGAGGGAAACTTATATCTCCACAGGGAAAGAGGAACCAGACTTGAAACTGGTGCTCTCAGATGTGAATGCAACATACTGGCATGAAGCAGGAAACCCACAGAGAGGTCTGAGAGGTGACCCCAAGTCCAGCAACATGGACAGCCCTGAAGAATTCACTTCAGAGGACAGCACTGAAGCTACATCTTAGGGAGAGGGACATGACTGAGTAGAGCACACAAGGGCAAATGAAGGTGGAGAAAGAGAGTGGATCACATGCTGGCACTCCAAGCCTCGAGGATGATATCACAGTTCAGAGCAGCCAATGCACAGAAAGGACCCTATGTCCGGCCCCACTATGAAATATGACATCTCCCAGTAACCTATGGCCCTATGGGGGACAACACTGGAGGCACAGTGAAGGAGTTGCACTTGATCTGACCCCACCACATAGAGGCAAAATACTGAGGGCACGCAAAAGAGCAGCAAGGGGAGCAGATCAAGGAAGTCCTGAGGGAATACCAAAAACAGACTTTGGACGCAGGGTGTGGAACCTATCAGATCTATTGAGAACACACCTAAAGGTCAACAAACAGAACTTGAACTATTTGCAGGTTTTTCTTTTTTTTTGGTCATTTTTAAAAATTATTTTTGTTTTGTTTTCTTTTACTGCTTTGCTTTGCCTTGTTTTTGTGTATATTATTATCTCTGCAGGTCTACCTAGATAAGATAAGCAGGACAAACAATCTGGGAGAAAACAACAGGACTGATGGTTCAGGGTGGGAGTGGGGGGGCATGGAAGAGGAGGAGACAAGGGAAAGGAAGGAAACAACAAGTGATCTAAAATTGATGGCAAAGAGGGTGTAGAAGGCCTGGTAGGGCTTGATCAAGAGCAATGTAACCAAGAGGAATTACTAAAACACAAATGAATGATGACCATAATGGTGGGGCAAGAAGAAAATAAAAGGAAATAGAGGAAAGAAGTAGGAGGCAAAGGACATTTATAGAGGTCTAAATATAGGCATGTACATATGCAAATATATTTATTTTATGATGGGGAAATGAATCTATGTGCAAATATTTATGGATTTAGTATTAAGGTAGCAGTTGGACATTGGGCCTCTACACAATTACTCTCTCAATTTTGATCTATTAAACTGGCATTCCATGATGTTCACCTTCCCAACATGATCACTGAAGTCAAAGCAGATGCATAAACAAATGTTGTGAAGAAAGCTGATGGTGCCCACCTATCAAAAGATAATGGTGTTTGGGGTTTTAAAGACTTGAAGATATACAAATGGACATCTAAAAAACAAACAAACAAACAAACAAACAAAACAAGTGGACATTTTTCTGAGAAAAAACAAAGCCCACATGGAAAAAGGACACCAGCCTGTGTGACCATGAGGTGTCGATAGGATCAGGTATCTGGCATCAAAGAACAAAAAATGTTATATCATTGTGAATGAGGGGGAGGACAGAGTGGCGACCCAAAGCCCATCTGGAGGCAACTGGACATCCCCTTACAGAAGGGTTGCAGAGAGTAGATGAGCCAGTCAGGGTTCAGTATAGCAATGATGAACATACAACTGTCCTCTAGTTCTTAAATGCTTCCTCCCCCAGCCTGGCCCGAACAACCATGATCCCAATTCTACCTTACAAATCCATCCATACCAGAGGTTGTACACTGGTACAGATAAGAACTGGAAGCACAAAGAGTCCAGGACAGATATCCCCCCCCCCCCCAGGACCAGTAATGACAGTAGCAATACCAAGAGGGTAAGGGAAAGGTGGGGTAGAAAGGTGGAACTAATCATAAGGATCTACATATAACCCTCCCTCTCAGGGGAATGGACCACAGAAAAGAGGGTGAAGGGAGACGTCGGACAGTGTAAGACATAGCAAATAATAATAATTTATAAATTAGTAAGGGTTTGTTGGGAGGGGACAGGGAAAGATGGGAAAAATGAGGAGTTGATACCAAGGGCTTAAGTAGAAACAAATATTTTGAGAATGATGATGGAAACAATAAATGTGCTTGACACAATGGATGGATGGATGCATGGATTGTGATAAGAGTTGTATATCCCCCAATAAAATGAGTTAAAAATAAAAAAGTTATAATGAACACACAGCAAGTAGATCCTATAGTTTTCAATGTATCTAAAAGAGTCTGGCAGAGCTGTGGTTTAGGCCTTGGGTACTTCACCACATCAGTGATTCAAACCCACCAACTACTCTGTGAGAGAAAAATCAGACTGTCTGCTACCTCAGATGTTACAGTCTGGGAAACCACATACAACAGTGGTTATCAACCTTCCTAATGCTGTGACCCCTTAATACACTAACTCATGCTGTGGTGACTCCTGTATATGCGTGTGTTTGCATGGGGATGCACCCACCTGGAGATGGATAGAGGAGCGGTGTCTCGGTTCCTAAGACCATTGGAAACTGCCATTTCATTGACTTTTATTTGTAATCACTCTCTAGACTAGGCTAGAACTGTCCTTTTGGCTTCTGAAGCTATAAATATTCACAGAAGCAGAAAGTTTCATTTTTCTTCCATTGGCCAATTGGTGATTTTAACCTGTTGACATTATGGTCTTATTACATCAATTGTTTTCAACATACTAGTACGTACAATCCATTATTCTTTTCTAGACTTTTACTTTCCATTGAGACCTTGGGTCAGCTCTTCTTTTTATCCCTCCCTGTTCCCCCAACCCCCCAACAGTTGTGGCCCCTTGATATATTATAGATTGTTAATTATTTTCTAATCTCACACCAACCACTGCCTCCCTTCCCCTCTGTTTTTTTTTCCTGTTCTTCCCCCTGGATGGGGTGTGTGGTGATGTACCATTCAATGCATTTGGTACCCCCTCCCTCCCCATCTTTCCTCCGATTCTTTTGGTATCTCTATTCCCATCCATGTGTTGTGATTTTTATCTCTTGCCTATACCTATATACATGCTCCCATCTAGTCCACAGTGGGAAGCGACACTGCAGTTGTGATATTGGGGGTAGGGGGGCGTGAGGAGGTCTCAAAGAATCACAGGCATATTGTGGGATCCATTAGTGCTCTACTGTACTCTGTTTGACTCATCCCCTCCCTGTGACCCTCTGTGAGGGAATATTCCATTGTCCACAGATGAGCTTTGGGTCTCTGCTCCAATCCCCTTCCATTCTCAGCAATGCATTTTTGTTTGCTTAAAGTTTGCTGTGAATCTTCTGATGCCCATTGCAATCTCACTGGCTGGCGAGCTTCTTCCATGTGGGCTTGTTACTTCACTCTTGGATGGCTGCTTGTTTAACTTAAAGTCTTTAAGACCCGAGACACTGTATCTTTCAATAGGCAGTCACCATTCTGTCTTACCACATCTGCTTATTCACCCATTTTGTCTTCAGTGATTATGTGGGGGGGAGCATCACAGAGTGCTAATTTGTTAGAACAAAGTGTTTCTGTATTGAGGGAAGTTATGAGCCAAGACCCAAAGCCTGTCTGTAGCCTCAGTGTATTGCCTTATCAACATATGTACATAGGGCAATACCTCAATTTTTATGGATTAATGTATTAGCATAAGTGCACACCCCTTTTGGTATCCCTATCTATGCCTTTACTTCATAGAACTTGCCTCTACTTCCTTTTGCCTCCTCCTGCCCCACTGTCACTTTCCTCTCCACTAACGTGGTGTTGCTTTAATACCCACAGGATCTTATCCATTCCTAGATGTTGATTTCAATTCTCTAGTTGTTCTCCTGTCTATGACACCACGTGCTCACCACACCCTTCTCCCTACCTCCTTCTTCCCCCTATATTTTCTGGGGCCATTGGCCTCATTACATCCTCCCCAAGCTTCCTATAATATCTGTTCCATATAAGTAGGCAAACCAGCAATGTCCTAGTCCGTAAATCTAATTTCACACGTCCTTTAGACTCCCTGGGTCTTCATATCCAAATGCAATCGTTTTGACCATTTCTTTCTGTGCATTGTTGTTGTTAAGACCCATTAAGTCTGTTCCTACTAATAGAGACCCTATGTACAACAGAACAGTACATTTTCCTATCTTGCATTTTGTTATGATCGATCCTATAGCACCAGAAATTGTGTCAATCCATCTTACTTAAAGTCCTCCTCTCTTTTTGGGGGTCTTCCTCTTTGTTTGCTGCCCTTCTACTTTAAGAAGTATTATTTCCCTCTCTAGAAACTGGGAGCTCCTGACCACATGTCCAGAATATGTCATTCAAAGTCTCTCTCTATCCTTGCTTCAAAGGAACATTCTGATAGTCCTTCTCCCCAAACAGATTTATTTATTCTTTTCAAAGCTCATGGGACTTCCAATATTTTTACCAGCCTCATAATTCAAATGCATCTATTCTCCTTCAGTCCTTCCTTATTCAATGTTCAATGTTCACATGTATAGGAGGCAACTGAAAACACATGGGTCTTCAAAGGAACATCCTTGATTTTCAACACTTTAAAGATATCTCCTGCAGCAGATTTATCCAATGTGTCATTTCATCTCTTCACTGCTGCCTCCCTGAGCATTAAAAAAATCTATGTTCCTATTGAATGAGTTGTGAATGTTTGTTTTCCTTTACATGAATTATAGAATATTATACACATGAAAAAAGGAAAAGGTTATTTTATGACAAGGAAAAAAAAGTTGATGTCAGTAGAGACACTGAAATTTGTTCTTGGATATAGATTATCTAAAGCAAATAGAAGAATAGAAGTAAAAGAGTAGAACGAAAATTTTCAAAGGACAATTAGAGAAGTCAAAGTACTCTAATGAAGTGTGCAAAGACTGGGAGTCAAAAGGACCAAAAAGAAAAATAATCTCAGCATTTTTCAATCTGAAAGAAATGAAGAAAATATGCAAGCCTCAAGTTACAATATTGAAGTATTTTATTGGTAAAATATTAAATAATGCAGTAAGCATTAAAAGAAGATGGAAAGAGTCACTGTAGCAAAAAGAACTGTTAGTCATTCATTCATTTCAGATGGAAGCTTATGATAAAGAACTAATGATAGTGAAGAAGTTCAACCTGCACAGAAGACATTATTGAAAAACAAGTGGTCTTCAATGGTATATCAATTGAAATGTTCCTATAAACTGATGTAAAGGAATTCAGAAGGCAGGAACCTGGACAATTGAGATCCATGTTTGTGCCTCTTCCAAAAAATGGAACCAATGGAATACAATATTATTTATATTAGAAAGATTTTACTGTTTACACTTAAATATGGTTACAGCAGTATATCATTATGAAACTCACAGAAATTCTATCTAGATTCAGAATAATATTCGGAACAAGGGCCATTATTGTTTACATCAGCTTTATATATTGAGTAAAAACAGAGAATACTAGAAAGATGCCTAATTGTGCTTTATACACTGTATATGCAAAGGCATTCAACTGTGTTTATGATAACAATCTATGGCTAACACTGGGAAGAAAGGTAGTTCCAGAACACTTCATTGTGCTCCTGCAGAAACTGTACATACATTTAGAGATAGTCTTTCAAAAAGACAAGGGAATATTGCTTGTTTACAATACAGAAAGTTTTGTGTAGGGGTTGTATGTTTTCTCTATACTCATTCCAACTGAAAGGAGAGCAGTAAACAGAGAAGCTGAACTTTGTAAAGAAGAACTTGACACCAAAATTGGAGGAAGGCTCATTAATAGGCTGCTATGTGTAGATGACACAAGCTTGCATCCTGAAAGGGAGGAGATCTTGAGGCACATGTTGTTAAAGCTCAGGAGACTTCAATCTTCAGTATGGGTTTCAATTCAATTATGTAAAGAAATGGAAAAAAAAGCATGACTGGACCAATAGACAATTAACGAGAGAGAAATAATTGAAGTTGTCAACGATTTCACTTTACTTGGACCCACAATCAAAGATAATAGAAGTAACAGTCAAGAAACCAAAGAATCATTGCACTGAACAAATTCTCCATCTAAGACCTCTTTTAAGTATTAAAGAGCAAAAATGGCACTTGCGGAATGAGGTACATCTGACTGCAAGCCTTATTCCCTGCCACTTAGCTTATTCTGACCCATTGGAATGCTCTAGGACAGCACAGAACTGTCCTTGTGTGTTTCTGAAGCTGTCCATTTTTATGGGAACAGAAAGTTTCATCTGATGAGCAGCTGGTGGGTTTGTGCTGCTGATCTCAAAGTTAGCAGTCCAATACCTAAGTCATTATGCGACCAGTGTCAGTCACAAAATCATAACGTTTTTAATTGCCCCATACGCAAATGAAAGGTGGACAATGAATTAAGAAGATTGATGCAGTATCGATGCATTTGAATTATGGCTTTTGGTGCATAATATTGAAAGTGCCATGGATTGCCAGATGAACAAGTTGTTTTGGAGTCAGAATAATCTTTAGAAGCAATGACAGTGAGACCTCATCTCACGTACTTTGGATATATTATCAGGAGAGACTAATATATGGCATTTGGTAAAATAGAGGGTCAGTGAAAATAAGGAAGACCATAAACAACTTTGATTGACACAGAAGTTGTAACAATGGGCTCAAACATTACAATTGTGAAAATGTTGCAGGACTGGGCAGTGTTTCATTGCTTTTCCTGGGGTCACTATAACAACAGCAGCATCAACTAATTGGAAATACAGAGAAGAAGATAACATTTTTTTTGAGAACTTGTTAAAGGATACAACAAAGGTATAAAAATCTGAAGGGTAGAATTACTTTAGGACAACAACTCCTTTGGTTTTTTCCTAAATCAAAAGTTACAACATAAAAGAAGTGAATATTAATAAATATTAAATCACTCAATAACTTTAAATGTATGAATTATATGCTTATTAATAAATCTATATGAATACAATCTTAGAATTTTCTTGAAAGAGTTATAACCTCAGGAATATGAATGCTACATGGGTATTTGATGTGGTAAAGAATTTTATCTTAAAAGTGATAGATGCATTGCTTTACTTGTGTTTAGTGGTAAAACACTTGTTCAGGATACTTGTTTACAGTGGTAAATAATGAACTATTTATAGGCAAAATTATATTATATTTGGAGAGTAGGCTTATGTTTGATGGTAGAGATGTGCATGGATAAATCACAATTACTTTGTTTTGTATCAAACAATAAAGATCAATTGCAATCGCAAATCAGTTTATAGTCAATTCTGTTCACCTTCTCCTCTGAAACCAGCTATACTTACAGCACGCTGTCTTTGACTCTATCTACTCAGAGTTAGGTCAGATTTCATAAAAAGAAAGCACTTTTTTCTTGTCAATCTTTTCCAAGATTGATAAATTGGCTCAATTCAAGGACCAGTCAGAGTTGGGGAGTTCTGAGGGCTCCCCGCACTTCTCTTCACTCACTCACTCATTCACTCACTCACTCACTCACTCACTCATTCACTCATTGACTCATTCAATCATCCAGTCAACTTTGACTCATAGTGACCCTATAAGATAGGGTAGAACTGCCACGGTGGGTTTCCAAGATTTTAATTCTTCAGAAGAGGAGAAAACCTTTTCTTTCTCCCAGGGACAGGCCAATGGTTTCAAACTGCTGGCCTTGCAGTATTCAACCCAACTTGTAACTATGCTACAAGACTTCCTGCACTGCTGACCTATTAATTACAAGTTAAGAGTTTTCCATTACCCCTTCAGGATGCCAGATGCAAGCTCAAGGACTCCTTGGACTCTTATTTCTGACTTGCTTAATATAAATGTGGGATTTCCCCTTGACTCCCTTAGGCTACCAGAAATAAACTTAAGTTTTAATCTTCTAAGCTAGTGGCTCTGACTATGCCCTTGGGTTTGATAATCCACTGGAATAACCGGCTCACTTACTCACTCTTGTCAAGTCAATGCCAACTTATAGAACGTCTGTAAGACAGAATAGAATTATCCTATAGGGTTTCTCAGACTGTAAATCTTTATGGAAGCAGAGTGCCTCCTCTTTCTCCACAAAATAGATGTTGGGGGCTGAACCACGGGTAAGCAACTCCACTCACAACTGAATGCATAATCAGGACTCCTCAGAATCCCCATGAGAACCTATAAACGGTGTTATATGTTTATGAAAGAAAATGTGCAGGGGACATCATTGACTCCAGGAAAACAACGGTCATGGGAGGTTGCCAGATCAGGGCAAAGTTTCATTCTGTCTGTACAAAACTCATCATGCATCTCAGCCAACTTCACAGAGCCGAACAACATTAGAAAAGCCAAATAAGGTCAGCACGGTGACGAGACCCACAGAGCAAGGGGTGGGATTCTATCTGAGAAAAGCCATAGACACTCAGGTTCCAACGGCAGAAACTTGCTTTGAGTTTATCACAAGGTAGTCAGAGCGAGGCAGGCAATGGAGACCTTTCAAAGTACATTTAGAACTGTCTAATCAGAATCGACAATGACAATGATAGTACTAACTAAATGGTTAGAGCTTAAATATTTAGATAGCAGACTTTACTGTCAACAAGAAGTCTCAGGAGGAAGAGTAACTGCTGTTCCAACTCTGGTGAGGATCTTTGTAGGTGGGCTCAAAGGGCCATTGTGGCAGGCAGTCTCAAGATGGAGCCATGCTGTTGCTAGGCGTCAGACCTTATTCAAGCCCACTGTATGGAGAACACAACCAAGCACTGCCTGATAGGTGCAGAGCGCTAGTCCATCCTTGTGAGCACCTGCAGTTTGGGCCATTATGATCCATAGAGTGTTTGTTGGAGGTTTCCAAAGGTGGTTCCCCAGGCCACCCCTCTTCTCTATTTTTATCTAGTCTATCTTAGTCTAAAGAATCCCTGGTGGTGCATTACACATTAGACTGGGATCCACAAGGTCTAAAGTCCTAAACTTCTCTGAGAAAGACCAGGTTTTCTACTCCCATAGTCAGTTACAGTCTGGGGAACTCAGAAAGGCAAGTCTATCCTCCTGGAGGGTTATCATGAGCCCACAACAGCTCCACAGAAATGAGTTAGTTTCTTCAGGGTTTGTTGTTGTGGTTGTTTGCTTGTTTTCTTGGTCTTCATCTGGAAACTCGACCAAAGCCTGTTCAACTTTTCACAACAGTACACAAGCCTCCAGCAGCAGACAACTGGCAGTTCTGAATGAGATGTGTTAGCCAAGATAGCTGGGTTTTCCATATGAAATAAGAGTACTCTACCACTCAACCAACACTGAAATGCCCAAATATGATTGGACATGTATTTTTAATAGTTTGAGCTCCATGATAGGTGGTACTTAAAACTCACCACCATTGAGTCAGTGGAACTTAAAACTCACCACCATTGAGTCAATTTTGATGCATCGCTACATTAAAGGGTTGTGTGTTTTCTGAGACGGCAACTCTTTTTTTTGTTTGGTGGGTTGGTGGTCTTTAACATAAATGTGGTACTGCTGTGAAGAGAATCTAGGGGAAATACTGAGCTAGAGATTACAAGTTCACTCAAATTAATGGCTCGACAACAAAACAAAACAAAAAAACCCTGTTGTACCAGGAGAAATATTTGTTCACTCAGCAGTTGGGGAGACACTCGGTTTGAGTGAATGTTGACTTTCTTATCCTCAAGTCTGCATGCCAGAAATAAAAAGCAATGACCACCATCCTTCTTTCCAAAGCCGAGCTGTTGCGGATCCTGGGTTTGGGTTCTGTTCTCCACTGCTCTTTACCCGCGACCCGTCTTCCTATCATTTGTTTTAGGTTGTTTTCCCTTTGGGGTGAAACCACGCGCCGTTTTGGAGAGTTCCCGAAGCGGCTTCTGACAGCACGGAAATGTCCACACGGTATAGCGCGAGCGCTGCCTCGTCCCTGCCTCTCAGAACCACTCGGAGGACACACGTGGCAATAACGAAGGGACCTCGTGCATCCTCTTAGAGGCACATCTCTGGATTTCACTTTTGCAAAACAAGAAAGATGGGGACTGCAACTCTTTATAGCAGGAGAAAACCTCAACTTCCTTGTATGTCATGCAGTCTCTTTTGAATGTGTTTGAAAATGTCCGCAGGTGCACAGTTTTAACTAACTACTAATGAGAGAGAGACAGAGAGAGAGAGAGAGAGAGAGAGAGAGAGAGAGAGAGAGAGAGAGAGAGAGAATACATAGGTACCTGATAGACAAATGGAAGCTATTAGTGGAGGAATCTCAAATTTACTCTGTGACCCAAGTCTGCTCCATAAATCATAAATTCCGCTTTAGAACTTAACTTCTCAACAGACAGTTTGCAGAACGGTACAGATGTAAAGGGCAGCCCCGATCCATTTGCAGATTCCCTCGAGTGGAGAGTGAGGAGCCTTGCGGGGTGGAGTGGTGACATGGCGGGCAGTTTAAATGCATCAGCAGCACTTCAGGAGAAAGACTGGGCGTTCTACTCCCAGAAACAGCTGCCGTTTGGGGAACCCACAGGAGATCGCGTTGAGTCAGCATGGACTGAAGCGCAGTGCGATTTTGGGTTTAGTTTTTGAGTGGAGAGTAGGTTAAGGCTCCACTGAATTCCGTCTGATCGTTTAGCAACTTTGTGTAGATAAAGTTGCCATCAAGTTGAGCCCTAGGGAAAGTGTATTACTTCCGTCACTCTGGATCTAGCTCTGGGAGGGGCAGACTGCCTTAGGGACTTGCTTGTGTGTGCCCTTGCTGGAGAGTACTTTGGGTCCTCACGAATCAAATACCCTGATCGCTACGTTCAAAAGGCCCTGGGCAAGTTTTGTAAGCTCTTTTGTCTAATATGATGTATGAGTCCCTATCATGCTTTTCCTCCTACTTCTGTAGCCCCACTTGCAATTGTGATGCATTGTTCTGCCACCAATCATGAGTTTGCAGTAGTTTCCTTTGCGCCATGCCTCACTAACTAGTATCCTAATGACGAGTTCTTATATGCCATTATGATCTCACGTTGATGGTCTTCCGCATCCAGATGATGTGTCTATATCTTTGTTCCTCTTAAGACTTACTAAATTTTCTCCTTAAATTTTATTCGGGGGCTCTTTTGTACCCTAAATCATCTCCAAAATTCCCATGCCCTCAATTTCCACTCTCTTCAAAGAGCTCTCTGTCCTTCCTCAAACTTTGCTCACGTTTTGCCTTCCTAGTGAGGCGAACCCATTAAGGTATAATTGAAGTTGCTCACGGGGACTCACGGGGACCTTCGGAACACCAGAACAAAACATTGCACAGCCCTCTGCTATTCTCCCTATATGTCTTATGCTTGAGCTCCTTGCTGATGCCAGTGTCAATCCATTTCAGGACAGGTTTCCCTCATCTTCGAGCTCCCTTGATCAAGCCTGGCATCCTTTTCTAGACTAACTGGCATTCCCAAAGTGATGGACATCTCCTGATGATATGTCCAAAGTAAGCCAGGTGAAATCTTGTCATCTTCCTTTCTTTGATTGATTATAGTGCACGCTATTTCAATATCTTGTGACAATACTGAGAAAAATGAGACTGTATATTCCTAAAAAGATTTATAGTCTCAGAAACCCTATATTGAGATAATATGACTAGTAATTGACTCAATGACCTTTTTTTTTTTTTGCAAATGCTACAATTCAAATGTACTTCGATATTCCTTTTGCTTGTCCAACTTTTGCTTGCATATAAGACAATTAAACAGACAAAGGCTTGTGGCAGATGCAGCTAAGCCATCGAAGTGATATCTTTGCTTTCAGGCACATTAAAGAGATTGTTTACAGCTCTTAAAATAAGACAGTTACTCTAGATAATTTAAGATCTATAAAATAACATGAACCCTTAAAAACAGAAATTTCCTAGTTGGAACCAGAAGAGATATAGTAAAATTTATAATATTTTAAAGTGTGGGAAGAAATCCCAGGTTCCTGCTCATGAAAAATGAGGTCTGGTGCAAGACCAGAAGCTTCAGAACTTGTGAGATGTTGTCCATGAAGTAGATTGCCCAGTATTTCATATAAAATGAAATGCATAAAGATGAATATCCTAGGCATTATTGAGCTGAAATGGACTGATATTGACCACTTGAGTAAGGTAATCATGTAGTTTACTATGACATGAATTAAAAATTCAAGAGGAATGACTGCATTCATCATCAAAGAGAATATTTCATGATCTATCTTGAATTACAATACAGTTAATGTAACCATTATTCAAAAGTACACACCATCTATGAAAGGTGGTGAATATATTGAAGAATTTTACAAACTTATTCAGTCTGAAGATGAATTGAGCATTAGAATATGAAATTTAGAAAGAAAAAGGAAGGATTGTTACTTGGAAAATATAACCTTGGTGATAGAAACAAAGCTGAAGACCACATAATAAAATTATGCAAGAACAAAGACTTTGTTGCAAATACACTTTTTCAACAGAATTTATGACAATTATAAATGTGGGCCTCGCCAAATAGAATGCATAGGAATCAATTTGACTATAGCTCTGAAAACAACAACAGTGAAGAAGAAATTGAATTTCATCAGCAGAAGAAAGGCCAGAAGTTAACTCTGGAACAGACCATGAATTGATCATATGCAAATTCAAGAATTATCTTCAAGTAGAAGCTAGATAAAACTAAAACAAGTAGGAGAGCCAAAGTCTCCCCTTGAGTGTATCCTGCTTGAATTTAAAGAAACTCTCAAAAAGGAAGTGATGGAATGGCTATTGAAATGTTCTAACAAACTAAAGCAGTGACATAAGCACTCATGAATTGTGTCAAGAAATTTGGATGACAATTGGGTATGAAAATAATATTTCTGTCCACTCCAAAGAGAGGACACAAAAGCACTTGTAAAGTACTGAGCATTATTGTAATATCGCATCCACATAAAACTTTGCTGGAACTTATTTAAAATACAGTCCCAGCTGTATGGTGTCTGGGAGCTGCTAGAAATTCAAGTTCCAGTTAGAAGAGCACATGAAATAAGGGGTATTATTGCTGATGTTAGATGGGTCTTTTTCAAACTGTAAAATAACAGAGATGGTCAAACAAGGGGTATTATTGCTGATGTTAGATGGGTCTTTTTCAAAGTGTAAAATAACAGAGATGGTCATTTTATTAACTATGCACAGGCATTTGAGTGATTGTGGTTACCAAACAATAAATACCATTACAAAGGATAGTAATTCCAGAACACTTAATTGTGCTCATATGGAACTTATACATAGACTAAGAGACAATCATTTCAACAAGACAAGCTTATGTCTGGTTTGTATCCTTCCACATACTTATTGAATGTTCATGGTGACTAAGTAATCAGAGAAGCTGGACTTGACAAAGAATGTGGCATTGGAATAGGGGAAAATTACTAACAACTTTTAATATGATGATGCTTATTGAAAATGAGAACTGGAGGTCCTTGCTGGTAAAGATTACAGACTGCAAGGTTACTATGGATTATAACTCAGTGTGAAGAGAACAAAAATCCTGACAGCTCGACAGTGAATGAGGAATCTTGGAAATAGAGGATAGAGTAGAACTGTGCAATGAACTCGTTGGCGTGAGATTAAGCCAAACTGGCTGCCTCTGAGTAGGTTCCCATGAACAGCAACCCGATGATAGAAGAAGGTAGAACTCCCTCTCTGGTTTTCCAACCCCAGAGGAGAGAGTCTCCTCTCTCTCCGGAGGAGTTAGCAGGAGGTTCTACACGACCGACCTTCCAGGTAGCAGTCAATGCGTCGCCATACCACAAGGATCCTGGGAAATTGTAGGACTGTCCCACAGTACGTCGTGAGTTCACTGTTTTTGGACACCGAGGGAAAATGACTTCAAAACTGGAGCACTAAAGTTATATAAATAACTCCATCAAACATGCTATCATGGAATTATATTTATTTTTACATTATCTTCACATTTGAGCATCCACATTAATCATAGGTGACTCACAAATCTAATTATTTTGGATATATGTTTACTGTAATATTAGTATCTATTTATAAAACCAAGAGGCACTTCCAGTAATTCTGGCAAAAAGAGATTATTGTTATGATGCCTAAGCTAAAAAATAATAAAAATAAATACAATTCATCTATTTTTTTCTGTACAGATTCTACTTTTTATAAAACATTTATTAGCCATTAACCAAGGCTCTAAACAAATAATACTTGTGATGGGATGATCTTAAGTATTGCCACATAAATCAAGTGTAAGATAAAGGTCAAAGGACAAGATTTATTTCATTTGTAAAATGGTCACCTAAATTTCAATTTCAATTCACTCTTTAGTATTTCTAAAACTTTGATAAAATTTTCAAGGTTATCAATTAATAAATGTATTCAAGTTTGTTGACAGTGATGAGAATCACATTCTAAAAATTATCACATACAAATAACATCTAACCTTTCGCTTTGGTTGGCAGTTACTTGGAAATATTGCTTTTTGTGATCACTAAATTATTTTAATACTCTCTGATTTACAAATATCTTATAAAGTCAAATACTTAAAATAAATTAATTAAAAGTTGCCAATGAATGGCTGCTTCACCGGGAAGATAGTTTAACACACCAAACCAAATGAAACTAATCTACACCCCAAACACTCTGAATTCATATTTTTTTTCCAGTGGCACATCTCAATATTTTATAGACAACCAGGGAGAATCTTATCTTTGTCATGTTGCATTGAGACCCCTAAAATATTTTAAAAGCACCAATTTGTATTTTATAATTTGCATGATAAAATTTCTAGAGATATATGTGGGGGTAGAGTCTTCAGGGATATTTATTTCCAGTGCTTGTCAACTAATGCGTTGTCCTTGTTGAACAAAATGGTACGTGTTCTTCTGTGAGAATATATTAAGAAATAAATGGATACCCCTTAAAAAACAAAACTCAACATACATTTAAAGCTAACTTATTATGGTAAAAATCCCATGCAAATATTTTACAAAGATTATTAAAAAACTTGTGATTTTAAATACTAACAAATATATACTAAAGTCAAGCCACTAAAGCCCCACTAACAGGAATGCATATATATGTAGTATAAATGTTAGGGTTACTAATTTGAAGATAGCAAATTTATAATATTAGATTATATTCATTAATATAAAATTGGTATAGCTGATATGATTTTGAGTGGAAAAAATAATCAATTATGAATTTTTAAAGAAACGTGGGGGGCATTCAATCATTCAACAAGTTATGTACACAAAGAAATATTTTTAAATATTTACTTTTCATTTCACATTGACCATATGGAGTTATTCTCTTACCCTCGAGGGTGCAAAATGGCTAGAACAAAAAATAAATCTTCCCTTCAAAAGGCGTACAAACGGCAGGTTCCAAGCTCTAAGGACTGATTCACATTCAGAAACACCTATCAATGCTCATTTAGTAAAGAAAGACTGGGTGGAAACATGAATCTCTTAAACCATTTTGCTCCAGAACAACTTTATTCACTAACTTGGCTTATCACCAAGATGGAGAGTTGTCCTGGGGTGGTCCTTCTAATTGTATGTAGCATTCACTTCTGGTCCACAATGCTGTTTTTCATAGGTTTCAAATGAAATGAGGTGTGATGTATGGGCATCAGAGATAACACAATGGCTTTTATGATGAGGGCAAGGATATTTTTCGATATTCACTTTACTACTTTTGGATAAGAGACCTCACATGAAGAGCAACCACGCATTCCTCCTTAATTTAAGACTTTTTTGTTGTTGTCTGTGTTACTTTTTGGAAAAGAAAGAGGAACCAATTCTCTGTTGTGATTTGTTTCTTTTGTAATAGTTCCTCTCATGTATTAAAAATTTATGCCATAAGAACTTTACAAATTGATTTATACTACATTTTCTATGTGGACTTCAAATGCTAATCTACCATTTGATCATGCTTGGAAGACGCAGGTAGTGGACAGCATTTATTCAATGGTTGGGGATTCATGTTTGGAAGTCAGGATGAATGAGTTCTAGTGTTTTCTTAAAAAACGTTGTGTTGGAATTTAGTAAAAACATTGCTAACGTATCACTTATTGCATAGCAACCTAAACCAGACTATCTTCCTGGATGACACATTCCTTGAGGAGGAGGCAGAAGGGGGTGCGAATTCAGAAGGATTTGGATTATATAATTTTTTGTATTCAGCCAAAGTAAAATTATGACTAAGCTAATTACATACTTCATTTATTAGGCCCTTCATATAACATCTTCCTTAAGGCATGACTTAACATTTAATATCAGAAATATCAAATAATCTTCTTCCCAGTTTTCTATAGCTTAACACTAGTTCAGATTACTGCAAAATATTGAATATCTCAGTACCATGAAATTATATTTTATGAATTTTATTTTAATTAAACATTGTTAAAAAGCTTTCATTCAAGAAAATAAAATTTAAATGCTAATTCTGCTTATATGGCAGTTAGCATTATTCTCCTTAAAAAAGTTATTTTCAAAATTAAAATACCAGTTCATTATGCTAAGTAATGAAGGACTCCACCCCGCCCTATAGATAGTCAGAATTTCTTATCAATAAGGAGAAGATTGCTCTTTTGTTGTCTCTGAGTCCCTAAAGAATCAGGAGCACATGGATATCAGTGCCTGTCAAAGTAATCCGATTTAAAGTCATGACATGGAGAACTAGTTGGCTTTAAATAGAAAATATGGATACTTTAGAATGGGAAGCATGTATCGAAAGCCAATTTTGCTTTGTGTGTCTACATTATTTCATACTTTGTAGCTCTCAACTGCCCTACGATGATTTAGACTGCATCTGCATTTTTTTAATTAGTTGATCTAGAGCCACCAAGCAATTAGTTTTAATTTTCAGTTTTGTATCTTCAAATATATTTAGTGACAAAATGTCCAATTGCCTTTGTCACTATTATTAATGTTAGAACATTTTGTTAGCATGAATATAACAATAAATCTAGAAGTAAAAGCACCATTTCCTTAACTTTAGCTATCTGTCTGGCAACAGCACAGATTTCTTGGCATAATGGGTGTTCAATATAAACTGGAAAAAGTCTTGGCTCTTATCAGACCATGCTACTCCCATGATTCTCATTTTCTCAGGAAAACTCAAGTCTAAGATATTTTTGCCTTTATCTTAACTCAGTGATTTTACTTTATTTAATTCACACCTCTCATTGACTTTCCAGTTAGAATTTGAATATTTTTTGAGGAGCAAATATGTGAGTCTAGGATATAAAAATTGGCAAACTTCTTTCTGATTAGGAATTCTAAGAACAGTTTACTTTTGTATTGTTCTCCACCTGATATGACTAAATGGTTTCCAAGTCTTAAGGTAGAATTTGGCTGACCTGACTAGGAAAATGAAATGGCAATGTTAAACAATCAATAGCATGGTATCATGATGAAACCATGTGAGGAGTGAAATAACCAGAAAAATGGACATAAATTGTTTTGTTGTCTGTGAGGTGGGAGAGTGAACAAGTGAACGCAAGAAACTCGGTAGGATTTTGTGTTGTGTAGATATTCAGATCTTGTCTATCTGATAATTTACTGCATTTCCCCCTATGTACCCTAATTGATAATCCCTAGTGAACAGAGACTCTGGACTTAGTGCAGAACATGAAAGTTCATAGAACTCTGCTTAAGGAAGCCTTCTACTAGCTTGTATACTGTGACATATATATCAGGAAAGATATTAAGCAGCATCAAGGGCAAAACAAGCACTCTTGTGACATTCATTATTATTTTCATCATATTTTAAATAATGATCATGAAGAATCCTAGCCTGATATTGAAATACCTTCAAAAGGAAAATATCAGTGACTTCTAAATACTTCATACATTGTTCACTTTTGCACAGCAGGCTTTCAAACTTTAGCTTTATTTATAATGATGATTTGCATATCTTTATTACTTAGAAAATAATTTATATTTTTCCAACATTTCAACCAAGACTAGGCCTAAGTCTCATGCCTTTGCACAGCTTTTACCTTGAATGAAAATTCTCTGGAAAATGGTGGCAGAGACACAGGGAAATGGGGAACCAACAGTTTACAATCAGCCTTTCTAACAGCAACCCTCTGAACGGTGTGACACCCTGTCCTTTACTCTCACTGTGATGGCGAGGACCAGAAATTGTTCAGGAATTCTACCCAAACAGAATAGAACAGAAGGAATGGATAATGTTTTTAGGAAATTGGATACTTTCTGAAATGAATTGGAGGTAATCCCTTCACTTATCAGCTGAAGGTCAACATAGATACAAATGAGAGTGTAAATGAAAACCGGTGGAAAGGATTTCATGGTAAAAACAAACAGGGAAAATGGTATTTTCATCAATGAAACAATATTGTAAGGATTGGTTTTGATAGAGAAGTGGAAAGGGATTTTTAGCAAGCTGGAAATGATGCCAATGGCATTCTAAATATACGTGGTCTTTGACTTACTAAAAAAAGTGACCAAGTGGCATCCAGGTAAACAGTTCCAACCAATTTTTCCTTTGATTTGAAAGATCCTCTACAAATATCCTTTTCCCTAAGTGAATTGGAAATCTCTTCTTTTGAAAGACCTGAGTTAAGTTAATGGTGTTGACAAATCAGCTCATGTTCAGACAGTAAATCAGACAGCTACATTGGCTCTGCTGGAAGTCAGCTCTTTAGGTGAAAGTGTACGCAGCGTATTATGTCTATCTGGGAGAAGAAAACATGCCACTAGCAGAAAAGATCTCTGTATGTCCCTAGGCACTGTGTGTGTGCAGGGATGTGACCAACTTGATGAATATCCATCCTTTCCCCAATGGTCCCCCTCATTTAAACAACAAAAAATACCCCCTGGATATAATTATTAATCTTCCCAGACAGGTGGAAACACCTCTGAAATAGGTTGCAATTGCAGTGGTGACTATTAGTCCTTGCATTCCACGGACCTTAGAGTAAAACAAATATTGGGCATGGTGCATGGGCTGCCATGCCACCATCTAGGCAGCCTCTTACTGGGGACCACCGAGCTTTGAGAAAATCTGCCACAGTGTGATTAGCTGTTGACAAACATTCAGTTGATGTTTGCATTTTCCATCATCCTACTCACACCACAACTCAATTTTTCCCAATTTACATTTATTTCAGAAACATAGTTGATTTGGGAGAGGGAAATGAATTTTTCTGTAATCAGCTATAAGTAACCATCAAATGATGGGTAGTTTTTTTTTTCTTACTTGCAAAGGAAGAGTGACAGGCAAATGAATTGGAGACATTCATTTGACCCAGTCAATGGTATCCGAAAATGAGTAGGGCGTAGGGAGATGGGGTAGGAAACTGGATACGCAGGCCATACTAAGAAAATAGTGAGGAACAAAATAAATCTTAAATAACAAAAACCTGGTGTTAGCCAGAAAAAGAGTAAAGTATATTCTAATCATTAATTAGGAGTTTGAGTCCACTTGATCTTTTTCTCAGTTGCCCTAATTGTTGAGAATTGGCGTTAACACATGGTTTTCTTCGTATGTGCTATTATTGTGTTTGAGAAAAATAGCATGGATTCATTGCTTCAGAAAAATACAATATCCATTTATCAGAAACAGAGGCATTTTTAATGTAAACAATCTTTTTACGATGTCAGGGCCAATAAAATGGTGAAATCACTAGCAATGTAAGATAGGGTAGAAGCACAGGGCCATACGTAGGTCTATAGGGGGAGTTTTAACCAAAGAAGCATTGGGAAGAGACAGGTCCTGATTAAAGAAAGTCTGTATTTTCAGGATCAGAAAGTCATCTCGGAGACAAGAACACCAAATTCTTTCAGTTAATGAAAGTTACTAATGAAAAACCATTAAATGAACATACAGCAATTCTATAGGATTATCATTTAAATTAGAGTGGGTGGATAAGCGGCTGCCCATCACCATCATACAAATGAATCATCATTGTCTTACTGGGTTTGGAGGTGGCTACACTGTATAAAAATGGTGATTAAAATATAACTTTATCAAAATGTTTCCCTTTTTTTTAGAGTGTACTATCTACAAAGACAACAACAAAATCTTTATATTTACATCAAGATAGCTGTGCATGACAAATATAATAATATGAAATAAAATATTGAAAGTGAGTAGCAACTTTTTAAATAGAGGTTTGGCTCACAGCATAAACAAGTGTGGATAAACAAACTGAAAACACAAACAAGCAAAACAAAACAACAACTACTCTCAATGATAGGCCCAACCCCCCAACATCTTCCCTGCCAAAAGACAGAGGACAGCAGGCCGGAAGCAGAGACTGACCTATCACCACATGTGGAATACCAGGCAGAGGGTGTCGGTAGGAGCGCTTTACCACCCAATGCTAGTCTTCAGTAATTGTCAAGAATTAGCCTGGTGCTACGCCACCACGAGCAGAACCCTAGATGGGAATTCTTGCCCCCATGCTGGATTTCTGTTTACCTTTTCTTCTCATTTCCACTGACACATTTTTCCAGCAAATTTAAAAAGTCATAGGTCAATGCATAATTCCCCTGGCCTTCTCCAGCAACTGTTTAAAAGTCTAACTTGAAGGACCTGCTTGGAGTTCCTTCTTAGAAGTATTTATGTGTGGAGAATGCCATCCCTTAAAATGGTGATTTGATCTTAGTTGATTGAAACAGGGACTCATAGACACGCTACCCCTCCTATACATTCATTAGGCTTACAGATCGAACAATGCCTTCTGTCCGTGTCTGAGGCTGGTCAGAGGGTCTCCAAATGGGTCACAGCAGTAGTTTCCAATCTGGTCCTCTCAACCAGTCCATGGACACACTCTAGCTGCAAAGGAACCTTCATTTGCAGCTCACTGGAAGAAGGCATTTGGAATGGCTGCCTCTTCAAGACACTCCAGAGTGAACTTCCTTCTGTTAGTTCACATGTACTGAGTCATTGACTACAGCTATTCTATAAGTGACTAAAACTACAAAATTCTCTGCCTACATTCATACCAATACACATACACACGAACACTCTTTCAGTCACTGGCTACACACACTTACCAAGGCAGTATTAGCAGGATGTATCAGAATTCAAATAATGCTCTGGATCTTTCATCGCTCAGTATTAAGGGCAAAAGCTGCTTACTAGTTGGTAACCTACATTTGCTACACTGTTTCCTGGTTAAGCTGCACCATTTCCTTTGTTATTTGTTTTCTTTTATGATTTATGACATCACAGTGACCATTATATATCTTAATATGAATGTTATTAAATTATGGGCCAGGGATTTCTGGCTTTCTGTATATGTGCATCTATGTGTGTGCATATGATTTACATGCATCAATGTGTGCATTTACACACACGCACACACATAATTCCTCCTTAAAAAAACAAACACACACAAAATTTAGAAGCTGGTGTTGCAGTGTGAAAGCTTCTTTGAGTAAGTTTAAACAATGGACCTCACTGTAAAAAGATACACAAAAAATGCAAAGAATCTCAATATGCAATTGCCATCTGTCCATCTTCTCATATTTCTACAGTGTTGTGTCTAAGTGTTGTGCTGGCTTGAAAGAGTCTGTGACAAGTCAATCTGTTTGGAAAAATGGCCTCTTTGCCAATTGTCACTGGTTTGGCTTTGGAGTTGGGATCTCCTCTGCTCTCGGCTTCCCTTTCTCTTCTTCTTCTTCCCTGATAGCCTGGATCTGTTCTGAGGGGTGCTGTGGAGTTGACTGGTCCAGGGATTGCTTTTCCACACCGGCCAACCGCTGTTCTTCTTCGATGACCTTTTTCCACATCTTGTGGTTCTGCAGGAGGTGCTGAGTTATTTGGCAGTAGACTTTCCTCCTTTTGAAAGTTTTCTTTCCTGAGAAAACATCAAATCAGAGACCTGAGCATATGAAAGTTATTCTCTTTCAAATGATCAATAGGAGTTAAGTACTAAGGAGGTAAAGATATATGTTATCTAGTCTACATAGTGTACAAAATTAGTTTTTGAACCAGACATAAGGAGAGGAGAACTCGGAGGTGTGTAGCAACTTACTATAAAGAAGTCTTTTGCTATAAACACAAATAATTAAATGCCTTTACTCTGCATTCACAATTTACAGGGTCAATAAGGGAGTGTAGACTATTTAGAATACCCATCATATACCACCACAACCACAACCTTTAGAACCTGCTTCCTACACACTCCAAATCCAAATCACCTATTCTCTACCAGCATATCAACTAAATATGTATCCCTCATACCCTCCTGCACCCAAATCCTCTGAGTCAGCCCCTCCCCTGTTGCAGACTGTGCACACTGCTCTGCCTACACATGATCAACCTGCCCAGCCCCATCCTCACTGCTCGCAACAGGCCTGGAATTGCTGCATATGACTGGTCAGTGCCTATGTCATTTGAGTAGCTCCATCGCACATGTTGCACAGCCCATGAACAAGCCTGTGCTGCAGGCTTGCCCAGCACTACCCCTGCTGGCCACCATCACCTTGCTCATGCTTCCAGAAAGGACCACTTGAGATGCCCTCCAAATAGATAAACCTGAATTTTGAGGGAAAGAGCAAAACCCAAGTGAGATAGAGGTACAACATGATCCCACAGCACAGAGGACTCAAGAAAATTCTTAAAATCTTTCCTATAAGTCTCCCAGAGAGAAAACACAGGACTCCTGGACTCCCTAGAAAATTGTGCGAAGGTCCACCAAAATGACACACAGACAACACACAGCAGTAACCACTACAAGAGAGAAAAACCAAATTCAATGTCTGAGGAGGCTATGAACTTACTAACTTACATAAAAGAAGCAGGCTTTCAACTGCCACAGAAAGATATCTTCAGAATACTGCTTACAGTCATTCAGCATATGAGGGAATCAACAAAGAAAAGAAGGATGAAATATCATAGAGGATAGAGTTTACATACTGAAGGGAAATATAGCAGTTAAGGGGATGAGTCAACAGAAACAAAGAATATGGTAAGAGACCTCACCAATGTTCTGGAAATAGTGGAGAACCTCACCAGTGATCTTAAAGGGAGCTAAGCAGAATTCAACAAATAAAATGGCAATCAAACAAAACAATCAAAGAAGCTGAAGAAAACCTGAGAACCATAAATGATGCTATGAAGAGGAAAGGTATTTGATTAGTAGGGATAGTAGGGATAGACAAAGAAATCAGCCAAAGTAGTGAAGGAATTCACAGAAGAAAATGCCCCCAATTTAATGAATGAGAATCAGACAATAATCCAGGAAGCAGAGAGGGCACCAATTAAAATGAACTAGAAGAAAAACACAACAAGGCATACAATAGGCAAGCTATTCAACTTTGAGGAAAAGGAGAACATTATAAAAGTAGCTAGAGAGAAAAAATGCAGTCACCTATAAGGGTAATCATATAAGAATATGCTCAGACTTAGCAGAAACCAGGAAAACAGTAGTATAGCATCTTTTGAAAGTTGAAGCAGAATAATGATAACTCAAGAATCTTCTATCTCGCCAAACTATATAGCAGAATAGATGGACAGGTAAAGTTTACCAAGACATGAAAAATTTAGAGAATACATTAAAAACAAAAACAACCAACCCAGCTTACTTTGGCTAGGGGATCAACATCCATGAAGCACAAACTTGAGATCACCGCATAGCATAACTCTATCTAGAAGTCAATGCACTGAAAGCAGAGCCCAAGGAGTCATTATCCAAATGGTAAAAAGAAGGCAAGAATGAATCCCCCACAAATGAATAACACACTGCTAAGGAAAGATGTAGTAAATAACCAACAGAAAAGGTACAAGATGAAAGCAAAGAATCCACAAATGGATGTAATAACTCTGAATGTCAATGGTCTGAATTAGCCCATTAAAAGACAAAAGCTAGCTCTCTGGGTTAAGAAGCACAACTTATCAATCGGTTGCCTGCAGGGGACACATCTCGAGCTCAAAGGCGAAAACAGGTTGAGAATCAAAGACTAGCAAAAAGTATATCAAGCACTGATGGCAATTTTTAAGAAGCAGGAGCTGCAAATCTAATCTCTGAGAAAATCAATCTCAAGGTGCACATAACAAGTGACAAAGATGAGCACTATATAATATTTAAGGGGATCAGTAGACTAAGAACCTGTAAACAGAATAAACATACACACCTAATGAGAGACCCGCGTAATTCATCAATCAAATTCTTCAGAATATGATAAAAGAAGTCACAAGACCAAAAATCATAGTAGGAGACTTCAATACACTGCTCTTCTTGAAAGACAGATCATTGGGAATGAAGCTCAACAAGGAGGTTACTGAACTAAACTTTACAATTAGACAACTCAATCTGATAAACATATTCATAGTCTCCTGTGAAAAAGTTCACATTCTATCCAAGTGCACATGGCAAGTATTCAATAATAGACCACATCCCCGTGCACAAGTCAAGCCTGAATAAATTCAAACATATAGAGGTCACTCAGACTTTATTCTGTGACTAACACTCCATAAAGCTGGAAATCAACAGAAGAAAGATAAAATGAAGGGCAAATATTTGGAGGTTGAGTAACTTTGTTCAAAATGGAAGTTTCTAGATACAAATGAGAATACAACATACCAAAACCTATGAGATATAGTAAAGGAAGTTATTACAGGATGTTTGATAGAGATAAATGCCCATATTAAGTAGAAAGAGAGATATATGGTTGATCTTCTGTCACCAAACCTTCAAGAGTTGGAACAGAGTCAACAGAGTAATCTCATAATAGCAAAAGACAGGAAATCATAAAAATCAGGGCAGAGATAAATGGGTGGGAAAACAAGAAAATAATGCAAAAAATCAATGCAGTGGGACCTAAGTGGAGGGAGGATGTTTTGACACTGATAATTGCAACAAGTCTGCAAATGTGGTCTGCATACAATTGACGTATGTATTGATTGTGTTGGGAGTTGTATGAGCCCCCAATAAAATGACTTATTAAAAAAAAAAAAAGGTACAGAGAAAGAGGAGCTTATACCAAAGGCTCAAGTTGAAAATATTTAGAAATGAAGATGGAAATATACTTGATACAAATGATGTATGAAATATTATAAGAGCTGAAGAGTTCCAATGAAATCATTGAAAAACAAAACAAAAACAAACTGATTCTTTGAAAGAATGAACAGTATCGACAAACTTGGCAAAACAACAGAAAGGAAGGAGCAGATGTCAATATATAGGAAGAGGGATGAAACTGGAAATTACAATGGACTCTAATGAAATTAAAAGACTAATTACACAGTACTACTAAGGTCTGTACTCTAATGAACACCAGTTGGGAGACATTGACAAATACTTGGGAAAAAAAATGCTCCCCAGATAATCTCATGTAGATGTCAAGAACCTGACAGACCCATAGCAAAAGAAGAAATTGATACATTTACCAAGGGAATATAAAACAAAAAAAAGTCCTGGCTCAGATGACTTCAGAGGAGAATTCTACCATGCATTCATGGAAGATCTGACACTAATTTTACACAAACTCCTCCATAGCATCGAAAAAGATGGCCAACAGCCAAACACATTCAATGAATCTAATATAGCACTGATCCAAAAACCGGGCATGGGGCCCACAACTGCAGAGAACTGCAGGCCAATATCTCTAAGGAAAATCAATGTAAAAATTCTTAACAAAATTTTGACCAATATAATAAAATTATATATGAAATGAAGAATTCATCCTGACCAAGGGGGATTCATACCAGGAATGTAGGGATGGTTCAACATCTGAAAATCCATCAACATTATCCATGACCTTGATAAGAAAAAGGATAAGAACCACATGATAATATCAATAGATGCATAAAAAAGAATTGGACAACATTCAGCACCCGTTTCTAATTAAGATACTCAAGAAGACAGGATTGGAAGGAAATAAACTCAACATAACACAAGTTATATATTAAAAACCAATGGCTAGTAGAGAAAACATGAAAACATTATCACTGAAAAATGGGACCAGGAAAGATTGTTCCTTGTCCACACTTTTATTCCTGGCGGTTCTAGCTAATAACATAAGGAAACAGAAAGACATCAAAGGTATTAGTCTGGGAAAATACGGGAAACAATCATTATTTGTATATGATATGATTCTATATATTGAGAACCCCAAGAGTCCACAATAGGAGTGCTGGAAGTGATAGAGGAATTTGTTAGAATGGCAAGATACGAGATTAGTAAACTGAAATCCATCTCATTCTTACATAAAACTGATTGGATAACAGAAAAAGGGAACAAGAAGGCAATATTCTTCACATTAGCCAAGCATAAATTGAGATATCTAGGGATATACTTAACCAAAAAACTCCCAAAAGTTCTGTAAAATGAAAACTTTGGAATATTATTACAGAAAACCAAAAGGGATCTTCACAAATGGAAGAAAATCCCGTGCTCATGGATTGGAAGACTCAATATTATAAAGATGTCAGTTATACTCAAGGCACTGTGTAAGTTCAATGAAATACTGAAACAAATACCAACATCTCTTCTCAAAAAAAAAAAAAAGGAAAGACTAATTACCAAATTCACATGGAAAGGGAAGAAGCCCAGAATTGACTCCTCAAGAAGAGTACAATGTGAGGACTAATGTTACCTAACTCTAAAAATTACTTTGTAACCCTAGTTGTCAAAATAGCATGGTACTAGTATAATAGCAGAAACACAGATGAATGGATATGAACAGAAAATCCAGAAATAAAATCAGCAGCACACAGACAATTAATTTTCAATATAGGCCCCCAAAATATCAAATGAGAAGCAGATGCCTTTTTTAAACAAATTGTGTTGGAAAACCTGGATATCAATCTGTAAAAAATGAAGTAAGACTCTTATTTCACCCCACCCACAAGAACAAATTCAAAGTTGATCACAGATTTTAAGGTAAAATCCCAAACTCTCAGTATTATCAATGAGAAAATTGGGACAAAGCTAAGAACCTTAGCATTGAGAATAAAAGGGCTATCAAACATAAGGAAGATACACACTCGGAGGAAAATAAAATAGACAAGTGAGACTTATTAAAGATAAAATACGTGTATACATTGAAAGTCTGCATCAAGAGAGTAAAAAGAGAGCCGACATACTAGGAAAAGATATTTAGCAATGATATATGAGACAAAGGATTTATTACTAAAATCTACACAGTCCTGCAAGCTTACAATACAAAATTAATTGCCACTGAGAAGATGAGCAAAAGACGTAAACAGACGATTCACAGGCAGGAAATTCAAATGACCAATAAACATATGAAAAAATATTTCTAATCAGTAGTCATCTGGAAAATGCAAAGTAGACAACTATGAGATCTCACCTAATACCCACAGAGATAGCCAATTCAAAAAATTAGAAAGCAACAATTGTTGAAGTGGGTATAGTTAGATAGGAACTGTAATTCACTGCTGGTGAGCCTGTAGATACACACAGTCATTGTGGAAAGTGATCTGGCAATAGCTAAAACAGATGGAAATCAAGCAACCTTATAACCCAGCAATTCCACTACTGAGCATATACACAGAAGAAATGAGAAACATTTTTTTGCTGCACAGTTCAAAATTGCAAAGAATTGGAAACAGTCTAAATTTTCATCAATAGACAAATGGAATATTAAACATCAGCATATACAGATAATGGAGTACCACACATTCTTAAAAAATAGGGGTGGAAAGATGGAGAATATTATGCTGAGTGGCTTGAGCCAAGCACATAAGGATAAGTACAACACGATTCAACTGAGGTAATTCAAAACAACAGAATGGACATAGGGGGAAATGCATATATGTCAACGTTCCGGGTCTGACACCAGATACTCTGGCATGAGCCAGAGCTCATTTGGCATGAGCCAAATCTGTGATACATACATCATCAAACTAAGCAAAACAAAGCAAACTATAAAAATAAATAAAGATGCAGACAGCACCTATGCTGAAAGTCATCTCCCACCCTGACCCCACACTCCATATGCCTTTATGTCCAAAGAGGGGTGAGGGAAGAAAAATGATGGTACAATGGGACAAAGGCATTAATCTACCTGAGCAGAGGGTCTTGCTTATATTTCCACAGGAAAGGGAGACAGAAGAGTAGGACCCAATTCAGTGTGCCATTCCTTGAAGGCCATGTTCCTGCTCAGCGCAGCTCATTTCCAGACATGACAGCAGAGCTGGCCCCAGCAGGAGACATGAATCCCCTCCCTAGATGGCAGCGCTATAGAGAATGGATTTGAAGCTGCAGCTGAGGGAGAGCTGCTGGTCTGAACCATACACATGGGACCAAACCAAGAGGAGAGTGGAACAGATCAGGCTTGAAGTCCACGAGGAATCCTGTTTGCAGATGTCTGACTCTCGGGGAAGTGGTTGGCACCTCACCCAACCTGGTTGGGAGTTACTGCGGGAAAGGCAATGGGGACTTGTAGGATACGCGCATTTCAGACAATAATGCTGAGGACTGGGTTTCAGTGCTGTTAAGGATATGGAACCCTGAAAGAAATAGAGACTGGGTTGAGGGGTTATAACAGGTCCTGCTCACTATTTAACAGAGAAATTCACCTGCTCTGGGTCAGAATACCAGCTAGGCTTGAAACTATTTATGTTGTCTTTCTCTTTCTTTCCTTTTTTGGTGTCCATCAATATAAGAGAGGCAGGATAAGTAAAAGCATGGAAGGCAGTGTTAGGACCAATATTTTGTAGGGCAGGGGAGGGTTGCTTAGGAGGGGAGAAGGCAGAGACAGGGGAATGACCGAGGTTATCAAATTGACAGTGAGGAGAGTGTAGTGTTCCTGGTTGTGATTGACCAACTGAAAAGTGTCTGAGAGGGTTTATTGCAAGGTGAATGAAGCACTAGTAGGATAGTGAGGCAGGAGGAAAGAAAACAGAAAGAGAAGAAAGTAAAAATTATTTGCATACGTACAAATATTGATAAATAAACACGTAAATATACAATAATTTAAATACAGATGTACTTTCTATACATGTACCGATATGTAAATATAACAAGGATACAGACAGACTTTGGGTCTCTAGTAAAATCTTATCTAAGTACAAGAATAGGTATGATACACACCTTCTTGACACAATTGCTGAAGACAAAATGAATGCAAATGCAAATGTGGTGAAGAAAGCTGATGGTGGCTGGCTATCAAAAGATATAGTGTCTGGGATCTTAATGGCTTGGAATTAAACAAGTGGCCATCTAGCAGGGAAATAAAGTCCACATGGAAGAAGCACACCAACCAGTGTGATCATGAGGTGTTGATGGAAAGAGGTATAAGAAGTTCAAAAGCAACCAACCAAATTGATGTGAAGGAACGTGTATGTAGTGGAGACCCCAAACTCACTGGTAAGATCATTGGAAAGTTTCTCTCAGAAGGGCCACACTGAAGGGATGATAAATACAGCTTGTGTTAGAGCACTGATGAAACATGTAAGCATCCTCTGGTTCTTTAATATTTTCTTCCACTATTATTAAGGCTTATTTTTTACCTCATTGATATTGTTAGACCCTTGTACCTTCATTTGTGTTATTAGTGTAGTTTTATTCAGGAATGCCAGGATGAATGACCCAATCGAAGCAGCAATGGGAGTAAGGATTCCCTGAGGATACACAAAGAGGCAGGGAAGGGAGGAAGAGGGAGCTGATAGCAAGGATGATTGTATAGCCCTACTTGAGGGGAGTGAATGACAGAACTGCAGGTGAATGGATATAGGAGATGAGAAAAGATATGGTTATAAAGATATAATATAATAATAATATATCAATAACAATAAGGGTTTCTGAGGTAAAAAGTAGGGGAGGGGGATAAAAGGGAACTGACATCAAAGAGTTCAAGAAGGAAGAAAATGTTTGAAACTGTTATAGTAGCAATGATACAATTATTCTCGATCGATTTGAATTATGGAATGCAATGACATCTGTAAGCGCTTCCAATAAAATGATTTAAAACATAGTTTTGAGTGTACAGAAACAAATGGAAAATGAAGGATAATCTATCCAAGGATTCATCTGTGACCTCAAATGAATTCTGATTGATGGTGACCCTTGTTAGAGAGCAGAACTTCTCCATGAGGTCTAACTTTAGGGAAGTAGGTCATTAGGCCTTTCTTTTGCATCCCTACAAGATGGGTTTCAATAGCCACCTTTCTGGTTAACAGATGAGCAAAAAATATTTGTGCCACCAAAAGATCTTGCTATTGTACATTAGCAAATATTAAACCTTATTCATAACTACTTTCACTGCCAACAAGGCAACAAAGACTCACAGGGTACTCAAGGCTATACAGGAACAAACAGCCTCATCTTGACTCTATGGAATGGTTGGTGATTGTGAACATCCAACCTTGCAATTAGCTGCCGATGTTTACCTGACAGTGCTACAGACTGACCGGTTCTCCAGACTCACAATGATGACAACTGGACAATAGCTATTGACCAGGGTCGCGGGGTGGCCAAATGGTAAACATGTTTGCCGTGTGCTAATGGCTGGCAGACTGAATCAATACTGAGACATCTGCTTCTATAAAATTACTCACCCAAACCCTATGGAGGTTATTTCAACTCTGATGCACACATGGTTGCCATGAGTTGACAGCAATTCAACAGCACTTCAGTTACGTAACTTCACAGCAACTGTTTTGTTTTTGTTTTTCATGTCCAATCCAAGGTTCTACTGGTACTTGATATACTCTGACTGCATATAGACTTTCAAATGTTTATTTACACTATTATAAGTACATCTTGTTATAACTTTTCTAACAGACTCAACTCACAGATTGATTGTTTTAAAGATAACTTTGATGTTACTAATTGGCTCCATGTGGACTTCACATTTCTTTGTTTTTTAACACTTTATTATCCATTTTCATAATCATCTCCTTTTGCAGCTTACCCTCTAGCAATATTTAACTGCTCAATTTTCTGTTTATAAAAAAGAAGTTTTAAAAGTTTGTGGGGAAATTCCATTATCTTTGAATTCTGTTTTCCACCCCACTTAAACAATGAACTCTTCTACTTTGAAGTTAACTCTCTCCTTCATCTGTAATGTTTTCCCAACCATTAAATGTCCATGCCTGTTTTTAAGACCCAGCCAGATTTCACTGATTTCATCTAAGAAATCTCTTTTTTAAAAGTTCATTTTGGGCTGAGCCCCGGTGGTGTAGTGGTTGAGTGCAGGACTGTGGCCCACGGGCATGGAGGTTCAAATCCAGCGGTGGCTCTCCAGGAGCAAGGCTGGGTAGCTCCCACGACCACCAGAAAGCAGTGATGCCCCCCAAAAAACAAAGAAACAAAAAACAAAAACTCGAGTGTATGGATTCCTAATAAAGGAGTTTGCTTCTCTCTCATGTCTCTTCCATGGTACTACATAGGATAGTTAAGTAGTTAAGGAAAGTCAAAGTCTTCATAACTGGACCAATCAGTAACACCATGAAAACAGAGAAAGGATTGAAGTTGTCAAGGATTTCACAGAACTTGGATTCACAATCAATACTGATATAAGCAGCAGTGAAGAGATGTATTGAACTATGTAAATCTGCTGCACAAGACCTCTCTGGCATATTGAAGAAGCAGGATTTATTTTGAGGACTAAGGTCCACCTGATGCAAGCCATGGTATTCTCCACTGCACTATGTGCATCTAAAAGTTGGACAATGAATAAGGAAGACTGTAGAGTCATCGATGCATTTGAACTGTGGTGATGGAGAACAATATTCAAAGTATCATGGACTGTTAAAGTACAAGCATCACATTGAAGAAGAGAAGTGAGAGTGCTCCTTGGAGGTAAGGATGGCAAGACTTCTTCTTACATATGTTAGATATATTGTCATAAGAGATCAGTCCCTAGGGAAGGACATCCTGTGGTAGGGTGTAAGGGCAGTAAATAAAGAGCGAGGCTCTCAAAGAGCTTGACTGACACAGTGTGGCTGTATCAGTGGGCTCAGGTATGGCAACAATTATGAGGAGGCGGAGGCCATGCAGGGGTTGGTTCTGTTCAGCCTACGGTGGCTATGGGTTGGCATGAACTCAATGGCACCTAAGAACAGCAACGACAACAAAAATAATATGAAGAGTTGGACAGTGTAAGATATGGCAAAATAATTCATAAATTATCAAGGGTTCATGAGGGATGGAGACATGGGGAGGGAGGGAAAAGGAGGAGCTAACACCAAGGGTTCAAATAGAAAGCAAATATTTTGAGAATGATGACGGCAAAAAATGTACAAATGTGCTTGACACAATGGATGGATGCATGGATTGTGATGCGTTGTGTGAGCCCCCAATAAAATGATTAAAAATAATAATATGAATAGTAGCTCCTACAAATTCTCATCTTTCCTTAAATAAAGAAATAATAGCACAAGTTATCAGGATGATACAAGGGATGTTAATGTCTGTCTGTTTGTGCAGCTAACAATGATGATCAACAAACAAAACCTGAGACGAGGAAAAAAGAAAAAAATAAATATGGGAAGGAAGCAAGCTAATGACAAAATCAATAAATGAATGGATGATGGATAACAGTAAGCAAACTAGCAAGCAAGTTGCTACATAAAGTGCCAAAGGAACAAAATCTCTTAAAGAACACCCCTCAGTATTTTTGTGGAGCGGTTAGTGATTCCTTCAACAAATTCATCATAATCTATCACAGAAATTTCTGTCACTCTATAAGCCTATAAGGTCAAAAGCACAAGGGGGGAGGGATTCCATGACCTTGAATGATTTTTGAACCAGATATGTGAAAAATTATTAAACTGTGTCACTATGTTGGGGAAGATTGTGCATAAGTAGAGTCATAAGCAAGAATTTAAGAATGCTTTACTGTATTCTTTCTTTTACTAATCAGAGGGATCCAAGCAACCGAATGTAACCTCGTGCTAGCTTAAAAGCATTGCTTGAAAGTCCTCTCAAAACAAAGACCAGTGAGACGTATATGACAGGGTGAACATATTCTTGTCTGTGAGAAAGCGTCAGGAAGACAAACTCTGAAATGCATGTAGTCTGTATTCAAAGCATGGTGACCCAGGGACTCAATTTATGGGGAACAGTGAAGATTTTGTTACAGGATATGTCACCTGAGCTGTATGAAATGTACCAGGTGAAGAAGCTGCCACCTTCAGTACTGCAGACCAAATGAGGGCCATGTGCACAGGCAGAAAGGATGGGACCCTAGAATGTGAACCCACCTAGCAATTTATATTTTAAGACTTACTAATAAGGCCAGTATAATTGAATTAAAATAAAAATATATATTATCTAAAAGTTAGTAAAATATACGAATACATTGCTTTTAAAGCAAATTTTAAAAATCACTCTTCTGTCAAAGTCATCTCATTACATATATTTCTACCTCATCCTTTTTGTAGTTAAATATACCTATGTTTCTTTTGAGGAGAAATTTTGAAATGTTAATATGCTTTCTAATGTAATTATTTAACTCAAATGGAGCAGAGGGTCATTGGGTGAAGGAAAGACTTGAATCATGGCTACAGGAAGTTCTCTACTGCTTGAAGTAATAATTCCATTTGAATGTTATAGAAATTTGTACAGTCATGGGGATGAAACTAACAAATGCTCAATTTTTTTCTTTGCTTTTAGGGCAGATCTTTTGAGAGCAGCTGTTCTTTGATTAATGCTGTTAAACATTAGCAATAAACCTCCCTGGAATTATACTGAATAATGTGACGTAGAAGAAAGTTTGTACCAAATAAATTTGCGTAGATTAGAGTCTGCAGGTGGTCTAAAACATGTCTGTATTAGGAGCCAAACTGCTCAGCACTGGAACCTTTTGAAATGAGAACAAAGAACCTTTCATTACCCCAAGTCTAAATGTAGCTTTAGTACTTCATTAGAAACCTCTTAGTTCGCTGTAGGAATCTTTCAAATTTAATTATAAGGTGAGAAAAAGCCCCCCTCTCTCCCCAGGATGCCATACTGAAATGTTTTATCCTGCGTTTCCTGGGAGATGACCAAGTTTTGAAGACCTCAGAATTTATAAATGCACACTTAATTTCATTTCCCCCCTCCAATCTAAGTATCAGGCTAGATCAAGGTAGCCCTCTGATATAATGTGAACTCTGAAATTAAAAAGCAAAAGAGCAATGGCATTTAAAAAATTAAGGAAACTGGGTTTCTTTTCTGGTTCTGCTCTGAGAATTTATTTAATTCTCTAACTTCTGGTTTGCTTTTTTATAAAGTGAGAGAGCTACATTAGTTGATCATTGATGGATTCTTCTTCAAGGTCTAAAATTCCATTGTTCTATGTGGCCAATTTTTAGTAAATAAATATGAACATGACCTAGTATTAATCACTTTCATGACTGGAAGGGAACATTTCAAAGGTAATTTTTCAAAAGCTAAGATATCACTCCTTGATGATGACACATTTTAAATTTGACTCTAACATGTCCAGTTATTTTTGAAAGCCATTTGTGGACCGAATTCTCCTAGATGCTTTAGAGAATTTGAAGTGTTTTTTTTTTAAAGGAAGGTCAGGAGAGTACCACAATAGGATTCAGAAGTACGTAACCCAACTCTGGAGAAAAGAATTAAATATTTGGTAGTAGTATATGCTACGCCAAGGTTGACAAATTAAACTTGTTAAATCTGCCTAACTAGGCCCTTCAATTCTTGATGCATAGTTTGTTGTAAAGGTGTTTCTCATTTGCCTGAATTTAAAAAGCAATCAGTCAAAAAGCTCTCACTAACTTTCTGACTAAAAATGCCATTTCCATTCCCAGAGATAACACAGATAATCCAGGACTGTCCCAAATGGAGTTATTACCATCACTGACAAAATGCCAATGTTGCTCCTTCCTTTTCCTCCTTGGAGTATATATTTTTAATGATTTATGTATAGAAATATATCAGTAGATTAAAAGTATGTATTACTGTGCTTCAAAATGTCTGTAACTTTAAAAAAATCATCTGAAAACATATATAAAATGTCTCTAACTCCCTCAGAGAAATAAACATAAGGCGTATAGAGATGTTGCTAATCAGAGGCAATCACAATGAACACAAAACAAATAAACAAACAAAAAGAAACAAGCAAGTTGTCAAAACCAATTCACAGCAGAGACAGGAGACAGAAACCCTCCATAAATTGGATATTACCCGTAGCTTCCCATCTTGCTGAAGAATTAAAGTCACATCTATCACATAATGGACCCAGGCCCAAACCAAACCCAATGCCATGGAGATGAACTTGGACACTTCCCAATGCCAAGTACAAACTGGCTGGTTCCTAAAGTTGCATTGCTCACTAAAAACAGTTGCCCCATCTTTCTCTCCCTGAGCAGCTACTGGGTTCAAAACACCAACCCCTCAGTTAGCAGCAGTGTGCCACCAGAGGCCCTTGCTTTCACTGCCATCCAAAAGATTTTCATGCAGACTGCAACTTTCCCACAGTAAATCAGCAGGCTTGTTTTCCAAAGTGCCTCTCGATGGATTCACGATGCCAATCTTTGGTGGAGTCATTGCGCATATAATCCTTGTTGTCACCCAGGGACTCCAGGCCCAACAATACAAACTTTATATAACCTCACTGCTATTACTTCTACCTTTGAGGTGGAAAGATGAGGCTTTCTGCTGCCATAAAGAGTTAAAGTTGGAAAGATTCCAAAGAGCAATTCTACTCTGTCTTATAGGATTGCTGTGAGTCAGAATCAACTTGATAGGACTGGGTTGGCTTTGGGTTTAGAGCTCCCATGTATCTCTAAAAACAAAATGCGAACTTAATTTAGGTTATTAAAAGATCTCTTTATTTGGTTTTCCATCGATAGGCTATAGAAACTTTTATATGAGCTATCTATCTATCTATCTATCTATCTATCTATCTATCTATCTATCTATCTATAAATTGTATACACTTCTTTGGTAGTGTTTCCAATTCTCCCTTTCCACTTCTCAGTACTGTAGTTCTCTTCTTCATAGTATTATAGATTTACTTTCTTGTCTTGTTTAGTGTCTGCTGATTTTATTAGAATGCAAACTTATAATGGCAATCATTTATTTTGTTTTGTTTGCTTTATGACACTCCTCCTTCAAACCTGAATGTCTGACACATAGTAGGTACTCAATAAATATTTCAAAAGAAAGAAAAATCAAATGCTACCTCTTAACTTGTTCATGAGATCTTCCTTGAAATATGTCATGAGAAGCCTCTGGTTGATTTATATGGCAACATAAATTTCTTTCATCCCAAACCATTTAGGTACCAGGAAGAACAGACTTCAATTCTTTATTCTTCATTTTTTAAAACTTCATTACCAAGAACAAGTCCTTGTAGGGTGAGTGCAGAGTCGGGAATTTCTGTCATATGATACTGGGAAAAAAAGCTACCCAGACTCAAATATAGTAAATGGTATTTGAACTCAGAATATGTAATTATTTAAAGCAAAACATTCCTCCAAACCCAAGAAAGAAGTCACCTAGAAATAGTGTTAGAAACTGGCTTTATAACTTACTCAGGGATTCATTATTTTCACAGGTTTCTTCCTCAGTTGCGACTTCTTCCTCCTCTTCTTCTGGGTCATCCGTATCTCCTGACTCATCACTGTCTTCCACCCACTTTCCTGGCATTAGCCCAGCTGAGTCATAGGAGTTGCACAGAGGACCCACGATGTGGGAGATGAAGGATTCCTGAAGATTGGCCAGCTGAGGAGCAGAGCGGTCCATGAAAGGGCTGATTGGCAGTCCCAGACTAGCCTCTTCATCCCCCTAGAATTAGGAAGGCAGCTGGATTAGTGATTGGGAAAGTTAAATGGACAACTTTAAAATTCAAATCAGGCAAGTATTTTCCAGGTGTCTAAGAAGAGTAGATAGAAAATACCCAAACACATAGATAGAAAATACCTAAACACATAGGGGCAAACTCCCTCTCTGATTGCTACAGGCCTCTACTCATTCAATGTTTCTGTTTTTTTTTGGCTATTCATCACTCTGGTCACCTTAACGTTTTATCTGTTTTTCAAGATGAAAAATGGGAAGTGATTCTAATATTTCAGTTGAACATATTTCTTATCGTACTAGGCAATATCTCTTCTGTTAAAAGGTAAATGCATCATAAAACCTAGTAGTAGGAATTTTTCCTCCTAGGAAAAAAAGTAGGAACCTTTATTAAACACATATCTTTTTATTTTAGCATATTTCCTTTTAGACCTGGCTGCTAGAAGTTAAAAATGAATTAGTGCTCAATGAATGTTACAACCTAATCTTAGATTTTTGTTGGATTTTCTTTTAAAAGAACATGATTTCTGATATCAATTTTTTATCTATATGTCTAGTAATTTTACTACTAATTATCATATTATTTTAAACAGCATTCAATATTTCTGGAAAAGAAAGAACAGACTGTAGAGCAGAAATTATCTAGCAAAATTAATGGAGTACTAACAATGGTTATACCTGTGTAATGGTATTATAATTAGATTTTCTTTATCTGCCATTTTACTGCATTTGTTGGACCACAAAATGCACATCCTCCCCCAAATGTGGGGGGAATGAGGGTGCATCTTATGGTCTGAATGTCTTATGATCATTTGTTTATGATCCCATGTGCCTGCTGACTGTCCCCTGCTTTTTGTATGCTGTGGATTGCTGTGTGTTCAAGTCCCACCTCCTGGAGTCTCAATGTCAGTCAGGTCACAGGATAGGCACAGAGGAAGCCTCCCCTCGTTTGTTAATGAGAATGATGATGGTTCTTAAACACCACTGTGGAGCTTATGCTGTTAAATATTACCATATTTTGCTTGATTTCAATAAATATTTTAGTATACTGCTACTACTTAGTTCAGAATACATTATTTTCTTGTTTTCCTGCTCTAAAAACTGGGTGCATCTTAAGCTCAGGTGCATCTTATGGTCCAAAAAATGCAGTATATATCTCATCCCAATTATTATTATAAGCCAATAATTTTTGTAGCACAGATAGTATCTTATTTTTTTTAGAAGAACAAACTGTTATTCTCTACTGGAGTCTCTGTTGTTGCTGTTGTTTTCTTTTTTATTATTATTTTCCCCACTTTTTGTTTTTGTTTTTTTTTTGGGGGGGGCATCACTGCCCTCTGGTGGTGTGAGTAGGAGGCTCAGCCTTGCTGCTGGATTTGAACCTCCTAACCAGTGGGCCGCAGTCCCGTGCACAACCACTATGCCACTGGGGCTCAGCCTATTTCCCCCACTTTTATTGGCATCTAATTCACATGTCACACAATTCAATAGTTCAATCACATCAGGAAGATTTAGAACATGGTCTCCATCCTTTTATTCATCTTTATTAGCTCCACATTCACCCTGGCCCCCAACCGCCACTGCCATCCCCCAAGGAGCCATTAATATGATTACTGTCTCTCTGAATTCTATATACATAAAACATTGAAAAACAGACAAACAAAAGCTAACAAGAAGAATACAGTAAAAGAAAGAAAAACTTCAATAGAAAAGAAACAAATAGGAAAAAGGAGCACAAATTGAAGTAGATCATAAGGAAGACTGAGTGGGAGTGCTACGTTCTCAACTAGCCACATGTGCAACACTCCGCTTTGCAATGCAGCCTCCGTGCTAGCAGGGCTGTTCACCTTCCTGGTCCATGGTCAGAGGGCATCACCTGAGGTTGAACACAGGCACTCCCCCTGCCTTTTTTTTAAACTAAAATAACTTTAAAATGAGCCAAAATGGAGATGAAATGATATTACATTTTGATCTAATGACATCTGCCGAAGTCACCTTTATAATACTCTCTGTCTGAAAACAGGACTCTTCATATCCCTGAACTATGATCAAGGGTGATTCACCAGAGGTTAAATCCATGTGCAAAACCTGAAAATGGATTTGGGGCTTCCACTGTTATCCACATACTTCTGAAAGCCAGAGGTTCACAATTTAAGCTCTGATGGCATTCTCTTCTTTAGATGTGAATTTTATTCTTTACAATCCTCAGCTCACACAGGTTGGTTTGTTTATATTGAAGTCTTGTCTACCACAAAAGCCTCTGTCATCTCTTCCTAAATTATGTCTAGGGACAGGCAATTTACTATGTCAGAAGACATGGCACGCTACTTTTAGGTGCCTTTAGTAATGCACGAAGTCCTGGTGGCACAGGGGTTATTCAATGAATGAGCTGCTAACTTCAAGGTCACCAGTTCAAAACCACTAGCAAGTCCTCAGGAAAAAGACAGGATTTCTACTCTTATAAAGAGTGATAGTCTTAGAAAGTAACTGGGGCAGCACTACTCTGTTCTGTGGGGTGGGTCAGATTTGACTTGACGATAGTGAGCTTGTTATTTTAGTAAGACACATTTATTTCTGACATTGACTTTAAATTTATCTCCCTATAATTTCTCAAAGTAGCCCTGGGGACATCATGTCTCATACTGTGCTGCTAACCACAAAGTCAGCAGTCTGAAACCGCCAGTGGCTCCATGGGATAAAGATAAGGCTTTCAACACCCAGAAAGAGTTATCGCCTCAGAAGCCCACAGGGCAGTCCCCCCTGCCCCACAGCATCCCTATGAGGTGGAGTCACCCTCAGGACAGTGGGTAGAGTCAAATTGCTAACTTCAATAGAACACTCCTCTTCATACCCTTGTTTGCTAAGTACAGAGGGAAAGAATCTTATAAATTAGACCCTGTGTTAATTCACCTGTTTATCTCATTCACCTGTTTATAATCTCTACCTATGCAGTGATAAACTTAATCCTAAATTTGTATGAACATCTTTTAAGTATTGGAAGACAGTTACCACATCACTTCCACTTTCTGGCAGTTCAACTCTCTTCACATCTGTCATGGACATTGATGTCAGGAATGCTTGCTCTTTGTCCACGTTCCAACAGGTCCTTCTGGTGCATTCACATTACTGAGCACAATGCTTCAAGTATTGTCTGATCAGTGTTCAGAAGGATACCCATATACTTATGCTTTGTGGTAGCTTTTTTGGTAATGTGGTTTATTTTTATATCCTCAAGTCAAATAAAACCACCCCCATTGTAATCTATCATTTACTGCTGTCATAACATTATTAGAAAATTATCTCAATTAGATATGTATTCCTCCATATAAATGAACACTAGTTTTCAGTATCATAAGTAATTCTTTTTTTCATAAGCAATTCTTTTTTTTTTTTTGGCATCATTGCCCCCAGGTGGTGGGAGTTGGAGGTCCAGCCTTTGCTCTGTGGAGCTGGAATTGAACCTCCATCCCAGTGGGCCACAGTCCCACGCACAACCATTATGCTACCGGGGCTCAGCACCATAAGCAATTCTTAATAACACCATAGAGAGTTTCAAAAAGTTGTCTTTCAATTCCACTCTTCAGCAAACCTTTTGAAGCCTCCTGGTACTGATGTTTCACAGGGTGATTCACTAGTTCAGTATCTTCCACTTTGCAGATGGTTGCAGACAGCATGATTTTCGAGTTTCAGGGTTAAAGTTTAACCCAAACTTTGACATCTCTCATTTTCTATCCTCTGATAGAAATTTCCTAGAGTATTTTCTGATTTAAGTATGGATATGAAGTAAAATGAGCCCTTTTTTTTATCCTTTTGAAAGATTTTTGTGAGTTCACCAGCAGAATAACGCTATTTACCTGTTCATAAAATTCATTGACGATCCCCTCTGTCCACTGAAGATGGAGCTCCTTACACTTAGCTGGTCCATTGATATCCGCCAACTTTATGCACATTTGACAAACAAGCAGGCGGTCATTTTCATTGGTCCAATCGATTCCAACCTCATCATTTACCTATGAGAGGGCAAAGTTAAAATGTTTTTTGCCTCAGTGACAGAAAATGTTTGCTGAAGAGAAATAAAATATTCTTCATCTTTCAACCACGTAGATATCAAAATAGCAAGTATTGTGAAATTTACCAATATTTAAAATATTGTTTGCATATTTAAAATATGGTATGCATAATAATAAAATGGCCCAATAAAAGGGAGAACAATGAACAATGGATAAAACATTTAATTACTAATCAAAAATTGACCAATACATTCTATTAGATTGTCATATGTTATCAATTACCCTCAAAGTAAGATAGTCACAAACAATCTTTTGTTCAATTAAGATTTAGGGCATATATATATATATATATATTTTTTTTTTTTTTAGGGCATTTATATTTAATGTTTGCAAGTTTGCTTAATTTTTTAACCTGTGTTATTACCAGAAACTATGTCAGCAGATTATAAGGGATGAAAGAAAATGAAAAATACCAAGGCTAGTGTTAAGAGTTTTGCTCCTCCTCCTCCTCCTCTGTAGCACAAAGCAAATTCTACACAGTCAGCGGCAAAACTTCTAAGATTTCTAGACTGGAGCCAATGCCTTTGTACCTGCTTTTGACTAAACAGTGCATTTTCACATTTGACACCTCACCGTCAACATCAATGCATTCAGTTCAAGACTTTTGTTTTTTGACATTTTCCAACTGTGACCATAAAACGACGGCTGGTACAAGTTTGCTTACCTTGGCATTGAATTTGGCTACAAAGTCAAAGTGTTTCTTCAGGTCAGTGGCCAAAATTGCTTCAATGACAAGGAAACGGAAATGCTTAAATTCCACATGGTCAAGGTGAACTAAGAAGTTATATTCTGGCCGGGACATGAAAAGATTCCAGGCAGCAGCTGCGTGATGGTTCTCCAAAACTGAACGATCATTATATAGCACCGCCTAGACAAATATGTAAGAGAGTTGTAAGTTCACTTTTAAAGTACATTATATATATGAGTGTTTGCAATGCTTTTTTGATATTGTTATTTCTTATGAAACTCAAAAAGGTAATCTTGTGGCTCCTACATATTTAAAATTCACTTTTTGCTGCTCATGTCCCTAAAAGAAAGTGATTTTTCCTTTAGCTTCATTTCTTTTAAAGATACAAGTTCCTTTTCTAGAAACAATATTCTAAATTCTTGCAAGTGAGGACTATAAGTCTATCCTAAAAGAGATAGCTTTTTCAGATTTCTTTGTAGGACACAGAAATTTATGCACTAAATACACACACATATGTATGTATGTATATATATATATATATTATATGTACATAACAGTTTCCCAAAGAGGGGATATGGTCAGATTCTGCTTCTGGTATGAGAATTACCTTACTTACATATGTGAGTACTTAACTAAGAAGTATGAATGCACCCCTGAACAAACCCCACAATTAATACCCACACCCACAATCAGCTATAAGCAATGTTACTCTATCCACAGTAATGGAGAATATATGGTGAGTGTCTGTATATGTGCAACTCTCTGGTGGATGCTTCATAGGAAAAGGAAATCACCTACAGGAAGCTTGAAGATGAATGGGAAAGATAGGCTACAGAGGTGGGGGAAAGCATAACAAGGAAAGATTAAGCACATGGAAATTAATATTGGGGTAAATAAAGGTGCATAGGGATATTGGAAAATGGTGCTGGCAAAAGGACTTGCCTGGCTATCTTTAGCAAAATTAATATGACATGATTGAAGAAGGTGAAGTTAGTAGCCGAAATGTGTCTATACGAGGGCAATTTTTGTAATACAATGTTTTGAGCTAGTTTATATGACAGGCTGTGGGGGGAAATGGAGTAGGAAAGGAGAAATATGGCAGAGAAGCAAAAAAGAAATTCTTTTTTGAAGGATTTTTGAATAAGCAAAAAAGAAAATATGGTGCCAGGTTAGCTTCCAATTCTCTAGAAACGTCACAAAATCTTGGGGGCATTCATGAACATGTATGCATATAATTCAAGGAAGGAAGTGGTTGGGTTTGAGTGTATAAATGCCACACTGAACAACCTACTTCTCTCAAATAGATTCTGATGCCCAGCGATGCTCCTAGACTTGTGTGCAAGCAGAGAACCACGTCTTTCTCTTGTGGAGTGGTTGATGTGATTGAACTGTGGTCTTTACGGCTAACAATCTTACACAAACCCGTCAGGGCTGAAATATTTCTCATTTTCTTTTGCCGTAGACTAAATATATATCAAAATGAACTTCTTTAAAGTTATTCACTATATACTTTTTGGCGGGAGGGATCTACCTCTAGGTTAAAAAAAATAAGTGTCTTCAATAGTGAAGTGAATAGATTTCTAACTCGCATCAACCATTAGATAAGCCATAAGAACCAAATTAAAACAAATATATTCTGAAGGAAGGGGATTTATATGTAAGGAGGGCTTATGGTTTCTCTTCAAAGTCTCAGGAAGATGTGGTCTCCAGCCTTTGCAGAAAGGGACATTGTAGAGGTTGGATTTGCTTTCTTCAGAAGGTTCATTAATACAAATATCTCTCCTTCTTAAGAATAAAACTGGAAAAAAAAAGTCCCTGTAGATAATAAAGGTACACACCAGTTAGTCATCTTAGAACCCCGGTCTATCTTTAGAATTAGGAAAGTCTCTAAAATTTTGACCTGTGACTAAATGCATTTTAGGAGACCCTGTGGTGTTGTGGCTGTGAGCAACCAGGTGCGCAGTCTCTATGCCACCAGCTGCATCTCAGGAGAAATACAGGGTGTTCTCCTCCCAGAAACAGTGACCATTGTACAAACCCACAGGGGCAGCTGCACCCCAGCCTGGGGAGAAGCCAGCGCTGACTCTCTCTGGCAGTGAGTTTTGTCTGGTTTGAGATATAGTTTGGCTTATATTTACTTGTCCATTAGAAGTGAAATTTATCAAATTAATTTTCTTTGGAAAAACATCTGTCTCAGATGACGTCCCTTCTCATCAGATGTAGAGACCTTACCTGAGGCGCACTGGTTGCAACCAGAAAGGCATTCGTCCTTCCTGGATGATCGTAGTCATGCATGGCTGCAGCCACGTATAGTGCCATCAACTCTAAGGCAGGAATATTCCCAGAGAGGCATCCATATTTGTCGTCTGACACACTGTACATTTTTGAGAAAACATAGCCCATATGTCCATGCGTACATCCACTGTCAGAATCTGAGAAGAGAAAAAGGAAGCAATAGAAATTGTTAAGATCCTTGATTTTCTTACAAATAAAGAAAAATCCATACACTCTTGTGCTTCTTCTAATGTTCACAAGGGAGCACAAATGCATTTTAGAAAATACCTGAATCACTTGCTGACCCGTGATCATTAAGCACAGTTGAGAGTCCTGGAATAGGTTGTGTGGTAAGATACCAAACAGCATGTAAGACATCAGTGGCATGGATTCTGTTATGATCTGTAACCAATGCAAAGAAGGAAGTCATTCCACTATGAACTTTGGGGTCCAAGGACTAAGAGTGCCACCTACTGGAGAAACAATTTAGTCCTAGCATTTTAATACCCCACTGAAAGCCAACTGAACTTCCTAGGACAAATACTCTTCTGTAACACTAAACTATCCACAGTTACAAGAAAAACAACAACAACAACAACAACAACACTAAAATATTCATTGTACATGCAGATGCCAGAATACAAATATCTGTATATAAAGTCTACTGGAAATGTACATACATAGAGAACTCACAGTGAAATTACTGTAATGTTTACTTATTGCTGAAGATGATGCCCAGGACCAGAATTAAAGAAAGAATAAGGATACACTTTAAGTTAGACCAACGGTCCATATTATACACTATTATAAATGGCACCTAGATATATTCTATCAATAGAATAGCATGCTAATCTTGGATACCAAACTTAAATCACTGAAACAAAAGAGAATAGTGCATTTACATATAAAATAAGTGCAGAATTCAAAACCAAAAAAATATATACGCTCTCTAATGTAGAAAATGTAAATTGGGGCACTAGCTCAAGGACAAGTCTACAGAGAAAGTTTCTTTGAATCATAATGCAGGAAGTTAAGCCAATTAGAAAAGTAAAAGCTATGGAAATACCATCTATACTTATGTATAAGCAGAGTTTTTCAGAACATTTTTAATGTACTTTTTGTGGTGGAACTAGATGCCTCGGTTGATATCTGGGTTGGCTTATACTCGAGTAAAAAGACAAATGAATTTTCTAGTTAGAACATCATTAAAAGGAGGCTTGGGGGGCTGAGCCCCGGTGGCGTAGTGGTTGAGTGTGGTGCAGCCCACTGGGTTGGTGGTTCAAATCCAGCAGCAGCTCTCCAGGAGCTCCTACTCCCACCAGAGGGCAATGATGTCCCCCCAAAAAACAAAAAAAATAAAAAGGAGGCTTGGTTGTGCTATCAGGTAAGCACTGTACTGAAAATCTCAAGGTCAGTGATTCAAAGCCACTAAGGGCTCCCTTAAAGGCTTACATCATCGGGGACCCTAGGAAGGGACACTGTGGACCAGAATCCCCTTGATGGCAGTGGATGAGGCTACTGAACCACAACTGAACTTCCAGAGCGCTCGGGGCTCACTTCCTCTTCCTGCGGCCACTATTCCAGGCTTGTCTGAGTGAGCCCTCCACTGAACTTGTTTGACTGACGTGCTGTATGCTAAATGTTCGAACTTTAGATGTTCTATTTCTACTAGCCATCCGTAATGGAGTTTCCTTCTCTAATATACTCATGCTGTAAATCATATTCAACAAATGAGAGAGGAGAAACAGAAGAGACAGGAAAAATGACCATGGAGTCATTTTCCTGGCTCCTGTCAGGTAAGAGAGAAGAAAGTTAGAGTAGGTACTTTAGAAAAAGCTTTAAGTAACTAAATCTAAACCAAGAGTTGACTTCCTTAGCAACCCCAGATCATTTAAATGATGCTGAATGCAAGAATCTATGGACTTGGTGGCGGGCAGGTGGATGAGCGTCAATAGTGAGCTGCTTTTCCTATATTTTGGGAAACTTAGAATCAGTCTTCAAGTGATGGCAAGCAATGAAGTCTGGGACAAACCTCACAGAAATTCAGTGCAGGGGCTCCGCTGTGAGCTCAAGAGATCTCAGGCTGAGAAACACACTGCCTTGTCTCTCGAGGAAGAAATACCAAAACCTGAGATTTGCTAGACATTAATACGATCATACAGTACTTCGAAGTGCAATGTTTATTACAATTGGGGGTTTACCACCTCAAGTATAGAGCAGCTCAGATAATGCGAACAATTAAATTTTAAGTTGCGCGTGCTAGTATTCTCTGGACACGGGGCAGAGTTGGCTTTGTCTGCTCAACGTTATATGTGTGAACTCCAGGGAGCAGCTTCAAGATATAAGTGTCTGTTCCTTATCACAGAAACATGGAGATGCCATCAGCAACACGCACTTGATATAATTGTGAAGGCCATATGCAGAAACACGTTTGAAAGTGTCTGACACACAGTGGGTTTGCAATTACTGATAGATGTTATGCATATAAAATGAATTGCAGTTGCAGAACAAGATGGTGATTACCAGCTCTCTCCCAAATCATCTGCAGCGGGAGAGGCAAAGAGGAGGTATAGAGGTGAGGTACAGAAGTGAGGTAAAGAAGTACAAAGGTGAGGCTTTCTATGCCCATCAAGATACAGGCTCACAAACCCACAGGTACACTTGCACCCTGCACAGCTGGGGTGCCATGAGTCAGAACTCAAACTGACTTGACAGCAGTGAGGATTTATTTTAGCTGATGATGAGATATTCTAAATGAAACAGTAGCCAATCAAATCTGTTTGTTTAAATCTACATGTCAAAGAATTGCATCATCACCTGCCACTTAGGCAGAATGAAAACCAGGCTGTCTTGTAAGCCATCGATAGCATGTTTATGAAATAGACCTTTACTTAGGAAAGGTTCCCCAGTGGCACCATGCTTAAAGTCCTAAGCGGCTAATTAAAAGGCCAGTCGTTCAAACCCTCCCCATGCTCGGTGGGAGAAATTGGTGGTCGCAGGTTTCTGGGGGCCAGATTTCCTCTGCCCCTGGGGTTCCTATGAGCTGGACCAGACTTAGCAACCAAGGGTTTTGGTTTTATGTGCAACGACTGTGCCCAATGCTATTGTCTTCGCTGCTTTTCCCAGTAACCGTGTGGTGCCCCATTTGAGGAGCAAAAGCTGCCAGGAAGGCGCTAGCCAAGTGAATGGAGGAGGCCAACAGGCTCCCATGAAACACACAGGCCACGCAGAAAGGCCACTTCACTCGCTCTCTATGGCAGACAGCTGAGACGGATAGAGTTCTTTTATTCTTATCCTCAAAATCATCACGCTTCCTTTATCACTGCCTTCTAAACAAACACCCGACCTTCTTTCCCAGTCTCATGCCCACCTGGCAATACCCTCTCCCTCTTGACAACACAGACTCATGCATGCACATGCGAACACACCACTCCTCCTACCTCTTCTCAGTCTGCTCATATCTCCCTCTGCTCTCTGGATACACTTGTTTTCTCAACCTTCTCCTTATCCCTCAAGGACAGCGTTGAAGTGAGCTGCTAAGGAGGGTGGGAGCTGTACATACACTTTATAGCCTTCTAGGCCCCAATGTACAGATTTTTAATTCTAAACTTCCTCGAGGTTGAAATGTACCACATATGGTGAGGGAAAGTACTAGCAAACAGAAATATTACCTTACTCTTTACTTCTTATCCTTTAAAATACAGGCCATATATATTATAATTTTGACACTCCTCTTACTTGCAGTGTAACTTGATCAACTAGCTTTGAAAAAAATCAATGTACACCTTATGTTGCTTCACAGACTCGAACTGAACATAAACGAGCAAACGGATTCCCATCTCTGCCATTAAATAGTGATGTTATCCCAGTGAGCCATGAGATGCTCCCTCATCTCTCAAACTTGAAAACTGGGCATGACAGGTGTCAAGAAAAATATATTTTAGACATAGATGTCTTTTAAAACAGCATGGGAAAAGCATTCTGAAACATAATAGTGAGTCTATGAATCAATATGCCTTCATTATTGAAAGAGACTATAAATAATATGTACAAAACATGAATATTTCTCAACATAATTCAGATCAACTATATTGAAGTTGTCCTAAAACTTATTGAACAAATGTTTTTTGCAGCACATTTCTCTCCGTGAGTGACCTTAAATGCATTACACTCCCGACAGCTACTCCATGAAGGAAGCATGCAGGGAAGTCTCGAAGAGGCAGACCTCAAGAACCCCCCTGCTTTTCTGGGTCCTGCCATATCGTTCCCCTTTGCCCGGTGCAAGCCTCACGACTTTCCTATCACTCATTTAAGGGTTTCTCTTCCCGGCAAGTTTCTGTCTTAGACAGTTTCTACTTTTCACAGGTTTTACCAAGTTCATGTCACAAATTTATAAGCTGCCCCACCAAGAGAGAGATGGGTAGTTTAAGACATGACATAATAATAATAATAATTTGTAAATTCTCAAGGGTTCAAGAGGAAGAGGGGAGGGCTGGGGGCAGAGGTGGGGATGAGGAGCTAATACCAAGGGTTCAAGTAGAAATCCAATGTTTTGAGAATGACGAGGGCAACAAATGCACAGATGTGCTTGACACAATGGATGGATGGATGGATTGTGATAAGAGGTGTATGAACCCCCAATAAAATGATTTATAAAAGCTGTCCCATTTCCACTCTTCTCTAATTGTTTAACACTTAACTATATCACTGATAGAAATTTAGTTTTTAATATTTCAGCTCATCTTCATATTACTCTAAACCTATCTTCACTTTGCTTAACAACTAGGCCCTTTTTTATTAATATAGACTTTAATTTCAGATGACACTATCAGAAATACAATTCTTGAGGATAAAACATTAGAATAGCTAGACAACCAATTTTGCATATACGGACTATAATTAATTATTTAAAATAGTTTAAAATATCATTTAAGCTAAATTCAGAACCCAGCACACATGATATTTTAAATAATCATCAATCAAACTAAAGCTTTTATGTACAAACAATGCAAGTAAACTGCCTTAGAGAGTCTAGAATAGCTAATAAAAGTTGCATTTTTACTGTATCAATTGTTTAGCATGGAATATGAATACTGTAGGAAAAACATTTATATCTTCTGTAAAAATAATAAGAAAATGTAAAACAGAGTACTAAAATTTAGAATACAGAAACTTCCTTTTATACTTAAATACTGGCTAGTCTTCCGACTATTTAATGATATGTAACTTGGAGCAAAGCTAATAGACATTGAATGCTATTATATATATATATGTTGTCTATCAGTCGAAATGGAATTTGGCCATGAATACACTAGTGTCTATAAATTTGGAAATATAGCATTCGTTTGGAAATGAAGTCTGATGACTAGCTCTTCTTAAATGTTTCAGTGGCTTCTTTGCTTTAAAAACTTATTTATATATAACTCTTTAATTTCTGCAAATCACTCACTCATGTCAAACACTGGCTTTCAACCAGGGTGGGCCCTTGGAGAATGGTATCAATAAAGCAAGTCTTATCTTGAAGTCCTTTCAAAGTATTTCTTCTTACTATTTCTCTTCCAAATTCCAAGCTACCATCAGTCTACCTTTTCCAAGGGACTAAGTACCCTTATGCTCCAATTCCTTCTATGCCAACTGTTCAGCAAATCTCATTAATAGTCGACTCTTAATTGTTTTCTTACAACACACTGTTCACCGTGTACACCCATTCCCATGTAGCATGTCGAAGACATTTTGAAAAAGAGCATATTAATAATGACTCACTAGGTTAATGTGCTACTCTTTTCTGGACAACCCTTTGTCTTATCTGAATACATAAAATTTTTAACTTCAGCACTTGCGTCAACAAAAAGAGTTAGGGATATGAATTCCAACATGCATGAAAGCAACTTCAGACTTCAAAGGTAAAACATTTTCAATATGAGAAGAGGCAAAATATTTGTTGCTGCGGTAACTTAAAATACTTTTAAGTTTGGGAAGGTAATTTATTTTTTAAATGAAAAAAATTGAGATCTTAAAATTAATATCTTGGGCAGTGATGCCCAACCCCCCCCCCAAAAAAAAAACAAAATTAATATCTTATTGCAGGAAATGGTTGATTTAAATAAAACAGATTTGAGGGAAGTATTCATTCATTTATTCAGCAGATATTTAGAATGATATAAAATTTTAACTGTTTAATTCTCTCATTTTTCTGAATTTCTAAGTAACATACTTCAGTGTTCTTTTAATGACAGTTTCTTGCATTACATTTATTCTCTTAAAGTACTATGTGATTTATACACATTTCAATAACATGTGAAAAGTATTTCCTCAAGTTCCATATTTTTTTCTAGCATGTAGGATGAATCTGTTTATGTGTTCTGATAATATTAGGAATGCTACATATTGAAAACTACTTTAATACATCTGTATTCTATAGGAAGACGTACCTTCTGAGAGACCCTCCAGAGGGTCCCTAGGAGTCAGAAGTGACTGGGTGGCAGGTGATTTGGGTGCTCAAATTTCTCATTATTATATATGGCCAACCTATGTTCACGGTGCTCTACACAGACAACCTATGTTCACAGTGTTCTACACGGCTGACCTATGCTCACGGTGCTCTAAATATTGTTCTGTTTTGGGGTCTTCACCTTTTATTATGTTCCTTCTTTGGATCTTCACAGTTACCTATTTTAAAATCTCTCCAATTATTTATCTGTGCAGAACCACTTACTGAAAACTCTTCTAAAACATCAGTTTACAAAGCAGACCAGCTAAATGGGTAATGGATTATTTAATGTGACCCCTTCTAGCAAAAGTTTCCAACTTCCAACAACCAACCTTTCCCTGCAAGGGTCCGGTAAGGAGATGGGGAAGCTTCTGATAAGATTCACCTTTGAGTAATTTCAGACAGGATACCCTGGAGTGCTCTCCAGCTGTGCATCCAATGAACCCTCTGAGAAGCAGAGAGGTAACACATTCACAGGAAGGTCAGCAGTGGAGCAGGTCTTCTGGACCTGAGATTCTGCTACAGTGAAGTTCCCAGATCCAAAACGCCACTATACCAGCAGAAGCAGGATTCAAAGCATCAAACAGAATGATGGAATTTCCAAACCATGGAGTAGGTGAAGCTGAGGGATTGTGTGCAGGAGATTGCCTCGCAGAGTGCAGTGCATCTGGGCATTTATTGAAGACACTGGACTTGTTGACCCATGGAATTGCACCAGAGTGCCTTAAGGCTGGGGCTGACTGAAGCAGGGTGTCTCTGGACCATGTAATTCCCAGAGGTGGGTTTGCTGACTTATGGAATTTTGAGCTGAATGCCTCTGAGTTGAGGCTTACAGCAGAGTGGTGTGCTTTGGGGCATTTGTTCGCAGACTTGACAGGGATTTGATTACAAAGTTATTATGTTTTGATAAACAACTCAACATTTCTTCCTGAGAATTTCTCACTGACATTATAACTTCTTAACTTCCTCAATAAACCCTTTGATCATGAATTTTGTCTGATGTCCAGGACACTTCAATAGTGAGTGACTTAGCTGGGTACCTTCTCAGATGCTGCAACAAAAATCATCCATTAAATGAAAGTGACAGATTATAAAACCAGCAACAAATTTAAAAGCTGCTTACCATATATTTTGGGCCATGAGACGCACCTGACTTTAAGATATACCCATATTCTAGAGCAGGAAAACAAGAAAAAATATTCTGAATGAAATAGTACCACTCTACTAAAATGTTCAGGGTGTATCACACCTTTGGAGCAGAAGAGAAACCCTCATTTTCCTCCACTTTTGGGGGAAAAAGTGTGTCTTACGGTCTGAAAACTATGATATTTATCAAATGCTTAAATGATACCTATTATGCACAAGGCTCTACTAGAGCCCATTTAAAATATTACTTCATCTGATTCTTACAACTTATTATTAGGAGGTAGAGAGTATGCTCACATTTTACAGGTAAAGAAAGGCATCATGTAGTGGGGAAGAAAGACACGAGGTGAAGTCACAGAGCTGCTAAGATCATGGCCCACCAACTTCACTCCTACCCTCAGTGAGCATGTCCGTGTCTGTCCTGTAGAAGTCTGTGCTAACAACCCACACTATAGAATGCCAGTGCCACAAGCACATGTAACAGATGAAAAAATGAAACACACAGAAAAATCAAAACCCTCTTTCACGAGGAAGTTATACTTACAAGGAATATCCCTGTATCCAATCTCCAAAGCATGAAAGTAATTCATAAATTCCTTAATTGGAATTTTAAAAGCCTCAAAGAGACCCATGTCTTCAAAAAGTCTGTATGACACCTGTAAGAGAGAGAGTCAAAGCCTTACCAAATGCACACAGATAACAAGAGTGGGGGATACATAAAGATAAAAAGAACCAAGAATGTGTGCCTCATCTATCATATCAGTCAATACAGCATATTTAAGGGGGGATAACTAGTCCCTGTAGTCCTTAAACTCAATGAGTTTATAATTTAGCTTAAGGGTAGGACATAGGCATACTTGTACACACAAACAGGTCTTTATCTTGAAAGCCTTGAAATGGACGCTAGTTTTGAAAACAAACCCACTAATTGCTCATTATACAGCAACAGTTCCCATTTATACATCTTGTGATAAGTAAAGATATTTTCCATATTAAAATATAGAAAGACATATGTGATATTTTCTCATATAACTTGGGCAAGATATATTTCTGCACAATATATTGTTTTTCTAAGACCTGTAATATTCAAATGTAAAATTAAAAGTCATTCAAAAAGTGATATGCATTAAGTCAATGTTTATATAACAGACTTTGAAGATTGTGCTAGCAAAATTCTCTCTTGATGAATTCTATGAATTTTAGATTTTTTGGCAAGCATGCTTGCATATCCATCTCTACTCTTAAAGTATACATAATATTTTAAATGAAAAACATATGCCATTCAATTTACTTGAAGATTATGATTTCTTTAGCTAATCTCTACATCAAAGAACCTAGATAGCTGTCTGATAGAATTTATTTTCTATCAGACACCATCCATCCAGAAAACTTTGAGCTATCAAGTAATTGTTTATTCAGCAATCATAAGTATGAAAGCATATTTCACACCTGACTAAGAATACAGCCACATTTCCTGCCTATCTTTTCCATCAAATCAAAAATCGGAAAATTCCAAGTATTTAGTTGATTCATGATTGAATCCAGGTTATCCATGACAAGAGGTTCCGGAGCAAGAATTGGCTTGTCCTAGAAGGAAGAGTGGAGAAGAAATGTCTGAATGATACACAGTTTGTTAAAAAGCAATTAGTGCATTGGTAATTCTCATCTAACAATGGAGATTTCCAGAAATAAATGACTTAAGACTTCATGCAAATGAGTTCTCTGAGAGAAAAAAAGTCAGAATGAATAAGACACGATGCCAAAAGTGGGAGAAAGAGACTGTTTTGGACCCTGAACTTGGCATTGTTTGGGGTCCACTTATTACTGGTTCATACAAACGATAGCAGTTTTAGATATTTATTCCCAAAGGTACAGCAACTGTGAGTCAGCCTTACATAGGAACCTGCTTTTTCTACTCTTGGATTATATTCTTCCATACATGAGTCAATCTAACTCTAAAGTCATCCCAGGGGATAGTCTTGGTTCAAGGGTTAAAGGATATCTGAGGATAACAATCTGGAATTTTAATTTTTTTAAAAAAGATTTTGAGCTCTGTTCTATGATTCCTTAACAGTTCTATCAAGATCCATCCATTTCATTCTGATCAAAACCGACATGATAGTCAGACCCTATCTAGCTCATTTGGTTTCAACATAGATGAGGTGTGGTGTATAGAGTCTGTTAGTCTTAGAGACTTTTTTCTTTCTATAAATATTTGCTTTTACTCTTTATCATTATTTCTTTTCTGAAGAAGTAGAGATCAGTATTTCTGTCTTAGATGGCTGCTCTCAATCTCCTATTCTATTTATGGTATAGAGATCCATATTCTATTTATGGTGTAAAGTGTAAACTTTATGAAGTATATTAAGCCAAGTGAATGAGTTGTCCCATGAACTATGGACCCAAGTCTTCACCTTAGGCAACCAACTTGGAAAGGTGTGTGGCTCTATCTAAGAAGTATACAAATGAGCCCTGAATAAAATGATTTTTTAAAAAAATATACAAATGCTTTATGAGACCACTGATATAAAAGGAGACCATCAAGGTAAAAAAAGTTTTCATGCCCAAACAAACAGACTTTGATGAGGAGCAGAAGCAGTGGTGGGAAATTATAATATAAATATACATTAATCTTACATGTAATACAAATTAAAGTAGAAATTATTACATGAATCATATATAATGTTTTTACAGAGGCAAAAATAAAAATATCCCTTCATGATGTAAAACACTTTACTAAAATATTTGTTTTAATTTATACTCAATGTTTTAAAAAGGGTTCCTAACTATGCCCCCTATGTGTTTTATAAATAAGTATGCACAACATCCCTGAAGACACAGAGTCCATCTATGTGTGCATACATATGTACACACATACCTGTATTCCTGTACACCTAAAATGGATTTCTGGTAGCGCAGGGCTTAAAGTGCTTGGCAAGCAGCTGAAGGGTCAGCAGTTTGAACCCACCAGCTGTTCCTGGGAGCCATATGTAATCATCTGCTTCCTTAAAGATCATAGCAATGTGGTTTCTCCTGTCTAGTAGGGTTCCTTGGAGTTGGAATTTATGAGCTGGTCATGGATAAACACGTATATGTTTGTATACAGACATATTTAATAACTATACACAGTTCCTTTGGAATTGCTGTAATATTTAGTACAGGGTCCTTACATAAAAATCCATATAAGGGCTTTGGAGAACTCTGTAACTATATATAAATAGAACACTTTATAGATCTATATACATTTGTATAAACCAAGGTTGCATAGCTATACTGGCTTTTCAAAAGAAACCCCAAAGTAGGGAGATCAAGATCATGACCTCTATTCTAATTAGTCACATTTAAATGACTGCTTCAAAATTAGCATTAATTCTGTAGAAGGATAACTGCCACATTTTTCAAGGACTTGACACATAATCCACGTGTACTACCACTTCATGAGAAACATGCGCCATGTAAGTTATATTTTAAAATTAGTCACCAATAAGAGCATCCATGACACTAGGTTTTCAAAAGGTGACAGAAGATAAAATTTATTAATTAAAATAATTTTGTCTGATAGCAATATCTTTGATTTAAAAGTAGTAAATGAAGCAAAAAAGGATCCATATTTAACCTCCTTCCTGGGGTATGGACAACAGGGAGGTGTATCAAGGGGAACATCAGACAGTGTAAGATATGACAAAATAATAACAAATTATCAGCTCATGAAGGAGCAGGCCGGGAGGGGAAAAATGAGGAGGTAATACCAAGGGCTTAAGTAGAAAGCAAGTGTTTTGAGGATGATGAGGGCAACAAATGTACAAATGTACTTGACATACAATGGGTGTATGTATGGATTGTGACAGGAGTTGTATGAGCTCCCAATAAAATGATTTTTTTTTAAAAAGAAAGTGACGGTGGCAAAATATGTACAAATGTGCTTGATACAATTGATGTTTGGATTGTTGTAAGAGTTGTAATTGCCCCCAATAAAAGGATTTTAAAAAGAAGAAAATCAACAACAGCATCAATGGATCCTCACATGATGGTAAACTATTTCCAGCAATTTTCGTCTCTGTCAAATGAACTCAAGTGTATACCTTCATCCTTTTTAAGTCGTAACTTCTACTGTTGTTGTTGTTAGGTAGGTGCCATCTTACAGACTCTGAATTAGAGTGACGCTAGGGGTAACAGAATGAACCCCCCCCCCCCGCCTTTTTTGAGATCTCCTCACAATTATGATATCCGAGTCCATTGTTGGAGCCACTGTGTCAAACCCTCTCGGTGACAGTCTTCCTCTTTTTCACTGACCCTCTACATTACGAAGCACGATGCCCTTCTCTGAGGACTGATTTCTCTGGATAACATGCCCAAAGTACATCCTTATTTCTAAAAGCATTCTTGCTGTACTTTTTCCAAGCAGATGGTATGTTCTTTTGGACATCCAAGGTATTTTCAGTATTCATTGCCATAATTCATATTCATATTACCATGATGCGTATGTATCAATTCTTTTGTGGTCTTCCTTACACAATTTCCAACTTTCACTAGAGCTTGGGTCAGGCACACCTTAGTCCTCAAAGGGACATCTTTTTTCTATAATACTTTAAAGAGGGCTTGTGCAGCTGCTTCCATGAGCACTGATTGTGTCTCCTTGTAAATTAAATCCTTGACAACTTCAATCGTCTGTCTGTTTATCATCATATTGTGCATTGGCCCAATGCAGGTGTGGAAATTCTGGTTTTGTTTACATCGAGTTAACAACTCCACAAAAGCTTTACATTAAGTGAAGCAATCCACTCTGAAGGCTGCAGTCCTGGATTTTATGAGCAAGCCCTTCAAGTCCTCTATGATTTTTACTAGCAAACTTATGTTCTCTGCATATTACAGGTTGCTAATTAAGTTTGCCTTCAATCTTGAATATTTAAAACACCTATGCCACAGCTTCCAGCATCACGACTCCAGTAGTAGGTACTGACAGATGGATGAATGTCAGAAATACTACTACAGATTTTTAATGGGTATCAAGTGTCACTATAAACTTAGTTTAACATAACAGAAATTAATAGCAGGTTACCCTGTAAATCAATAAGGTACTAGAGGAAAACCAGCAGGAAAAATCCCCAGGCACCTAATACATATATTTCTCTTATTCATACCTATAATTATCAATTTAAAATATTTAACAGTTGTTCACAATGAAATTATATAAGCTCACCTGGGTGTCCATCTTTTTGATTATACTAAGGCATGTCTGAAATCAGCTATGGAGATTTTAATATATGTATTTGTAATGACTAGATCTATTAAAAGAGCAATGGCATACTGATAACACTGATAAGTATAAAAGTGAGGCTCTGATACCCGTGCTTCCCAGTGAGCGATCCCTGCAGCTCTAACGATTCAGGAATCTATAGGTGCAGCGAGATCTGAGGTACAAAACAAGTACACAAGCCTACGAGGGAGCTCAGTGATATGGGTTACCAGGAATATCATGGTCTCCTGGGTGCAGTTGCCACAAGCAGACACTTTCCTCAGTGGTTCTCCGGCGCACTCCGTCTCATCTTCATTCTGTACAATATCACTGCTGTCACTGTTGTTATTGGTTTCATAATCAGAGGTAACTTGAGCTACGTCATCTACAATGGAAAAAAATAGCCAGCTTTCAGCGGGGAAAGGCATTCCATGAATGCAAGTTTTCCAGAAGGGCACCGTGTGGATTCAGAGCTTAGGAAAAGCCTGCTTTCGGGAGCTTACTCACAAAAAGTAGAGAATCTTTGAGTGGGGTTGAACACATATAGCATATAGGAATTAGTATGATCTGTGATCTAGACAGTCACTTAATCACCCTTAATAATTTTTGATGCATACATCAAACTTTAAAAAATAAATCTTGTTATTTTCTTTATCTTTTCCCTCTATTCTTCCCACCAGTAGACCAATGAAAACGCTCACTGTAGAATGGGTCTGGACATGGGAGGGCTTATGCTGACATATCTGGAAACACAGGTACCTGTGCAGCCTCAAGGGATGGCAAGTCCTTCTGCCCAGGGGAACTTTTGTCCCCTTGGAGTCTGTTGCTTCCTCCTGTGCATCCTCCTCACCTGTCTCCATTTCAGTCTGCTGCAAACTGTGCTACCCGAAGTCCTAAGTGTCTGAAGAACAAGCTTCTGAAAAGACCTATGGATGCTTCTTGTAATTAAGTTATCTTGTAATTGAGTAAGATAGCAATTTGCTCGCTACTGCCAAGTACTACTTACATACTTTATCTGTATTGGCACATTTAATTCTTCCAGTGCATGAGGCGGGTATTAATGGATTGTTAGTCTGACTGTGCCGATAGGAAATTGAGGTCAATAGGAGAAATAAATAGCTTTGGGTTACATAGCTCATAAGGTGCTGCCAGAATTTGAATTCGAGTAGATGAACTCTATGTAGTGTTTGTGCCTTGTACTTTTGATGAAGTCTGGCTTTTGTTGTTACTGCAGCTGTTGATCATTTTTGCTTGTTTGTTTTACTATTACATTCTGTGCGTGGCCAGTCCAAAGAGACCTTTTCCTTTCTCAAACAGATGGTTTGGTTTGTTTCTTTGTCCTTTTTAATTTATAAATTTAAAAACTAGGAACATGTGTTACTCTGTAGATCAGAATAAATAAACAAACCAACGACATAAAAGCAGTAAGGCAATGTCCATTCTGCCAACCAGAATCCAAAATAGATGGTTTACCCGTTCTTCTGGGTGTCCGAATGGCTGCACTGCCCTTCTCCAGTGGCCCATCAGCAGGATTCCCTTGGGAATATGGTCTGCCACAGCTGAGAAATATTGGAGGAAATATTCAAACATCAAAATATTCTCATAAAAAGAATCACAGGTACATCCCAACTATGTGAACCTTAAGAAAAGGCAACCACTGCCTTTGTGCCAATCTCAAGTCATGGTCATCCTACAGGGCTCTCTGAGATTCTAGATTATTAGGGGGACAAGTACCTCATTTTTTTTTTGAGAAATGACAGGCAGGGTTTGACCCACCAGCCCTGCCATTACCAACCCAACAATTAACCCACAAGGCCACTCAGATGGATATTGAAAATTGATATCTAGAAAGAGCCAGGGGAAGGGGAAGAAGTGGCTAAGAACAGAATCTCTCTCTTTTTAAGAATCATTTTATTGGGGGCTCGTACAATTCTTATCCCAATCGACATATACATCCATTGTGTCAAGCACTTTTGTACATTTGTTTCCCTCGTCATTCTCAAAACACTTGCTTTCTACTTGAGCCCCTGGTATGCACTCTTCATTTTTCCCCTTTCTCCCCTTTGCTCCACCATGAACCCTTGATAATTTATAAATTATTATTGTTTTGTCATATCTTGCACCCTCCGATGTCTCCTTTCACCCACTTATCTGCTGTTCTCCCGGGAGGAGGTTATAGTTACATCCTTGCAATCTGTTCTCCCTTTCTACTCCACCTTCCCTTCACCCTCCCAATATCACCGTTCTTACCCCTGGTCTTGAAGGGTTCTTCTGCTTTGGATTCCCTGGGTTTCTAGTTCCTAATTGTACCAGTGTACCTCCCCCAGTCTAGCTGGATTTGTAAGGTACATAGGAATCATGATAGGGGGAGGGGTAGAGGAATCATTTAAGAATGACAGAAACATTGTATGTTTCATCGTTGCTACACTGCATCCTGACTACCTTGTCCCCTTCCTGAGTCCTCTGTGAGGAAATGTCCAGTTGCCTACAGAGGGGCTTTGGATATCCACTCTGCATGCCCCCCTCCCCCCCGCCCCATTCACAATGGTATGATTTTTTTGTTGTTGTTCTATGATGTCTGATAGCTGATTCCCTCAATCCTTCGTGATTACCCAGGTTGCTGTGTTTCTTCCATGTGGGCTTTGCTGCTTCTCACCTAGACGGTTGCTTGACTGTGAGGCCAGGGCAAGGTGCTCCACCAGAAAACACTCATAAAGGATGACAAATAGACATTGAACTATTTATAGGATTTCTGTTGTGCTGATGCTGTTGCCTTTATATTGCTGCTGTAGCTATTGTTTTATTTCTTATTGTATTGTGTCAGGGCATATTATCATTGCTGCATGTCTATCTGGAAGGGAGTGGCAGGACAAACAGACTGGAAAAGAGAATAATGGTATGACAGTTGTGGGGGGACATGGGAGAGGGAGATACAGGGGAAAGGAAGTGGGTGTTAACAAACTCAGGGACAAGGGAACAATGATGACCAAAAATCAATGGCAAGGAGGCTGTAGGAAGTCTGGCAGGGATGGAACAAGGACAGTGTAGTTGAGAGGAATTCCTGAAATCCAAATGAAAGGTGAACATGATAGAGGAACAAGAAGAAAGTAAAAAGAAATAGAGGAAAGAACTAGTAGTCAAAGGGCATTTATAAAGATCTACACACAGGCATATACATATACATGTAAGTATATTTATATATATGATGAAGGGAAAATAGATCTAGGTACATGCATTTATAGGTTTAATATTGGATGTATGGACGGTAGGCCCTTACTCAAATTCTCTCCCCAAACAAGAACACTTTGGACAAATAATTTGGCAATCTGAGATGCTCACCATCCCAACATGATCGCTATAGACAAAACAGGTGCATAAGCAAATGTAGTGAAGAAAGCTGATGGTGCCTGGCTATCTAGGGATATAGAGTCTGGGGCCTTAAAGACTTGAAGATAAACAAGCAGCCATCTAGCTGAGAAGAGCAGAATCTTAATACCAAAGGGAGATACATAGGCGCACTTCCCCCAAAGCCTCCCACCACAAAGGGATGTGGGGGGCAAAGAAGACACATTTCCTTTCTTGCAGAAGAGACAGAGATGGTTAAAGAGTATAAACAGAGAAAGAAAGGACATTCATCCAATCCCTACAGTGACTGAACAGACTCTCAGACACAGCATGAATTCTGGGGTACAAGGGTGCATGCACCTGGACAAGGGAGGAGTGCTACAGAAAGACACTAATGAATGAAGACTTTTGATCAGTCTATTCCAATGAGAAGTCTCTCTAGAAGTTGAAAAATGAATGTAAGATTATCAGCATTAGGATCTTCTGATGCCTGATACATGATCCCATGAACTCCTCATGATCACACAGGCTGGTGCGCTTCCTTCAAGTGGGTTTTGTTGTTTTCCTGCTAGATGCCCGCTTGTTTAACTTCAAACCCTTAAGACCCCAGATGCTATATCTTTTAATGGCCAGGAATTAAAATAATTAACTTTTGCCACCACATTTGCCTATGCATCCATTTTGACTTCAGTGATTGTGTAGGGAAGGTGAGCATCACAGAATGCCTGGTTATTAGAACAAAGTGTTCTTGTGTTCACAACAGTAGGAGTAGTTGAGACCCAATATGTATCTGTTATCTTAAAACTTAACAAATAAATATATGTACATAGACCTATAATCCCTATTAACATATTTACATATGTGCATGCCTGTGGTTATATCTCTGTAAATGTCTTTTGCCTCTTAGTTCTTTCCTCTGATTTTTTTTTTTTACTTTTCTCTTGTCCCACTATCATGGTAGCTGGGTTTGTTCTTTCTAGTACTACAAAGATCTCAGAGTGTTTTTATTTATTATTTAAACATAGTATTCACTCTGAAATGAGAAGCAGTGTATAATGAGAAGTAGCATATAAAAAAAGCAGTTTATTTTTATATACTAAATGTCCTATCTTTCCCTCACCTACCCCTGAACTGTTGTGTTCATTTATGCATTGGAGAAAAGTAAAGACACTTTTCAACAAAAGTGTAAATAAGCAAACTTACTATTTAAACTTTGAATTTAAAGGGCAAAGTATCACAAACAAAACATTTCTTAGAATGCAATCTTATTTTTTCCACTTAAGGAGTCAAGAGATAAAGCAAGACAAACAACAAAACAAAAATGAGCTATGTCTACACTTTTTTTGCAAATGGTACCTTCTCCTGAGAGGTATTTTCTTTCTCTCTCTCTCTTTTTTTAATGTGGCATCACTGCCCTGGTGGGACTAGGAGACCCAGTCTTGCTCCTGGAGAGCTGCTGTTGGATTTGAACTGTCAACCCTGTGGGCTGCAGTCCTGCTCACAACCACTAGGCCACCAGGGCTCAGCTGAGAGGTATTTTCATAAGCACCACTACACTAATTTCTTCTCTTACATGTTGCTGCTAAAAAACAAAAACAACCCCCCCCTCAAAAAAAAAAAACATTGTTACAAAAACACCTAGGGGTAGGAACCTGGTGACAAACAACTGCACAAGAGTGTAAGGGTGTGTTATTTGCTTAAAAATAAGCATATGCAATTGATAGGCTTGCATTTTTGGATTAAACTTGATGGTCTCTAATAAGTAGGTTATATTGGTTTCATGATTTTCATAGCAAGATAATGTCTAAAAGGAACACTTAAATTAATAGTTCAAATATACTAGCTCTTAGGCCAAAAAATAGCTTTTTGCATAGACATTACAGCAGCCAAAAGACTAAGATTCACCGCCAAACCCAATGAGTTCAGCAGGGGAAACCACAATAATTAGTTGTGTGTTTTTGGACTTCTCTGTGGCTACATGGGTGGCTGTCCTGAAGGCAATAATAAAACCTGTTTTGAATTATAGATTTATAAAGCCTAAACAAATAAAACACACACTACTGGATTTATAAACAGTACCGAACAAGTAGGCAGTGAAATTCCCCTGTTTTTCACTAAATCTTCTTTTATAAAAATCTCATTACATTTCTCCCCCCTGCTAAGCTGGAGGGAAGAAAATAGACAATGATGAATAAAAACATGTGAGTGGTACATATTTTCTGAACATACTCCTCCTTGCTTTAAGCTACTCATTTTCTGCAAGTTGGAAGTCCACACTGAAAGTCTCTACAAGAGCGGGAAGCAGATGCCCTTGATGCAGACTCTTCCCCTGAGTTTCATTTTAGCTCAGGATGTCTCCACCAAATGGGACCTGACAAGTGGCTTCAGTCAAACACCAGGTTCAAGGGCAATTATTGGGTGTCAACCTAGAGAATCGGATTTGGTGGTTAAAGGAATTCAGAAATCTCTGACCCAAGATTCAGACAACACCAGATTCTGCAGTCGTCCCTTTAGCAAGACTTCTCAGAGTCTCCAAAGTGACCTGCACTGTGAAACCCTCACAGAGAGTGAAGACTGAACACAGATCTTGTAAGGTAAATGATGTTCAATAAGGTTCCACAAAGGACTTGCTCAAAGAAAGGGCAACAGAATAACTTCTGGAAGGCAGATAACTCTTTTAGTCTGGCCCCGGCTAAACAAATAAAACATATCAACAGAAATGATTCTCATTTGAAAAAGAGTTGCAAAGAGAAATGAAGCACAGATAAAATATATAACATTTTGTAAACAGCTTACTGAATTTACAGAAGTATCTGAAATGACATTGGTGAGGTTCAATCTCAGATACTACAACTGAAGATGCTGATAAAATCTGAGGGTATGAACTAATATCTGTGTCGTTGTTTTAATGAAATACTTGCCATCATTAAACTTAGAAAAGAAATGCCACTTTGTTCAAGGCAATCATGATTGAACTTATTTTTCAAACAATCATTTCATCTCTTTCTTACTTAAAAGCTATTGAATGCTTATGGCCAATTATTCCAGATGAAGCTGTTATTGAAGAACAACCAACACTACATAATGGTTGGCCACTGTGCCTCATCCATAGACAGCAACAGACAACACTGCAATTCTGGGTCAACATCATAGACTAATTCAAAGATTTGCTTAGTTGCCATCAGAGAACTGTTGGAGTCTAGTGATAAGCTGCCATGTATTGTGTGAACAATCTCAAAATGATGAAGTGGGAAATACAAACAGATAAAAGATGTCTGTGGTCATAAACCACTATCTGAGGAACAACCTAAAGCCATTCTGTCAAAATATAGAACCTTATCCAAATCGCACACTTTAAAAATTTATCATTTTCATTGAAAATAAGTAGACAGAATAAATTGCTGCCATTGAGTTAGTGCTCACTCAGAGTGTCCTTTATGGAGTTTTGAGGCTGAAGCTGTTTCTGGAGGTAAAAGACCCATCTTTGTCCCTTGGAGATTTTGAACTGTGGACCATGTGGATCGCAGACTCTCTTGTAACCACTAGACCATCAGGCCTCCTCAGAGAGAATATACAAATAATTATAAAACACTTACCTGGTACATAGTACAGATGGAGTCAGGATCTGAGAAGACGGGTCAGGGGCACTCTGAGTGAAATCAGATAAGGCCCTTTGTGAACTTGGGCTTTGTTTGGCAGTTGTTTCTGAAGCTTCAGGAAAACGCACAGTAGAAATTTTGCTAATGGGGCTGCTTGCAGGAGTCCCTTGAACAGGTGAAGCACAGGGTGACGAGAGAGGTGAAATCTTGGCGAGGGCATCTGAGAAAGAAAGAGAGATGCAAATCCACAAAGTCAATGGCTTTGAAATGTACAATTCCAGTCCTCTAACTTGACCACAGGCTCCAGTGCACACAATAGCCACCATGTTCTCAGGGGGCTTGGGATGGCCTGTGCGTGCCACCACCTGGAAACAAGGGGTGTGGTTGGGGTCTCTCCACACCATGAAATTGGAGTGGTGATTCATCAAGCAGAAAGGCAGCGGCCATGGCAGTGAATCAAATGGAAGTCTTGATACCCTGCAGTGACTTCAGGGCTGACCAATATTATTTTCTTCTCCGACTTTTGTTTGCTCTTGCTATTTTGACCTCATAGTTAGATTTCTTCCTTAGGTTATGAAGTTTTGGGGGCAGACACAAGATCTGCTATTGTTCTTCACACTAGCCAGTCTCTGGAGCAGAGTTTTGAAAGCATCTGATGCCAAACACTATGTCAATAAGACACAGGTCAGTGAGTCATCCACCTTGTCCATGAAATGACACTTTGCTCAAAAGTGTTTCTGAGGAAAATATGAACAAATGTATGGAGTCCATTTTAGATCAGAACAGGATGCCTGAAAATTCAATTTCAAGCATTGGAAAAAATTTAAATATGGACATTTATACCCAAACGCCCATGTTTACTCTGAGTTGTGGGAATTTTTAATGACATTGCCTTAGATGCCAAAGAAGTGCTGCTGGAATACAAGGAAGATGCTTTTTGAAGTTGCTCTCTCCCAAACTTAGAGGACACAGCACCTTCTCAAAATTTCTTAGGAAGACAGAAATTACTTATGAACAACCTTCTGCTTACTATTTTTCATGACTTCATGATTGATCAACTGACTTAAGGGTAGATGAAATTAAATCATTAAAAACCATTCTGTTTCTCACTACTCAGGAGAAATGTAAAGGCAGGGGTTTTTACACCATCAGGTAACATATGTGGTTAAGTGGCAGCTGGCTTAGAGCACAGTTTGCTTCAAATGTCCACTCCCTTAAAAGTTGTATTTGTCACAAACCCAAAAGTTTCCTGGTCCACTGGAAGGAATATGAAGAGTTTTTGCAGTTATCTTTTCAGATTTCTTATTGGCATTCTTGTTTGTTTTGTTTTCATGAAGTGTGGCTATAGCAATCTCTTCCTAGTCCTTCTCTAATTTTTACTGTTGATTACTGATCTAACTAACTCCTTTACTTTTATATGTATAAAATGAGGCCACTCTAGAACCAATGAGGTTAAACAGCCTACCTAGATAAAACAATACTAGTAGGTGAGGAAAATACAAGTCTGAGTAGACTCAGGAAAATGTGGTTTGGTGACTTTTTCTTTTGGCAATAACTGCCCCAGGGGAAAGAAAAATCCATCATTAGGAAGCATTTGATAATTATGTTTTTTTCATTAATTTCCACAAAAAATGTAAATAATTAGCTATAATACCAAAAAATACTGAAAAAAATCTTGACATTACTTAGTTTCGATCAACTGAGTCCAATGGAACATAAGTTCACTAAAGTGAACTTCAGTTCAATTCCAGTGTTCCTAAAAACTGCATCATGGTGTGCACTACGGAAGTTTCTGGTACATATTGAAGTATGAATGCAGGTAAATTTAGAAGGAGGAGGAGAGGGAAAATGAAAGGGAGGAGAAAAAGAAAATGCTGTTCAAGATGCCTTCAAGTTGACTCCTACTCACAGAGACCTCCATGTATAATAGAACAAAATACGGCCTGGTCTTGCACCAGTTTTACAATTGCTACATTTGAGTCCATTGTTGCAGCCACTGTGTTGATCTATCATTTGCAGGGATTCCCTGTTTTTGCCACCCCTCTTCTTCACCAAGCATGACGTCCTTCTCCAGGGACTGGCCTATCTTGATAACATGTTCAAAGTACATGAGACTACGTCTTACCATCCTTGCCTCTAAAGAAAATTCTGGTGCTACTTCTTCCAAGGCAGTTTTGTTTGTTCTTTTGTAAGTGTATGACACTGTCAATATTACTTGCTAGCACCATAGTTCAAATGCATTGATTTTACTTCAGTCGTCTTTACTCAGTGACCAACTCTCATATGCATATGAGGCAACTGAAAATACCATGGTTGGGATCAGGTGCACCTTAAGTATTCGAAGTAACATCCTTGCTTTTCAACACTAAAAAGAGGTATAATGCAGCAGATTTACTAATGCAAGGTATCCTTTGATATCCTGATGACTGCTCCACAAGCACTGGTTGTGGATCCATAAGAAATGAAATACTTGACAACTTCAAACTTTTTCCTTTATCATGATGTTACCTACTGGTCAAATCTTGGAAAATGTTGTTTTTATTATGTAGCATTGCCATCAGTACTGGTCTGTAATCCTTGATCTTCAGCAGCAAGTAAAGTTGTGTCAATTGTGTCACACAGGTTGTTAATAAGTCTTCCTTCAAACCTGATGGCACATTCTTCTTCCTATTCTTTTGGCTTCTCTGATAATTTTCATAGCATACGGATTGAATAAGCGTGATGAGAAGAAACAACCATGTGATGCATACTTTTCCTGACTTAAAACCATTAAGTATTCCCTTGTTCTCTTTGCACAACTGTCTCTTGACACATGTTCAGGTTCCATGAGCACAATGAAGAATTCTAGAATTTCCATTCTTCCATTCCACAGCTTGTTATGATCCATGTAGTTGAATTACTTTGTATGGTCAATAAAACACAAGTAAACATCTTTCTGGTATTCTCTTTTTGAGCAAGTATCTGTATGACTTTAGGAATGTTATCTTTGTCCTCTACTGAATCTGTCCCGACCTTTTGGCAGCTTCTGTAAGTGTTCTCTGCTGCAACTCTGTTGTTAAATCCCTTCTGCAAAATTTTACCTGCATGTGATATTAATGCTATTGTTCTACAATTTGTACGTTCTGATGCATCAATGCACTTTGGAATGATCAGTTAGTTGGCCAGGTAGCTGCCTTCCACATTTCTTGGCACATACAAGCTAGTGCTTCTAGTGCTTCACAAACTTGTTGAAATATTTTAATAGAATTTCATCAGTTCCTGAAGCCTTATTTTTGACCGATGCCTTCTGTGCCTCTTGGATATGTTCCTGCATCCGCTCTGGATCATGTCTGCTTCTTCTTGAATGACTGATTGTCAACTTCTTACATTTCGGTACAATGATATTGTAGTCTTTCCATATTTTTTGATGCTTTCAGAATCAATAGTTTGTTCATAGAATCTTTCAATATTGTAATTTGAGGCCTGGATATTTTCTTCCATTTTTTTCAGATTAACATACAGTGAGCATTGGCTTCCTTTTTGGTATCCTAACTCTTAATTTTGAAAATATTTCATTATAATACTTTATTTTGTCTTCTGGATATGCCTTTAAAATTTTCTTGTTAAGTCCTTCTACTTCATCATATCTTTCATTTGCCTTAGAGACTTTACAATTTAATGCAAGTTTCACAGTCTCTTCAAACATTCACTTTGATCTTTTCTCCTCTCCTATCTATTTAATAACCTTATCTTCTCTCTTCATAGACAGTGTTCTTGATGCTCTCCGGTAGTTCATCGTGCTTTCTGCAATTAGTGTTCAATACAACAGGCCTGCTCTCGAGAGGTTCTCAAAATTCAGGTGGAACGCACTTAGTGAGTCAGGATTGAATAGAGAAACAAATCCAGGCAGACTCATGTGTGTATAAGAAAGAGTTTTGTATAGAGAGTAATTGGATATTAAGAAAACATTGCAATCCAGTCCAGAGCCAGTCTATAAGTCTGATATTAACTTTATGGGTGATACCAGTGTATGAATTCCCCATCAGACTCACACAACACATTCAATGACACTGAATGGAGGAAGACCACAGGCCAGTGGGTGGAAAGTCTTGTGGATCCAGTGGCTATGGAAACGTCTCAGCACTGGCAGGGGTCTCCACAAGGCTCCTCTAGCTCCAGGGCTCTGGCTCTATCAGCATAGCTCCCTGTGGCTTGTCAACAGGAATGTGCAGCAGAGGGGGTGTGTGTCTGGCTTCCAGCGAGCTATTTATCCCTGTAGCACCTCCGGACGGGGTCAGCAAGCTGTGATCTGACTGCCAGATCAGATTCCACCCCTTCCTCAAGCTGACAGTAGGTATGCAACTGCCACAGTACTCCAGAGTATATTTGTCTCTTGTGGACTTGTTTTAATTTTTTTCAGCTTCAAACTGAACTTATATATGAGTAATTGACTATTCCACAGTAAGCCTCTGGCCTCAGTGTAACTGCTGATATTGGGCTTCTCCATTCTCTCTTCACTCAGATGTAGCCAATTTTATTTGTTTGTATATATCTTTTATAAAAGCTCATGTGAATATTTTGTATTATTGACTTTACCATGCTCAATTCATTGATCTTGCAAACTAGTTGGTGGTTTTGTTTATGATCTCCAGCTTTGTTTCTATCACCAAGGCCATGCTTTCTAATTACTTTTCCTTTCCTAAAGTTTCCAACTCTTGTATTCCAATTGCCAATAGCTATCGATGCATATTGACAGCATGCTTGGCCATGAAATACTACTCACTCTTAAAGACTGTTTTGTTGTTGCTTTATTTCCCCCCTTAAGCCCCATGGTTACCCTCTGTGTAATAGAGGGAAACACTGCCAGTTCTACAGTCTTAAACACAACTCTGACAATTTACTGAATCATTCACTTCCTTGTGACCAAAGAATAAATAATTTAAATACATAATCAGATTTCAGATCCCAAATATACTGCCTGTGACACATTTAAAAAATAAATCTTAAAGCAGATGTTAAGATCGATGCATCTATAGCACCACTAGTCTAGAGATTTACCACACTATTACAGATAGAAATCATAGCTCTGAGAAGTGATCTTTTAACTCTGTACGTGAGAAGATAAAGGTATAAACATATAAATTCACCTTTTTAAAAGCACCACTGCTTTTTTACTGCATATTATCATAGTTGACTTAAAGTTTATAAAAGCGACTAGAGGTTCTGTATATGGCTACAGAGTAACATATATTAGTTTTCAAGTAAATAGATATGAATACTGAAAATAACCAAACACCCTTTCTTCCAAGAAAAGCATGACTACAAATAAGTTATTTCAGTCACAGGGACAGGAAACACCAAGGAAATGGGAGGAAAGGCCTTTGTTGCAAGTCATTAAAAATGACTCTCAAGTTAATTATGTCTGAAGTTAGAGAGATTAGTATCACAATCTTTTAAAATCTCTTCCAACTTTATATTGCGCCCTCACACACATGCACATGAGTGAAGTGATTCAAATATGCATGCGCTCAAATATATTCATCCTCAGTTTTTATTTGAGAAATTTTAGGAGATTCCAGAAAAATGACCTATCTCGTGAAATATAAATTGCTGCATGATACAAACTGACCTAGTGTGAAATATTTTAAATGAAAATATGTACAGATAGAAAAAGTTTCAGTGCTTTGGCAAAAAAAACAAAAATATCTGAAATACCAACTCCTTTGAGTAATTCTTCTTTAATTTTGCCTTCCTGAAAGCATGAGGCAGTGTGTCAAAACTCAAGGAACTTTGGGCAATCAAAGGAAGAAGATAAACAATACTGGAGGGAAATTATTTAAGTGAATCCATCTGTTTTAAGCTGTCATATTCTCACACTTTAATTATAATTGAATAAGAAAGGAACCAGAATGTCTGCTACATAAATGCCTCTTTTCCACACCCAAAATGGTCAGCATTCATATATATATTTTTAGAAAATGTATTGACAATAAAATGAACTCATTGCCATCAAGTCGATAGTGACTGCATGAGTTTGGGTCGACTAGAGAAACAAGTCCATAGAACCTTATATGTGTGTCAGAGAGAGTTTTGTATAAAGGATAACTGTCAGTCCATAAGTCTCATCTTAGCTGATATGTTGGATATCGATGTATATCATCCTCTTCAGACTTAAGACACAAGCAATGATGCCAAGCACAAGTGGCAACAGTGCAAACAGGCCACTGGAATCTGGCTGCATGAGGGTGGTTCATGTGGCTTCCCCTCAGGAGCATCTCAGAAGGAGCAGCCTTATCAGTGGTGAGTCTCCAAGGAAGTGAGTCAGGAGAGAGCGTGTGTCTCCTGCCTCCATGAAATAATAGCAGATTTCACAGAATTCTCAGGAGATGGCCAGGACCACTCAGAGGGTTCATTGGCTAGGATCTGATTGACAGGCTCGTCTCCAGCCCTGCACTCCGAGCCCTCAATCTGACAAGTGGCTATATAACGCTCATGCTATTAGCAACCCTGGAGGACTGAGGAGAACTGCTCCTGCGGGTGTCTAAGATGACAATGCTTCATGAGATTAGAAAGCCTCATCTTTCTTCTGCAGGGTGGCTTGTGAGTGAGAACTGGTGAACTCAAGGTCATCTGCCAGCTTGTAACTATTCCACCACCAAGAACAGAGTTCCTTATTTCCTCTGCTTTCCTTTGTGCTTCTTCTCTCCCATCTCTTTTGGCTGCTGAGGCCTATGCTCCTTTGTTAGATTCTTTCTGTACCTTTATCTGATTCCATTTCCCCAGGCCCTTCCTACAGATCTTACTGAGAACTAGGCCACATGGCAGTCATGTGGTAGTCTTCTGGTGGCACAATGGTTACAGTATCCACCTGCTAATCAAATGCTCAGTGGATCACACCAACAAGCCACCTCACAGCAGAATGATGTGGGCATTTGGTATGGGAGGTTGGAGCCCAGCTACCGCTAATAACTGCTCTCAAAAAGATGACATTGGAGGATCCAGACAGAGGGAGAGCGGAATGTGGAATACACCTCAAATTAGAAGAGACACTAGGCTTACTGGTCTGATTTTCACTGGTGAGATCTTCAAGAGCATGACCTTCAGACACCCTTCAGTTCTGGAACTGAACTGACCCCGTGTTAGCATAATCAACTATTAGAAATCTAAGAGGGAGCATTTACCCAAGGACAAAGTCCAGAGGGTGAGGAATAAGTCAGGAAAATACAGGAGCAACTGGGAAAACTGATGGCAGCTTGAGGACCTTGTAATGGGTAATTTGAAACAAAATATATAAATTGTTGAATGCAAAACTAAGGATCTAATTTATGATCCATCATCTAATTCACAATAAAGTTTTAAAAAATTGTACTTAAAATAAAAAATGTCTAAATAGTCCTTGATTTCCAACGCATTCATATTATGATGTATTGCACTTACAATGATCAGTTTGTAGCTAAAAATAAATGTTATAGCTTATCATTAATATTTATTGTAGGTAATATTGAAATATGTAATTTTCTGAGGTCACCCATCTGTGAGTTTAAATGTGATATTTCCAAGTCCCAGAGTTAAATAAATATTAGCTGTAAAATGATACTGATAATAAAAGACAATAATAATGGACACAGAGATTGTTGTCGCCTACTTCCATAAAGATGTACAGCCTTGGATCGCTATGATGCAATTCTACTCTCTCCTATAGGGTCACTGTGAGATGCAGATGGCAATGGCTCTTTGCTATGGTGCATCCACTTAGCTAAATTAGGCCAAATAATAATGGAAACAAGGTTTCCAAACTTGAGAGACCATCTGTTCTGGGGGGAGAAGTAACTTAATTTCAGACCTTTGAATCTGGATAGCTGTTTTCCCTTTTATGAACACACTTTCGAGGATTTGTCCAGTTAATTTAGCATGCACCCAGATACAGGAATTTTATAAACACTCCGCTCAGCTGCAAACTGAGAAATCTCCGACAGTGTAATCATGAGGGAGATACAGTTACAAAGCAAGAACTCAGAGAAACTCTTGCCAAAGCAATAGTCTCTCATTTCCACCCTCTGTCCTTGTCGCAAAGAGCACCAAGGGTGTGTGATAGGCTACTCACTATAAGGTCAGCAGTTCAAAACCCTCATACCCTCTGCAGGAGAAAGAAGAGGCTTTCTACCCCATAGGGGCAGTTCTACTCTGTCCTTTGAGATCACTCTGACTTGACCTCACATGGATGCCAGTGAGTTGGGGTGTGTTTTTTTTGGGGGGGGGGTGAGGAGCTTTGTTGCAAAAACAACAGGAATGCATCCCTGAATTGATCCTCTGCAAATTGACAGTTTAAATTATAAGATAGGCTTTTGAAGTATCAGTGGAATACAAATATTGTTTCCAGAACCCTTTTATAAACATTGCCATTTTGAAAAATTATACTTCTGGCAATATACTTCTGGAGAGTCTATGGTCAACATGTGCTGCTTTGAAAACAACTGGAAAAAATGGGTGACAAACTCAATACAAACTCTTTTAGATATGGCAATTCACATTGAAGATCCAGCTTCTCAGGAAGTAAAGAAGTCTGCTCTCAGTTATTCTCTTTTCAGCAGGATTGCTGTCATGAGTATAATACTGATAATACAAGTAGGGGTAAAGTTAAAGGCCAGGTTAGCCAGGAGAGCTTTCAGCAAGGGCATGGCTCTGGAAACAGAGACACTGCATCTCAGGGCGCTGTCACACCAGGAACAAGAATGTCCAACATCTCAAAGAAAACAGACAATCTTCTCCTTGAGTCATACAGTATATTGCTAAAGGAACATGAAAAAGCTAAGCAGGAGGTTATTAAAAATCTTAATAGAATTTTCTGGAGTGTTCGTAAAATAAAGCAACCAAGAGAGCATCAAGCTGAGTACTCTATGAAGGACAAGTATCGTATTTTTTGGACCATAAGATACAACCAGTTTTTAGAGCAGGAAATCAAGAAAAAAATATTTTGAACCAAATAGTACCACTGTACTAAAATGTTCTGGGGTACCACACTTTCGGAACTTAAGATGCATTCTTATTTCCTGCTCACTCTTGGGGGTGAAAAGTGCGACTTAGGGTCTGAAAAATACGGTAAACACCCCAAGTCTTCTGTCGGGTTCCTAAGGATGGGGACAGCCTAGAGACAGATGAAGTCTTTCAAATACTAGAGTCCAGTCCTGTGTCTCCACTCTGATTGAATAAGGTCATTTTTCCTGAAATCATTTCCCCTTTCTTCCTAAAACCTTGTTGTTCTTAATGTCATTCAAACTCTTTATTATTGCTAACAAGGCCCTGTACCATCTGGTTTCTGTCTGCGTATCTGCCTTAATTGCTCAAGCCGACTGCATGTGAAACTGGGGCACTGAAGACAAAAGAAGGATGGATGCTTTTGCATCATGGTGCTCAGGAAGAATACTAAAGAACCATGCACTTCCAAGAGATCAACCAAATCTGTCTTGGAAGAAGTACAGCCAGAATGCTCCTTCGAAGCAGAAATGGGGAGAATTCATCTTATACTTTAGACAGGTTACCAGGAGAGACTAGTCCCTTAAAAAGGGCACTGTGTTTGGTAAAGCAGAGGGGCAGCAAAAAAGGGACAGACCTTTGACAAGAGGGACTATTGACTGGCACAGTGGCTGTGATGATGTGCTTGAGCATAGCCATGATTGAGAGGATGCCACAGGTTCTTTTGGATATAAGACGCCCAATCACAACATTCTATGTATATACCATTGCTTATCCAACTCGAGGGCAGCTAGCAAGCAAACAAACTTCTTCCCTTTCTGTTTGCTAGCTTTTCCAGCAACTTGGATCCATGTTGAGTTCTAGTAATGGATTAGTCATTCTCTTTTTATCACTTGGAAGTTTTCTCTCATTCCCTTAACATAGTACTTAACATGCTACATGACAATAGCTGTTGATGAGTCTATCTTTCTAGAAGAACATAAATTCAGAAGAGGCAGGGTCTGTCCTCAGGATTTCTCCCTGAAACAATAAACATTCAATGAGTATTTGTTGAGTAAATGAAGCTTGCAGTAATGGAGATACTTCCGCTTAGAAATGTAAATGGTGTATTATCCTTAATGTGGAAATTTCCAACCTATTTAGATACCAAACCCTATGTGGGAAAACTCACAGCAAAAGTTAATGTTTGTATCAACCTGCAAAGAAGAAAACTTGTCCATGATATTGTTGGGATACTATGGTTACTGACTTGTGGATGTCTTCCAAACGTTCTCAAAGACCCTGGATTATATTTCTTTGCAATTTAAATACTATTTACTTCCACATGTATATATCTGAGAAGAGTGGGTGATATAAAGACAGGTTTGCTGTTGTGTTTTTAGATTAATTATATGCATTATAAGTGAAGTACTTTCTTGAAATTACATAAATACCATACTCATAAAAAGTTTTAATGAACTTCAAAAATAAGATAGAAGTTTTATACACAAAATATTAAATTTAATATTGAAATATGATGCTTACAGAGATTATTCTTAGTAGTGACACTGACAGGAACCCTGGTACAGCTACCATGAAAGAATATGTATCTATTTCATACTTAAGTTTGGCCTACTTCATGACAACACACTCTGTGAGTATGAACTCCTGGTCTTGAGGGAGCTGCTTACCTGGTAGATTCTGCTTTTTCATCTTCACATGATTAGTTGCAGAGACAGCATATGAAGATGAGAAGGATCTGCTTTTAGTGAGAGTCATCATTACGGGATTATTCCATGAATCAGGATTAACAGCACTTTAAAAACAGAGAAAATGATATCAGACAAAGAAAACTATTAATCCATTACTGGGACAAATCTTGCCGGAACTCATATACTACTTCCACAACCGACTTGCCAATGTGAATATGAGTTCAGGCTTCATGACAGAACATCTTCCAAATGACAAATGTTTCATCTCTGTTATTTGTAGGAGTTATAGGAATATAGCAGTTACTCATTAAGCTTTCTGGGTGAACAAAAGAGGAAAAGCAATTTTCTTAATGTGCCTAGTTAGCAGGAATCAAACGCTTGTACACGTCATCTCTTATATGAGATAACCTTCTCCTTCTTATAGTGTGTTGGTTAAATCTTCAGCTGCCAACCTCAAGGGAGATAGTTTGAAACCACCAACCACTCCTTGAGAGAAAGATGAGGTTTTAAAAATTCCTGTAAAGAGCCATCAGTCTCAGAAACGCACAGGGAAAGTTCTACCCTTCTATCAACAGTGTCTTTTGAAGCTTAGGTAAATCTGTTAATAGGTCAGATCTATAATTTGCATGGAATTCATTTTACAATTTGACCATTTTCTCCCTTTTAGACTGGCAGTGTATAAAGACTGTACCTTGTCTGTCTGAGTGGTCTATCATAATTAAACAAGAAATTAATGAAATTATGGGGGCATAAACTATATAATAAGTGGGGCATAAACTAGCAATGCTGATTAAACACAATGCTTCCCTCTTTGTAAGCATTATATATGAATGTCTTGTCAAAAATCCTGCATGTCCTATGGTAGAAAAAGACTTCTCCCATGGCACGGATGATCTCTGACCTACCAAAGGGAAGAGCATGGACACCGTAAGTGAGAAGGTCCTATCTTGTCTTTCTCCTTTGGGGCTGCTGCTGGTTTCACAATGCAGCTCTCAGGCATCACCCCCAGCACAAAACCACCAGGGCTTCTGGACTGACAACAGTAGAAGAAAATTGTCCATGTGCCTGTTGCAGAACGCTCTCGTCTCTTCTCCACAATGTCGACTGCATAATCTTATTTCTACCCATCATAACTTCATCCTACGTTTTAAAAGTCTTTGTATGCCCTAATTTTTTTCACGGAGTCTATAGTATCTTTTCTGCTTATTATATAGATAAGGGGACAATTCTAAAATAGGTCTGTTATAATGTAAACTATGAACTGCATCAGTTTTACCAAATTCTTTCAAGCTTTCTTTCTTGCATTCTTCTGTCTAATACCCCTCCCATTTATGTCCATGTCATTTCCTTTATCTTAACAAATCCTTGTGTGATGGGGAAGCACAAGGGCATATGGAGACTAGGGACTTGCTTCTCAGGACCCATGTCTGTAAACTGTAGGCAAAAAAAGACTTCTGATTCTCAATCCAGTCTTTTTTTCCCTGCCAGTCTATGCTTCCAATTCCTGGGAGTACACTGTTCAGTTGTCTAACTAAAGACTTTCAAGCTGTCAGCTCTTTCAAATTTTTACTTTTTGATTTCAGCCCTTGGTCTGAACACTTCAGTTCAGAGAGAGTCTCAATGAGTGCACAGATTTCAACAACAGAAATGAAACCCCCCGTTTGGTAATATGTTTATAAAGTGGGAAGCACTTAACTCTGGTGTATGATAATGGTGGAAGATGATCTCTGGCTAACTGTTCACTATTCTCAGTCCACTAAAAGGATGAGTCACTCAAAACTCATTTATGTAATGTTTTCATTATTGTCACTCATCAGAGGCTTTAATTCTCCAGTCAGACTTTTTTTCCTCACAGGGTCCACATTCTGTTCAGAATGAACTTCATGTTTTTATAGTGATGAAAATATTGTCCCACTCTCAGATTTTTTATTAGAAAACTTTACAAGACAGTGAAATTAAAGCAGAGCAGGAAATAAATATATGTAGTAAAGATATCTATGAATATTATAGGAGCAACATAGAAAGTATGGTCACACATCATCCTTTGTCTCTTTTGAATCTGAGTATTTTCAGTCAATTACCTAAGCAAAATCTTACCTAAGCAAAATCTTTGGGGTTTATGCCCATAAAAGTTCTTTAAACTCTATTCCTTGGCCTGAGCCCCAGTGGCATAGTGGTTGTGTGCAGGACTGCGGCCTACTGGGCTGGCAGTTCAAATACAGCAGCAGCTCTCCCAGAGCAAGGCTGGACCTCCTACTCCCACTGAAGGCAGTGATGACCCCCGCCCCCCCAAAAAAGCAAAAAACAAAGCAAACAAAAAAAAACCCTAAAAAACTCTATTCCTCATCATGATTTCAATTTCAGGTCCCAGAGTGCAAAAAGGCACAAGAGAATATGAGATTGGACTAGAGTAACAGAAAAATAGGTACCACATAGACTTGAGTATAAACTGACCTGAATATCAGCTGAATACCTAATTTCATCACAAAACTGCATTAAAATGTGCTGAATTACAGGGATCTACATATAACCTCCTCCCTAGGGTACAGACAGCAGGGAAGCAGGTGAAGGGACACATTGCACAGTGGGTGACATAACAAAATAATGATAATTTGTAAATTATTAAGGGTTCATGGGGGAGAGGGAGGAGGAGTGGACAAGGAAGTGAAATATGGGGAACTGATACCAAGGGCCTAAGTAGAAGGAGGATGTTTTGAAAATGAGAATGACAACAAATGTACAAATGTGGTTTATTTACAATAGGTGTGTATTGATCATGATAAGAGTTGTATGAGCCTCCTAAATAATTTAATAAAAAAAACAAAACAAAAAAAATGTGAAAAACTCTGCTTATACACAAGTATATATGGTAGAAAGAAGATGTTCGGCCTTGCCTGAACAGATTTTTTTTTTTTGTGGGCATCACTGCCTCTGGTGGTTGTGGGTGCTACCCAGTGCTGCTCCTGAGAGCTGCCGCTGGATTTGAACCGCCAAGCCCAAGGGCTGCAGTCGGCACTCAACCATTTATGCCACCGGGACTCAGTCTACCTGAACAGACTTTTAGTACAGTTCTACGATGTAAAAACAAACAAACAAACAAACAAAAAACAAAATGCATAGGTCATTAACTATGTTATAAAAAGGAATTTGGTAAGGTGTGCTAGTAAAATAAACTGCCTAATATACTTTATGCACTAAGCACACTATTCATAGTGTATGGGAAAATATTGAACAATAACAAAATTTAACAATAATACTATTAACCACAATTTACCAGAATCTGCTCCTATATAAATTGATGATGAAAAATATTGTCTACAGACATAGCACTGATGATGCAATTTCAAACTTTGGGACACCTTTACAAAATAGGTAGGGTTAACATCCTCCTGAGTGATATTTAGAAATGTTACAAATGTGCAGGCTATATGATGGAGTGTAATTAAGAGAATCAATTTAATTTGTGTCCGACCTCAGATTTATTAGACCATGAACAGCAATTTGGAAAAAGTCAATTAAGCATTTTTAATCAAAGAGGCATTACAAAAATTAGCAGTCTTATGCTTTGAGAAATTTCCATTTCTCTGACAACATCAGCATGGTGATGCATTTTTATTCATGGCTAAGATCAGGAGAAAATAATTTCTCATTTACCAGCATGTGAGTCACCAAAAAGATAAGAATATTCTTCAGTCAATAATGGTATCGTGGTATGTGTTTTAATAATAGGCTATAGAAATGTTCTCATAATTATGGAATTCATGTAAGGTAGACTTTTTCTCCCCAAGCAGAATAATACTAGACATAAGACCATGACTAAAAATATTTCTCAAATTAAATGTTTTCTTTAAAATTATTTGCATATGTTAACATGTTCTCTTCTTTAGTTTCGATAACTCTGACTTTCAAGTCACATGGAAAATTTCAAGTAAATATACTAAAAAAAAAGTTAATGACCAAATAGGTGAACATGTCTTGTTGACTACAGGATGATAATGTCTTTGTTTTAGATTTCTACCTTTGCCATGAGGAAATGCTCGAATAGTTGACTAGATAGGTTTGGAAATAGAATCACCTGTTAAGTTTCAGATTGAATACCTCTGATTTAAAGGTCTCATGTAGGTCTTAATCATGCAATACAACTCTAGTCAACTTTTATTCCAACTCAAGGTCACATCGAAGAATTCACCTCTAGTCACTCTCTTTTTATACTGAAGGCCACAAAACAGAATTGAAGTTTCATTCTAATGTTAATCCCTAATCCACTCTACCTTTAATGGGCCCACCTTTCCCAGTCCTGACTGCTAGCCATAGATGTTCCTCCTCTGGAAGTAATAACTGGTAAGCCATGGAGCTGAGGTGTAGGACACCCAGGGAGCACTGTCTCACCTGGATAAAGGTGATTCATGCAGCTTGATGCTGGCACTACGGTCCCTCCGCACAGGTGCAGGTTCCAAGGTGGGCAGGCCCGTGGCTGAGGTGGTGGTTGTCCAGGTGGATGATACACGACGCAACAAACCCGGGGGCAGACTCCTTCTCAGGCGCTAGGAAGAGGAAGTGTGGATTTTGTTACCAACCATCTTTTATACCACCGTGGGTATTATGAAGTATAACGCAAGGGACTGGGCTTTGAATTAAAAGGGAACTTATAAAGCTTTTATCAGCTGAGCCCTGGTGGCATAGTGGTTGGGTGTGGGACTGTGGCCCACTGGCTTGGCAGTTCAAATCCAGCAGCAGCTCTCCAGGAGCAAGGCTGGGCCTCCTACTCCCTCCAAAGGGCAGTGATGCTCCCCCCAAACCAAAAACAAACAAACAAACAAAGAAAAGCTTTTATTGGGTGAATATTGGCAACATATAAGATGGATACTTAGAAATTCAGTAAGAGATTCAGGATAAAATGTGTGACAACACTGACATATGGTACAGTTTTATTTTCACTGTTTACCCAAATAATGGATCTTAGGAATGGGAGTCAATGACCTCCAATGCAATGTTATAGTCAGTATCAGTTCCATGACACACACCTATGTAAAGCCCATTGCTGATAAGGTGATTTGATTCCTAATACCCTTTAGGGCAAAGGGCTGCACCAGAAGCTGTGAATCTTCATGGAAGCAGACTACCACAGATGTATCCTGTGGAGAGGCTGCCGGGTTCAAGCCACAAACCTTTAGATCAGCATTGAGCCCTTTAACCATTGTGACACCAGCATTTCTTTTACCCACTGATATATCAGGCTAACAATTATATACATTTTCCCTCAAAAGTCACTTGTTTGGGGTTGAATACATTTATATCATTCATAAAAGAAGATAATATATACTCAACTGTCTATTGATTATATTCAAATAATCTGATTGACAAATGATAGTAGCTAAGGGTAAAGGTATAACACTCTAGAATTTCCCATGTTTCTTGTTGTAAGTGTATCTTAGATATAAAAGGTATAGACAATGTGATCAACAGCACCTCCTCTTAATAAAAGATCTTTCTGTAGACTGGCTCCAATTTCTCTGTACTATTTCTTCCCCATCACATCCTAACCATGATCTATGGTATTGTCCCTACCAAGACAAGATTCTGTTACAAAGGAGAGACAAAATCACCTTAAAGTGAGCCCTTAATCTTAAAAAAATGAGAATGAAGGAATCTCCTAAAACCATGTAAGCCATAGTCACAACAAAATCTCAATCTTACTTACAGCTGGTTTCTCCTCCTGCATCAAGTATGCATCCATATTTCTGAAGACACATTTTCCTCTTCAGAATATGGCAATGTCTTTGAGAAGTGTACTAATATGCCATTTGGGGGTTTTAAAAAACTGGCCTAATTCTACATAGTTTTCTATATCTCTTAAATAACTCAATATGTAACTCAGAGGCTGACTCAGTAGGAAACGTAGTCAAACAATGAAAAACATCAATATTCCTATTCTGGATGGGTCACTGACCTAGCAACTGTTCTGATACCCCAGAAGAATCACTTAACCCAGTCTCCATTTCTGAGAGCCCATTTAGACTTAGATATAACTTTTGTGGAGAAGCTGATATGAGATGGGAACTATGCAATCACCTAAGTACCAAGTTACGAGGGTCACATTTTTGGGTAAAGAGACTCCTAATTGGAGGAGCCCAGGGATTATTCATTTACTACTGGTTTAAGATAGTGGCTTGTCTATTAAGTAAATCGCAAGATTGGATGCATTTAGGAGACCACTTAAATTCTGATTTAAAAAAAAATTCTCTAATTTAACTTGTTCTCAGCTAAAAGTCTGACTAGTCTATCCTCAGATATGTCAATAGAGAATTTGAGCATATAATTTCCTTCTGTAAAATGTTCTTATGTGTGGAAAGAAGTAATCGCATAATTCAGTAAGGCCATATTTTATATCAATATCAAGAATCAGCCCATGCTGTAATAACTAAAATGCTGTTAGGTTGGAAAGAGTATGACAAAGAAAACTATACCAAGAAATCAAAGAGTAAAACCTCTGAGGTTATGAAGACAGTGGAAAGACAGTGGAAAGTGCTAAAAGGGGGGAAGGGTTTTGTTTTGACTTTCTTTAGTTTGGGAGTCTATAGTTTTCACCACTGAGATTTAAAAACAAGAATTGACACTTAAAAGGTACCCAATAAAAAATGTCTTGAAAGTTGGGACAAAATAGATAATGAGAAGAAGTTCTATTTATGAAAGTGATACGTGTAAAGACAATAACTTCCTGTTGACATTCTTATTCCTGTTATTCCCATGATCATCATGTTATTGATGAGAATCTGTCCACAGATTTGAATCAACAAGAAGAAGAGTTACATGGCACTAGAAGAAACAGGACAAATTAAAGAAATTTAACACCTACCTTGGGAATGGCCAGCTTGTCTTTCTCAGAGCCCTCCTCAGAGTCAGAACAGGTGTAGTTCTCACTGACGGAAACGACGGGGTTTACTCTGGGTTTGTGAATGGCCTGGAAGGTGAGCTGTGTGCTCAGCAGGTTGCTCACTGCCCTCAAAGATGTGCACACGTTTGGGGGTAGAGACGGGTCGGCCAGGAGGTCCGTAATGAGGCCATGGGCCTCGCCCATCACAGCGATATCCACAGTAATACTGGTTCCTGAAGACTGAGACACCGCAACAAACAAAAGGTTTGTTAGAAATGAGGAAATTAGAATCACATCACTGAAAAATTACCTATCCTGACTCCCAATCATTTCAGTATGGCTAATAAAACTCAAAGTATGCTTCTGTTTCTGGGTGACACATTTCTACTCTTTTTGTCTTTGCGTCAGTCATACGCCTTTTAAGGCAGGAAGAGATGCGGCAAATTTGAAGATATTAGAAAGATAAACAGTAGATGGCATCAGATGGTTAACAGCTAACTCTTAGTTTAAAGGTCAGCAGTTCACACCCATCCAGCGGTGCGATAGGGCGGGGCACCCGCTGCTGGTAAGTCCTCTGGAGCACCCCAGGGGCTGTCACGAACCAACTGAACTCAACTCAACTCAACTCAAGAATCAACTCAACAGCAGATAGCAGGACATTTGTAAAAAGATAGGAAATTTCAGATCAACGAAAAAAACACTTTCCATCAATCAGATCTTAGAGGTGAACATTAGGCATGTATTTAAATCTTCATTCTGAAAATAACATTAGTGTATTATAGTATTTTAATTTAGCAAGATTTTAATAGCAATACTTGAACCACATACTTATTAGCTTGTCATTCCACTAACATTTGAGTTTTTTTAAAAAATCATTCAAGTAAAATTTACATTTACTACCTATTCATTCTCTTCTGGTTGGTAAGGATCACAATGTTAGTTCTAGAAGGCTGAGACATGTACATCCTGGTCTGCTTAAATGACAATGGAGCACAAAATAGGGAAGATAAAGGTCTACCACCTGGCTGGGGCAGAAATTAGCAAGACTAAGGAGAACAGGGAAGAGTCTTGGACTAGACATAATAGAAAGGATTCTTAATATTGGAATATCATCATAGGTACACAATACCCGCGTAGATTTGAATAACACAACCCGATTCATGACTGATAATGCAGTTTCAAGAATTCTGCTATTTAGTTACCAATGCTGAATCACACCCCACCATCTTCTAGATACATGTTATTTGGTAAGAAAAAACTTCTACATACTGTGGTTTCTCCACTTTTAAAATCAATAGATTAATAATAGTACCAACCTCAAAATAGTGATTCAAGATTTGTTACATGGGAAATAACATTGTGGTGACAATAATGATGATAATAATGCTAACAGTGCTAATATTTATAGTTCTAAAAATTTGAATTTAGAGACTTGTAGGAAATTTGGCTGACAACCTCAAAGAAACTGAAAGTTAAACATTCTCTAGCAGCAGGCATGACAATGACCTCCAAAGAGATTAAAATTATAATGCATAAATCATAAAATTATTTTTAATAGAAGAAATATTTTATAACTTTGGAAATAAGCTCTTTGAAAAACAGTAAGAATTCATAAACCACTAAGAAAAAGTATGATAGAATTTAATCAGTAAAGATGAAAATTTTTATATGAGAAAAACACTGAAAGCAAAGTTAGAAGCCAAACAGAGAAAACATACCACACAGAAAACACAAAACAGCCACATAAAGAAATTCTCTAAAAACAATAAAGGAGAAATTTGGAGAAAGATAATTAATGTAAATTAAAAAGCTATAAAAATAAATGTTTTAAAATAATAATGTGATAAAAACTATAACTTGGAAAATTGACAACATAATCAAAATTGACAGTGCTAGTGGCTGATGATGGCATGACAACAAATACATTAATGGTGATCAGTACAATACAACCCAGTATTCATAGAGGAAATTTCCTGAGTTGACCAATTAGTTCTTGAAGTGTTTCATAATCCAGGAAGTAACTTTGAATTTAGGCCTACATAATTGTTTCTGCAACTACTGAAACATATAGACAAGAATACAAATGTCACAGGTCTGATAATAACAACTAAAAACTTGCAATCACTAAATGTGTGTCTAAGGGGACTTCTTTTTTAGGTTGTATTTTAAATACATTAAAGAGCATTTAAAATATGCGGGTAGATCTGAAATGATTATGCAGAATACTGATTCCCCAAAGCATGTTGTCATAGAGTTCATTCCCTTGTTGCTGGCCTATAGGACAGAGCACACTGCCCACAGGTTGTCTTACACAGTGAACCCTATGGACCAGGTTGTCACATCTTTCTCTGCAAGAATCTCCAGGTTCGTTCAAGCAGCTGACCTTCCAGTAAACAGCCATGTGCTTAATCATTGCATTACTAAGACTCCTTGAGATATTGATTAGTTGGGGATGAGGATGGGGGCTATGGCATAGAAAAAGTGAAAATATGTACCATATACACTCATACATAAACCTAGTTTTCAACACATTTTAATGTAGTTTTTGTGGTAAAATTAGATGCATCTACTGATATTCAGGTCGGCTTATACGTGAGCATCTATAATATTAGAAAAAGTATACAAAGCAGGTCAAAAAAGTGAAAATACGACAGAAAAAGTAAACAGAAAAAGTATAATTCTTTTAAAAACTATACTATCTTGAGGATATGTCATCTTATAATAACTAAGTGACAAATTATTTTGTAAAGGTATTACCATATCAAAAAGTTTCACGCTGAACCAGTAGAAGAAAAGAAACAATTGTAGGCAAGCCAATTCGAATTCATAGTGAGCCTATAAGACCAAGTAAAACCCATAAAATATCAAGATTGTCATCATTATGGAAACGGACTGCCTCATCCTTTCCCCACAAAGCAGGTGGTGAGGCTAAACTTCCGATCTGCTATTTAGCAATTGAGAGACGTAGCCTGGTGCCTGCAGAACAATCATGGTAACAATGGTGACAGATGTTAGTTAGTGAGCACAGGTCTATAAAGTAGGTACTGTTACTGACTTCATTTTATGAGTCTTAGTCAACTAAAACAGGAATTCTGGTCACTGTGGGTTAGGCACTGGGCTGTTAACTCCAAAGGTGGTTGTTCAAAACCACCAGAGAGACACCTTGAGGGAGAAAAATGAAGCAATATTGTTTCTATAAAGATGCACACACAGTCTTATTCAGTCATCACACTGGTGGTGTGAAGGTACAAGTAAGACACTAAGAGGGAGAAAAACTGGGAAATCAAACATTAAAAGCAGAGCTTATGTGCTAAACCAGAACCCTGAGATAGAGAACAATATAAATATGTAACTGTATTTTTAAAAGTATTTGATGTATTATTCCATCATTATGACTGTGATTAACTCTGATAGTTAGTTTATATATTCACTGTGAAGTGACAGGGACATCTAAGTGCATTATTAACAGTTCTAGGGCATACAATTTATGCATATTTCATTTATGTTCTCTATTGCTAATTAAAATATATCTTCATAACATGACACTGAATTAGTTTATCACATGGTCTATTAAAACACATTATTTTCAAGTATTTCACCAATCAATGTATTTCTAAATACTCCTTGAGTGAACCTCTGAGAAGGCAATGTTTATAATTATCCATGCTTTTCTAATCAATCCAAACGAATATGTCACTACAGTGTTTCCATAAAAATTTGAAATTTTAAGTCAAATTTTCTTCCAGGACATACAATTTTAAGAGTCTTTCACAGAGAAATGAAGATTTTCTTCTTTTATTGTAATAATTAAAGATAGTTTCTCAGAGTGTTTTCAGTACATAAAGTTTACAAATGTGAGTGAAGATAGATAGCATATATCCATTGATAATTAGAAATTAAATTATAATTATAATTTAATATTATATTTTGTGGGAGAAAGTGTTTTGTTTGTAATTCTTTAATGTTATGTATTTTAAAAAAATAATTTATTTTTCTCCTCTTTAAAACCATGGGCATATTATTTACATAGTCAAATGAAAATAAAAACTAATCTTTTACATATGAATCTTTAAGATAGAAACAGAACTTAAAACATCATCCGTGAGTCAAGTTAGCTTTACATATTCATTAAGAAAATAGGCCTAAAACATAGTTCATTATTAAACAAGATAAAGTTTTTTTAAAGCAAGCTCTTCAAGTGAAAATAGATACAGCATTCAATTCAATAGAAGACAACAAATCACTCATGTGAAAAATAGTCAAGAAACCACTGATAGCATTTTTTATATTGAAAAATTCTCTAGTATTATGAAAACAGATCTTTGCTTCATTGGCTTTTTGAGTCAAGGTAAAAAAGGTCTAGGCATGAAACCTTGTATAACACATAAGTTATCACCACTTTCAGGATCATACAAAGGTTCCAATGAGGCATGAAATCTAAAACAATCAGATTTGTTTGCCACGAGGCTGCCAAGGCTACCCAATCACACATGAAATGCGGAGGGGCAGAAAGATAAGCCAGGTGCTATTTCAACAGGCAGCTACACAGCAGACAAGCTGTAAGGGCAGAACATGTTCATGGATCCATTAGTAAGGCATTTCAATGGAGAAGGACTAAGGTTGTTGATACGGTTTTTACACTAGATGATATAAAATATGAAATAATTGAGTGACTACTGCAGTGAGTATGTGGATACCTTCTCAGCTTTAAAAATAATAAAATTCCATTTCTTGGCTTTTCAGATTGATAGCCAGAGAAGTACTCCATGTATCTGGTTAAAAATAATGTCAGATAGTTATCATAAATACTAAAGGTTGGGTTTATACAAAATCCACTTTAAAGGAAAGCCTTAAGCTATCAGCCTGGAGTCAACTTCAAGTATGATGGTAATGTGGTACACAAACACAGATACACAATGGAGTCTTTTTACAGAGTAGAGGACCAAACAATTTTTCCCCTTGAAAAAAATGTTACCAAGCAATATAAAACACTCTTACTTCACAGGGACTCCTTCTAGGAGAAATATTTATATTCAACAATTAAGAAAATGCAAGTATAATACCTTAGACACTTTTTCCATGACAACTAGCTTTGAATTGTCACCATTACGCAGAAAATCTGGAATCTAAGTTCAGTAAACAGTGGTAGAAAGTGCAGTTTTATATATCAAATAAAAAATAACTGATTCTCCTAGTCAGTCCAGCACATTTTAACACACTCAGCTTTTAAGCCTCTTTTACCCCTTTCCATCTTCATCCAGTGTACTCTATTATCTCCAGGTCCTTCCTAATGTTGGTGTTAGCAACTAAACCATTTGATGTCTGATTGATTCTGACTCCTGGTAACCCTATGCTACTTCATAGGGCAGGTACCCCTGCCCTTTCAATGGCTATGATATTTTATGATGCCAAGCTAAGTCTAAAGCAAAGGGGAAAAGTTCTCAGCACAGAGAGAAAGGAGGAGAGATAGAAAAAAAATTGTATTCAATGAAAGACAACGAGCTCTGAGTTATCACAGGTTGCAGTTCATTGAAGAAATCTGTATGATTAAATTGCTAAGAAGATATACAGTAAAGTTGTATCTTTTTGTAACAAATTAGGATTAGATCCTCCTACCATCTAGAATTGGAGGCTTCATCATACAAATTCTTAGAAAGGTTTAGAAATAACCAGAGGAATAAGGGAGAGAATCAGAAAGGGATTGAGGAAAATAATTTCTAGTTGAAGTTTGTCATTTGAAAAGAAGAGAGATTATCTGCTTGAAATTAAGATAATGTGCTTAGCTTTTATAAACTGGGTTTGAGGTGACATCAATATCTTCAATTTATAGCTATTTTTCCTACACATTTTAAAGGACAGTTTAAATTGAAAATTTAATGAAAGAGGCCAAATATATCCCTATCAAAATGCAGGAAATATAATAATTCCCAAACTTTCTGACTCTGCAAACCATTACTGTGTTATTTACTTTGGGAGATAGTTTTAATTGTAGAATAAGAATCACAAGCAGCACAAAAGCTTCTCTTTTAATCCTCCATGCAACTGTAAGATAGGTTATCACTGCTAAAACATTAACAGTGAGACAAATTCTTAGATAACTTAGCTGAAGTATTACATACCTCAAATTGGGCCACAATGTTTTGTTTTCCCCATTTTATGACAGTATTGAAAACCAAGTCCAAGTTGCCTACAGAAAACCATAGCTTTCCTGGGCACTCAAGCTCTCCAGGTTGTCTCCTGTAAAGTCTGGATCTTTCTAAAGTCCCTTCCACTTCCCAGCCTAAATGATTTCTGTATATAATATACAAGTTGGTATGCTATACCCATCAAAAAATGAGAGGATTCTTTTGAAACTTGTTCTTGGAATAATAAAGCATTGGAAAATATTTTAAAATATTTAATATTTGTCTTGTAGATTTAGAGAAGTCTGTGTTGCTGAAGCTAAATTTACTCCACCTCTACCTGATTATTGAGTTACTGAGGCTTTTTCCTTCCCCTGGTAGAAATACTTCATGTTTGTGGCAGTTACATAATCTCCTGTCAACTTGAGGGAAGGGTTTGAGTCTAGCCTGTCAATTGTGTCACAATTTGATGATGTCCTTTGGAAACGCAAAGGAGATAAATAGCTCACTGGAGGCCAGACCCAGTTTCTCTGCCTTCCCTTTTCTGTTGGTGAGACATTCAGTGAGCTGGAGGAGACCTGTGGAGACCTGTGCCAGCACTGAGATGCTTCCACTGCCATGCGATTCCCATGACCTTCCACCCACTGACCCGCGATCCTCCTGCATTCTACATCGTTGCATGTGTTATGTGAGTCTAAAGAGGAATTTATGCACTAGTACTGGGCACATGGTTTAATATCAGAGTTATGGACTTGATCTGGACTGGGCCAGGATGTTTTCTCAATATACAATTCCTTTTTAATATAAAGTTCGTTCTTATACATGAGTGTATGTGAATTTGTTTCTCTAGTTAACTTGGACTAACACACCACTCACAGAGCATTTGTGAATAACTGACCATTCCTAGGAACACCCATGTCTTATTTCTCCCAGATAAGTTTTGCATTTGACAAGTGCAAGTGTTAATTGGTTTCCCAAATATCTTGGCCATTTGCATTTGTCATTGAAGAATACATTTGTGAATACTTGTATATCAAGAAGCCAGGATATTCACATTTTTAAAAGATTTTCTCCCCTTAAAGATGAAGTTGAATGGTTTAATTAACTACATTTCCTAGTATCAAGACCCTAAAATCAATATATATATTGAAGTAAGTAGGAAGGGGGGGGGGCACAATTGTAAGAATTCAATCGAAAGGTTATATTCTATCTGAAGGATTCTCAACTTAAAATACTTCCAAGTATATAAGCCACTTCCATTCTAAAGAAAGCAAAGTCGGCTGTCAGATGCCATGCCCAACAATAACGAGGGACACATACTTAGAGACCAGCACTCTATCTGGGAACTTCATTAAAAGATGTGCAAAACCTTGTGCATTTACAAGTAGTAAGTTAAAATGTACTATTGGAGGTATGTCATAATTCTATGATTTTTCATGGAAAACCCTTTTAAAATGAACAGGACCCTTACTGGTTCTCCTGGTGTACTATGAGATAAGCACGGGGGCTCCTTAGTCTTTTAAAGTCCACATTTCCTTTCACTGCATAAGAGACATGATATGACACACTGATGATATCCGTTACTCCTGGAAGAGGAGATAGGAAGAACATGTTTGTTTATGAATTAGCACGTTGGGTTTAGAAGGGTACAAGGGTACCTTTGTAGCAGGTGTCCAGGTTGGCGTGCAGGGAACATTACGGAGAGGCCGGAGTAGGAAGAGTTGTGCACTGGGTCCCAACCTGCGAGGTCAGCAGGTTGAAACCACTACCCAGTTGCTCATTGGGAGTAAATGTGGACTTTCTACTCCCTTAAGTAGTTCCAGTCTCAGAAATCCACAGGATCAGTTTGCTGCTGACGAACAGGGTAGCAGACAGTCGGCATCGACACAATGGCATCAAGCACCGAGTCAGTCATTTCTCATTCAGAGAAGGACAGCATGGAGATACTAATTCCTTACCAACAACACTAACCAAGAGACACAAACCCCCAAATTTCTCCATGTTCTCACACTGGATAGAACACAATCATAATGACTGTACTCTCCATTCTCATGTTCTCAATAGTTATAGATTAATTGTAGGCCTTTTAAAAGTAACTGTACAAAAGTCCTGGTTTTCGTTAATATGGTTGATTGCCCTGGTTTGATTTATAACACAGTGTGCGAAAGGAATTCTGAAAGCCAGGCTGTTAGCTTCATTGTTACGCATACTTTTTTCCTTTCTATTTAGTCATCCTGGGAGGCGCCCTGGGAGGCAAACATAGCATGGGAAGAACATTCTCAGGGTGCAAAGGGAGCTGGGATCAGAGAGCAATGAACAGCATCAGGGATGACACATAAAAGGCAAGAGTCACAGGGTCTTTTCTTACCCAATGTTGGCCCTCGAGGCTGGAGGGGTAGGGGAGATGCCTGCGCTTTGGAAGGCTATATCCTCCGGCACCTCTACAGTGCAACTCCACCCCTCCAAGTCTTTCCCAGGGCAGCTGTGTTTGAGACGAGGAAGCAGCATCTTGGGCTTTAATTTTCTAAATTGATTTAGAATATGAGCTGAATTTAATAAAATAATCTTTGCTTCATTACTGGCTCTGACCTCAGAGACAGAAAAAAATTGCATATGTGTTTATACTTTCATAGGACCCATTTATAATTTTAGACTTGAAGTCGGTTGGGAAATTTTTAAAAAATGAAATCATGTGAAAATTTTGCAGTAATTCACTGTAGGCTGAACCTTGGCTAAATGCCATCCCAAGGAAGCAGATGTTTGCTTATTTTAATTTTCTGGCAGGGAATATGTGTTTACATTTGGACTTTCTCCTTAAGATAATATATATGTACAGTAGTATGAAAAAATATAGGGCCCTTGATCAAACTGCTTTCCAACACCATCTCTGTGGGCAGGATCCCTTGGTGGTAGGAGCTACAGTGAATGTGAATGGACTGGCCTCCAGGGCTCCCTTTTCCCTTGATATACCAAGAGCACATTGAGTCACCAAATGAGGTGTACTACGAAGCCTTAGATCCTCAGATGCTGCTCTATGATCGCTTTCAAAATAAGTTCTCTGCCAATATGAACAAGTGTTTCTAGACACTAGCAAAATTTCCCAATATCCTCAAATATAATTATGATAGCAAAATACTACTTATCATTTGAGAATGAAATAGTCTTGTTAAATAGCTCACTTCAGCAAGCACCCACATCTGAGGAAACAGCCTTCGCCACCTTTGACTTTCCTGTTGGCTGCAGCTCTCTCTCACTCACACAAAAGATGTGGTGGCTGGCCAGATGGGAGGCATGCAGATACCGAGTGGTTCGTGTGACTGCTCATGCAAGTCATTGTCAGACGCTTTGGTGAAGTGCAAGCTGCTACTGTAAATAAAATAGCACCATTATTTCTGCTGGTGCTAAAATCAAGACACGAAGAGCAGATAACTGGATACTTTGATGTCAGCATGCGTTCTTAAATGCGACAGGAAACCTGAAGCAGCTTAAGGATGAACCCAGGAAATGGATTCCTTTGAGCTGCCTTGTTTGTCCAATTTCCAGGGTTGCTGTGGAACTTGAACTGGAGGATCCCGTTTGCTTCTCCTCTAGGAACCATTTCAATGAACAACAGATGGCAGCATTCTACCTTTTCGAACAACCTTCATTGTTCCAACAGCTTTTTGTGAATGAGTGCTGCTCCTCAATGACAAGCAAGTTTAGTTTCTTATATATTTTTTTTTTCACAAAAAGTCAAGGTGTCCTTTAAAAAGAAGACCTTATTTGACTATTGGTAAACATTTAAGTAGTGCTGTTGGTTAAGAGGGGCCCTGGTGGCCTAGTCGTTCCTTGTTGGGCTGCAATCACAAGGTCAGCAGATCGTACCCGCAGGCACTTCTTGGGAGAGACACTAGGCTTTGGATTTCCTTAAAGAGTTTCAATCCGGGGCTTAGCCCGCTTAGCCCCCGTGGCGTAAGTGGTTGAGTGTGGGACTGCGGGCCCGCGGGTTTGGCGGTTCATATCCAGCGGTGGCTCTCAGGAGCAGCGCTGGGTGGTGCCCAAGACCACCAGAGGGTAGTGATGCCCACCATTCCCCCGCCCCCCACCCAAATGAGTTTCAATCCTGAAAACCAAGAAGAGTGGGTCTACCCTGTCTTGTAGGATCATGGATGAATAAGAACTGATTTCAAAGCAGCTTTTTACACCTGTAAAGAGTTAGAGACTCAGAAACCCAGATGGGCAGTTCTGCCCTCTCTGATAGGGTCATTATGAGTAAGTCTAATAGTTTGGCTTTATATTTGTTAAGGTCACTGGTAAAGTGATCACAATGAAATACTTTGTGATTCTTCTAAATTGTATATATTTCAGTTTCATCTTTCTCCATCTTTACAAGTCATACCTTTTAATCATCTCACTTTCATACAGTGTGATTTATCTTTGTTTACAATGTAATTTTTTATTGTAATGAAAATATACACAGTGCAAGCAAGAAAAGAAAACACATCAAAAATGGTCCTGCGAGCCTTCATTGACATCGCTGTTTAAGCATCCACGTCTTCACTCAACACACTCATATCCAGTGCGCAGCACACATTTCTGTGGTAATGATTTGTTTCTAAGGCTCTTGGTCTCAAATTCCCTGTCTGAAATACCATCAAAACTGATCTCCACATGAATGTTTGTTGAGTTATTCCTGCACTATTCCTGTACATTACTGCACTAAAGACAAAAACAAAAAGCAAGCAAATGAACTACTTTGGAAGCGTAATTTCTGAAAAAAACCTGGAAATTGAACCTAAGTGGTAAATCCTGGATCTTAACCGGCTCTCACCTATATTCATGGAATTTCCTAGTCATATGAATTTCTGTAATTCTGACTCAGCTCTTAGTGTGCGGTTATTTGACAAAGGTATGTGTTTCTTATTTACGCTGAAAGTCCCATAAGGGCAAGGTCAATGCCAGCTGTCCCTCACTAGCCTAGCCTCTGAGCACAGTACAGTGCTTGGCACTGTGCGGGCACTCCATAATATGAATGAGTGCTTATAAGCAGGCATGAGTGACACACTAGAAACATTCTATTCTAGATTGAACTGTGTCCCTCCGAAATGTGCTGGAGTTCTAGCCTCTATTTGGTTTAACAAAGACAAATCTCAATGGTTTCCTATTGGTAACCTTTGTTTTCACTAATTCTATTTTCCTAAACCCTTCAAGAGCTACAGTCTTTTGGCTTACCATCCCTTGCATACTTGATTAAAAGACTACCAACTGATTTTGAACAAAATGTGAACAGGATACTTTATTTTTAAAGTAAAAAGCAAAAATGATTTTAAAAAAAAGAAAGAAATTCTAGCTTCTATATTTTTGCATGTATCCCTGGTTGGCAATAAAAGGTTTTCGTTACATTAATGAGGTCATGCCTCTGTAGATTGTGTCCTAAATTGAATCACTTTCAAATAATAAAGGGAAGATTGACACAGAGACATGCACATGTAGGTGGACAAATGCCATGTGAGAATTGCCAAGAAGATAGGACCAAATGGACTACAGGTAAGGAAGGCCTTGAGAAGGTCAGTCTCTCATTTAGACTTTCAGCTTTCTGCCACGTGAGACAATGGATCTTTGCTTTTTAAGATCACCTGGTGGTGAAGTGGTTACACATTGGGCTGCTGATCACAAGGCAAGCGGTTCAAAACCATCAGCTCCTCTGAGAAAGATTTCTACTCCCTGAAAGACTTAGAGTCTTGGAAACTCAGAAGGGCAGGTGTACCCCCTCCTATAATGTCACTGTGAGTTAGCAGTGATTTGTGATATTATTACTAGGTAATTTTTTAATATAACCATATTTATTTTACCCAGTTCTCTGCTTAAAAAACAAAGTTCACTGTTTGAGACACCTGATAAAAATAAATCACTAAAATATCTGTAGTCTACAAATAGCTTTTTCACATATTTTCACGTCCAAGTATCATTTGATACATTTGTAGGGGGAAAGAAGTACACTTACTAGGATGGGATGCTAGATTCATAAATACAAACTATAGATTAAAGGAAATATTTTGGAATATCTACTATTCAGAGAGAGGAATTATTTCCTAACAGATAAAAGAAAGCAACCTCACAAACTCTTCTGTAATCTGAGACATCTTTGAAAACAGCAATCGAAGAATGAGGATTTAAGTGTCTTTAAGTAATTGCTGGGGGGGAAGAATCTTATTAAAAGATTTAGAAATAAAGGAAGGGTATGCTAAGAACACTTAAAATTTTGACTACTAACAGTAGTGAGAGCACAGGTAGCCCCTGGCTTAAGAGACATTTGAGTTGCAAAAAACCACACTCATAATCACCTCTTGTTTTTGTTGTGTACCTCTTATCAATAACATACTAAGCAGCGGCTCACAATTTGCTGGTATTACTGTTATCAGCTGCTCATTTGCAAGATCTTGATAAGAAAAGGCAACACACACACACAAACTACCCCCCCTTCCCAAATACCTCAAAAGTAGTTGACCTACTTGAAAACTGACTTGCAATGTAGTTGTTGGAACAGAAACCCTATCATAATTTGGGCACTCCTTGTGTTCACAATGTATATGTAGAGAGATAAGGCTGAGTTTCAGGTTTATCATTTGGGCAGATGAGTAGCTAAGATTCTTCTACTGAATTAGGAAGCAAGAGGATGTTGGGTGTTTTTAGTAAGGATGATGAGAAAATTATGCATCAGAAGTGACATCCTTCCTAAAAAGAAAAACTTGGGCTTCAACAGCAGCTGGATGGTAATTTAATAATGAGCGCCAGTGACGTATGTTAACAGAAAGGACTAGAGGAGACAGAAGGTAGAGTCATAGCCAACCCCCGCTTCGGAGGGCCTGAAAGAAGAGAAACCCAGAAAAGAAAACAAAAAGGAACAAAACTAAAAGTGTGTGATGTCAAAGGGGCCCAGGAAATGAGTTTGCTAAGAAGGACAGTGTAGTGCACAGTGATCAATGCTTTGGGGAGATTAATATATTTTGGAAAACGTTCATTTGTTTAGTATCTTGAAGTCACTGATGACACTGGAGAGAACATTCCAGTGAAGATGTGAAGCTGCAAAGCAGAATGCAGTAAAATGAGCACTGAGAAGAAGACGTGAATACAGTGTAAACAAATCTGACGTTTAAAAAGACCACAGAATAGAGGGTAGATGTATGAAAATGTGGAGAGGAGAAGTGATTGTCAAGAGTTGCTGAACACTTGAGCACACACACATGTGGAGGAGGCAGTTGACACCTATAAGCTGTTTACATGCAATGAGGACACTGGATTAAAAAATAGATAAATATCCACAAACAGAAAACAGTCGTTGAGAGAGCAACCTTTTACATGAGCACTTCTGTGAAAGAAAGGTCTGCATGGCAGACAAACTGTTTTAAACAAACTATTTCTATACTTTCATCTTTATTCTATAAATTAGGCAATGCAATCCTTACAGAGAACATGACCCGGGTGTTGGGATTAAATGTACAAAGGAAAAGAAGAAAGTTTCAAAGAGGAATCCGATTGAGCTGGCTAGATTTTGAGGCAATACTGAAGGCCCAAGCTGTGGTGGGAGGTCAAGAACACCAGTGAAGGTTTAGTCTCTATGGTTTCAAGTTTATGAGGCACGGAATTTCATGTAAGAAAGGCAACACAGTAAAGACAGTGAGGAATCTAGCAGCAAAGGAAAAGGGAGTAAAAAAGGCAGAAAAATAGGTCATTGTTCTGGAAATACTGATGAAGTAGAACAACAGGCACAGACAAAGTAAACCAGAGCCAAAAAATGGAAAGGTCTGTAGGAAAAGTCTGTAATATAACATGACTACATCAGAATGACAAAGATGGATGCAGGATTCCATCAGTGAATTAATCTCTCAGGCATGGGAGACTTCAGCTTTTTATGAGTAGAGAATAAAGACGTAAAGGAAGCACGAGTCCAGAGATCAGATGCCTGTGCATGAAAGACTTGATCTTCTAATTCTAACAGTAGGCAATTCACTCATGACAGAGTCTGAGGAAAATGACATCATCAAACAGTGTGCAGTGCTCAAGAAAGATTCAGGTGTGGTGCAAAATACAGCTCTGAATGAGACTACAGCATGCACGTGTGAAACTAAGATGTTGGAATTATCAATGAGTGGAAAAGGAAGAACAAAAGCAGCATGAAAGACTCAATTACAGTTGTAAGCTGATAAGATACAGGGGCATAAAAACTCAATACATCTATTTATTTCTGTAATACATTCAATACTCTACTTTGCTCTCTCCACAATATTCTCTGTTTCTTCTTTAGTAAAGTTTTAAAGGGCTCTGTGAGCATTCAAAAGCCACAGTGGGTCTTCCCAGCAGTGTCGGAGGACACTTTCTTTTAGAAACCTCCCACCAGGTAACTCATTGAGGTCCTGTTGGCATAGTGTTTGGCTGCAAGCATGTCTGCCGTTGTCACCAGTGGTGTGTGACAAGAATGAAACAACCCACCTTCATGCAGACTTACAGTGGAGGTCTACTCTGTTCTACTGAGTCACCCTTAGTAGGAATTGACTTGACAGCTATGGATTTTGTTTTGAATCAATCAACCATATTTTGTGGAACAAAGATTTAGTAAGATTACTGTCCTACTCTGGTTTTTATGACTGCTAATAGTAGTGAGTTCTTAATACTCTCAGCAGCCCAAACTTTCTTTAATAGAATACTACACACCTTCACAGGGAGCCATGGTGTCATAATGGTTATGTGATGGACTATTAACTGCAAGGTCAGCTGTTCAAACTCTCCACCTGCTCCATGGGCGAACAAAGGGGGCCTTTTACTCCCCTAAAGAATTACAGTCTCAGAAATTCATATGGGGCAGTTATACCCTGAGTCACTATAAGGCAGCAGCAATTCATGGCACTGAGTTTGAATTTGGAGTATGATACATTTCACAATGTGTATTTTTTAGTGTATTTTTAAAAAGCACTAATTCATGTTTCCTTAGTTTATATAATACACTATAATTTAAGTAATGAGACTTTCCAACCAGTAAACAGATCATATTTAAAATTTTTGTTTAGCATTTAAAATGTTTTTCTTTATAATCAATATAAACAGTCATGGAGTCTTTAATGATTCCTAATTTTCTAGAATGCAAAATGCTAATTTATTATTTTCTATCTTGTTGGCAATAAGAAAAGAGACAATAAAATATCATGCAAAACTTATTTGAAAAAAAATTTCTAGGGTAAGCCTGAGTATACATTTCTAAACACGCACACACCCAGACTCACTGCCGTTGAGTCAACTTTGACTCACAGGTAATCTGAATGACAGGGCACACTGCCTCTGAGTTTCTGAAACCACAACTTTTCACAGGAGTACAAAGCCTCACCACTCTTCGGCAGAATGGCTGACGGTTTTGAACTGCTGACCTTGTGGTTTAGCAACCCATTTCTTCACCCACTGTGCCACCAGGGCTTCTGAGGACAAATTTGCAGTCTATTTAATACCTCTCCTTGAAGATCTCAGAGTTCTAGAGTGTGATAGCTGATCCTCAAAGGACAAACTCCAAGAACCACGCATCACTACCTTAGCTCAACCGTGTCCATATATTGTGGGATTAATATAAGACTTTTCCCCAACTCTGTATCCAAAATTTTACCAAATATTAGAAGCTGTTTGCCAGCACTTGGTGGGAGGTCAGGTGATTAGAGATATTCTTCCTGAAAGCTCCAGTCGTCCAGATGCCATCATCCCTTCAACAAAAGGAAGGGTTCACTCCCTGCTGTTAGAACAATGGGTCATTTCTCCTGAAAGTTTTGGCTAAATCAAGTCTCTAGCCCAAGGGCAATTAAGATAAGGCCATCATCACGAATCTGAGATCTGCACATCTTGTCACATGTGGAACCCCAATACCTCCCCTTCCTATTGCATGTATGTCCCTAGTTCATCCCCCTCATTGCTATATTACCTATAGCACAACCCCTTCCTGTGATATGTGGTTACATGTAATCACCTTCCCGAAATTGATAAAAGCCTTGTCAGCAATAAAGAAGTTTTCTCTTGATCACCTCTCCTCCCCAACTCCTCTCTCTTGCCTCCCTCTCTCCCCTGCTCCCTCTCCCCATGCCCTCTCCTCCTGCCCTCTCTCTCTACACATGGACCATCAAGTGGGGCTGAGGTGAGCATGCTACCATAAAATGTGTCTGATTCCATTATTTCTATCTTTCATATTTTCTATGCCTTTACTAAAATCTTTACTTATTATCACTGTACAATTGTGCCTACCGGACCCGTGATGATGTTAGGGGTTGGGTCCCTGACAGTATTTTTCAATTCAATTCAGGAAGGAAAGAGAGTTCATTCTCAACAGATCTTCAGTAATATCAAATATTACTCTATTTTCTGTAAGTATTTCTCCTTCAAATTTTGAAAAATAAAGGTATGCTAAGTCATATGAATTTTCAATCGAGGGGGGAAAATGCACCTTGAGAAGATAGGGAGTTAAACTTTCTAAGGGTAAATTAGGTTAGGAGAAATGTAGACCTAATCAAGATAGTTCTGAAAATTAGTGTTATAAGGGGAAATAATTCCAAAGTTTGAAACTGGTACATCAAAAGTTAAGTGACTTTCCTCATGTTACACCCCCAATATAAGGTAATAGTAGAATTCAAAGCCAGCCTGGATCTAAAACTCCAAGAATTCATCAGTATGAGAAACAGCACATCAATCTTCACACTAGATCTTAGCCAAAAGGCCGAGAAGTGATGATACAATCTCTAGGGTTACTATTTCTATGAGGAATACTTAACTTTTGATGACATGAAAATATCTTAGCAAGTTTGCTATACACTGCTGGTTTGGTGAAACTTGCTTGCAATGATTTCTTTTTTTTTTTTTTTTTTTTATCAATTTAGGCTCTCTTAATCAACTTGTTAACGTCATCAGTGAACTCCACAATTTCATGGCTTACTCCCTTCCTTCAGATCTTTTTGTAGCTGTCAAATTAGACTCTTCCCAGAACTAAGTCTTAGGGAAGACCCAGCTATTAAATATTTCTCCATCAAGAAAAATGCTACTTATTCATTCTCCTTATTTCCTATTTTTAAGCCAAATATCTCAAAAAATTCAACCTTGGAAGGAAAGAAGATAATGGGCCCTCTTGGAGATTTCTGTTGCTAATTAGAAGGTATTTATCTTCATTTACCTTTTAGATAAAAATAAGAATAAAAAATCTTAATGTACATGCTTACAAGTCTGGGTTAATTACTCTAATTTTAAGAACCTGGTTTCAGGTATAATCTTATTATATTCAGAATTTCATTAAATGACTAAAAAATATGATTATCCTATTGTCAGTGGATCCGGGTAGTACACCAGGATAATTAGTAGGTAGGTATTAGATAGGAGAGCCAAGGTTTTGTATGAGAAATATTTAGAAGTGATTCTCTAACCTTCACTTTTAGCAATAATTAGCCAAGTGAATAAGCAACATTGTCACAGCAATGAACCACTCAGGATATATAATAAAAATTTATTTCCTTTATTGTGGATATAATTGATATTTCAGTCAATCTCCATCTACCATTATGATAGTACGAGTACCACAGTTAAGAAATAATATAAATGATAATTTAGAGAGATTCAGAATGGAGTCTTAAGACAAAGGTTGATGTGAAAGTGAAAAAGATACATTTTAAAAATGTATTGTAAGATTAATATAATATTTGATAAAAAGTAGAGCTTATTATACTTCTCTTTGGGTCAGGGGAGAAAGTGGTCCAAAATTTTTTTATTAACAACTATGTGAGGTCCATGGAGTTTTATGTGATCTTAAAATAAGGTGACAGACACTGAAGTTTAACTAAAGGGGCACACATTGATTTAAAATAACTCAGAGTAACAAATAAGAAAACTTGAATTGAAATAAACAAAGAACAAAAATGTAGATCTCGGCCTCCTACTCCCACCGCCGGAGAGCAGTGATGCCCCTCCCCCCCCCAAAAAAAAAGAAAAGAAAAAAAATATGGATCTCTTTAGCTGTTGGCTCTGAGAGAGTAAATTGAACATTAAAATTAGCATAGAATGCAAGCTGGAGTGGTACAAATAGTTCATAATGGCTGCTAACTTAAACATTGCTTAAGCCATTGCACAACCAATGATTTTTATCAAGGAAGAAAATGCAGGCAAGCTACTTCCAGAAGAATTACAGCCAAGGAAACTAAGGAACTGTTTCATATCAGTCTCATAAGGATAGACTACCTTGAGTCTGGGGCTGATTTGACAATTGATGATAACATATGTTTGCGTACTCTCAAAATTCCTTGATGTTAGCTTTTCTATTTCTGAAAAATAATTTAAATTTATTACATAATCTCTATCTTCAATCATACTCTACAGTGACTCTGAAAAGACTACAATTGCTTCTCGGATGACTGTCACACATGCCTTGTAGCTGCCAGACCAAGATACAGTCTCAATAGCTACACTATGGACAATGGCGGCCTTTTGGATATCAAGGCAGGCAGCTTCAGAGAGATTCAATTTTGACCTTTCCCCAAAGCAGATGCATAAGGATGTCACAACGTGTTCTCAAAGGCAATTATCACCACCTCACCCCTCAAGCTAGTAATTGGGTCGAAGACGAGTAGACCTGAGTCAATGTGTGTCCATGAGCCACGAGGAGAAATTTGCCTCATGTTGCTAAGAAGGAAAGGAAATCGACCTCCTCCTTTCCCGGGTCAACCAGGAATCAGTTACCCTCATTATTGTTGACTACCATCATTTTCACCAGAAGTGGGATCGACTTTAGCATGAAGTCAGTACTTCATGGGATGGGAGCGGAGCGGTCAGAAACGCAACTTACTCAAAACCGCGCTGACCCATTGGATTCACCAACCCTGGAGGCTTCTCAGTCGGGGGTCACTACGGCTAAAGTTCTTTATTGCTAACGCTAGCCTCAGTACAATTTTCTTTTCATTCGAGCTGGAGAGAGTCTAAGTAAGCTAGCAGAATATTTTACTCAATGTGTACTTAATGAGTAGAGAATAAAACTACCCTGGGCTGAGACTCCTGAGCACTTACTGACTCGTGTACACTAACCCCCATCGCATCCTTCATGGCCATTCTTTAACTGCAAGTTACCACGTGCCGTGGACCTTGAAGGGGATCTGTAATAGTCATTACAGATCATTCGATCCTACTGTGCTATGGTGTTATATTATACACGTGTGGTTTGTATGTGCTCTTGAAGATAAAAATCATGTTTACTTTTACCATATATACTTCAGTATAAGCTAACCTGCATATCAGCTGAGGCACCTAATTTTACCACAAACACTGCATTAAAAATGTGCTGAAAAATGTGGTTCATACTCGAGTAGATACGGTACTTCTACTCTGCATTACCTTTAACTCTGCTCAGCAAAATAAAACAAAAGGGTGCCTATTCTGTTTTTTAAAAGTTGTCTTGGGGCTGAGCCCCGGTGGCATAGTGGTTGTGCGCGGGACTGCGGCCCACTCGGATGGAGGTTCAATTCCAGCAGTGGAGCTGGGCTTCTTACTCCCACCACAGGAGAGCAGTGATACCCCCCCTACCCCCCCAAAAAAGTTGTCTTTTCTCTAGTTCCTCTTGGGAGAACAATATGGACTAGTTATCCTGTCCTTCATTAGAGATGTTGATTCCAATTTAATATATTTCTGCATATACATACAACTTCAAAAGTGCCTTTCTATCTGTATAGTTTTAAGAATGCAGGCATTTTCTTTAAATATCAGTCCACTTCCTCAGTGCTCTAACATGAACAGTGTATTTCTTAAAATTAATCGTTTTCTTGTTCTCTTTTTCCCCATTCTCTTTTAGAAAGTTGAAAACATTGTTAGCATTACCCAAGCTAATAAAACTGTTCTTGACTATACCTAAGCTGAGATCAATTCTTTAATATATGTACTGAATATAATATTATATGTATATGCATAATGTATCAAACCTTTTGAAAGAGAGCTCTCCTCTCCCTTTATATCCTTTCTTGAAGTATCCAATCTTTTATCTATGGCAATCTGATTTCCATTTTTTCCCGGATAACATTCCCAATATCTTAATTAAAATATCCTGTTATAAGCTTTTGGGGTTTGTCCCACGTGGCCAATGGGTATTGCTTGACACCGGCATCTTCTCTGTCTGCTTCCACTCCCTTGGCTCTGACTGTGGTCTGGCCCTTCTCCAGTCTCTCTGAGAGAGCACTCTGTCTGCTTTGCTGGCTGCTCTTCCCTCCTTAATTGTCATTCCTTTTTATTATTCCCCGCATCTTAATCTCTGAACTCTTCTTCCAGCTTTCACCAAGGGCACAGTGGATATCCACCAGTCTGCACCTCCGACCCGGACATTCCTCAGAACCTCAGCCCCTCATCCACACCTCCTCATGGTAGTTCTCGCCAGACAACTCCTACCTAACTTTCCGAAAAAAGAGCACTTCCTCTCCATCGTCTGAAAGATTCTCTTCTTACTGTATTTCTTATCATGGTGAGCAACCAACTCAATCATTAGAAGTGAACACCTTGACATTATTAGCATGGCTTCTCAAAATTATAGAACTACATTCCACTTCTTGACATACACTCAGTTTTTAAAATTTGAATACTTCATGCCCCTCCCCAATTATACTTTCAATGTGTTTTCTCGTCCATAAACCCTATCAATCTGACCTTCTTACCAAAGCTTAATTATCTCCCCAAATATGTTACTACAATCCTTAATCCTGAATTGCTTCGGCATTACTTCCCCCTGGTATTTCTTTGCTCTCATATATTTGTATTACTGACCGAGATTTAAATTTAAAAGAAAAATACTTCTAGGCTCCTTCCCAAACTGACAGGAAATTAATTACTGCACATTTGGCTAATGTTGAATTGGTGTATGTTCTGCTGTGTATATTTTCACCAACTTCAAAAATAAATTTAAAAAAAGTTATCATTATGGCCTGGCAGCCTCCACAGCACTTTGTTCAAACATCTATTTTCATATTGTACTATTGTTAATTGTTTATGACTAAATTCCTTGCCAGTTCGTGAATGTGAAGTCAAGAACAATTGTTACTCATCTTTGTAATCTTGGTACTCAGCATAAATAAGGTCTCCAATCACAATTGTTAAATGAATGAGTTTCTAATTGCCGTCTAACACAATGTACTGTTCTTACCAAGGGTTCTTGAAAGTTTGGAGGACTGTCATATTAATCAATTCAAAAAGTCTGTCTTCGCTTGACAAGACCCCCTTCCCAATCCTTATGACATCTTACTGAGTATCACATCACTTGAGGCAACCGCTTGCAACAAATACTCAATTCACAGGCAAGCTCAGATTCCCATGAGCCATGGGTGGAAAGGAGTGTTGGAGAGAGTCCAGGGAGAATGCACCAATTTTCTTTCAAAGCTTTCCCTGAGTTTCACTAGTGTCTCATTATAGGGCCACTGTAGTTCCTGAGTGGTGCACTGGCTGCTAACCAAAAGGTGGGTGGTTCAAATGCAACCAAAGCACTTCAAAAGAAAGACCTGCCAAGCTATGTCTGAAAAATCAGCCCCTGGAGACCCTGTGCAGCGCAGTTCTACTCTGCCTACCTGGTATCATCAGAAGGTAGATTCCACTGAAGGACAATCGGAGGAAGAAGAATGTGCACAGACCTCGTTAAGCGTCTTGTTCCCTGCATATGATTAGTATGGGAACACAGGGTCACGTTTAACCGGTTGTGCCTTTCTGGATAGTATTGACACAACTGGAAATCACTAGGACATAAGAGGGAAAAATAAAAGTCGAAAGAATTGATTCACTGCTAAAAAGAGGAGCATCCTGCATTTTCTGTGTGAAAGGATTATAGACAATGTTTAAGTTCCTTTTGCTCAGTACATGCTGTTCTTTTAAATCGTTAAAGAAAAGCAATCCTGGAGATTTATAGGGTTTATGGAATAGAAGACAGGTGGAAAGTATAAATCGGGAGAGGCACGAAGGATTAAAATTATTTTAAAACCTGAGAGCCATCCCAAGAAGTGGAATATAGTTCTATAACTTTGAGAAACCATGTTAATAATGTCAAGGTGTCCAGTTTCTATATAAGCATCTTATCACTGGCAGGGCTCTCCACCTATGTGCTCCAGCACCCAGGACTCATCAAGGTAGGTCCATGTGGCTTCTCAGGGATGTCTTACAGGAAGTGAGCCTTAACAGCTAAAGCAGGGAACTGGCTAAGGCAGTTGCACCCTGTCCAACCATCAAAAAGGAAGAGACAAGAGAACTAGAAAGGTGAGGCTCATTGATCCATTTTTCTCTCCACCCTTCAACTAACCACACGTGTGTTTATCGGTCAGGTTGGCACAATAAATCTTAACTATCTCAATCCATCCCTTGCCAACCTGACATGTGTGCATAATTCTTAAACCTACTTATTTCAATTAAATAACACACCTTAATCCTATGAATATATTTCTCCCACCTATGAAAGTTTGTAAGCTAGTCACTTCATGCCATTATCCCCCCAATTTTGGGTATCCAATTTCTATAGTGCCTACTTACATCAACCCAACAATCACTGTGTTTTCTACTGTAATCGCCTCACAAGAATATCTTCCTTTGGATTTGGAAAATTCTTAAAATGTATTGTCAATGCTAATATCCTTGTATCAATCAGATTCACCATCTTTCCATAATTTCATTCTCAAAGACTATGAATTATTATCTTTCTGCTTAGGTTTTAGACTGATATTTGTTCTGAGATTTTAGGCAAGAAGTGATCATTGCATTATGCCATGAAGAATTTATTACGTTTTATGCCATGAAGAATTTATTATGCATTATGCCATGAAGAATTTATTATGTATTATACCATGGAGTATTTATTATGGCATTATTTATTTATTGCTGAATAATAAAAGGAACATTAGAAAAGAAGTGGAAGGGACGAATTTATTTCTTCTGATTTCTTCATGGTGAATGTGCCTTGATGCCTTCAGCATGAAAAGAGAGACGAATCTGAGATGAATCTGCTGCTGGAGTTACCACCTCATAAAATGTCACCATGCTTTGGATTATGGCATGGACATTAAAATACCAGGTCTTAAGAAATTGAATACTAACTACTTTTGATTGAGAAATCATGTTATTACAGTGAAGTAAACTTGTGGTCTCACTTTATAGTTAGAAAATTTTAAAATTTTGTCATGAAAGTATATTCAAAACAGGGTTCATATATGCATACATATATACACATATATGATTTTATATGATCTTTGAATTTTAACAATGCCCAAGGACATGTAAGCTACCATGTTAATGCTGTTATTGCACTATTAAAATGTATTTCATCATTATGGGGGATGCATTAACAGCATTCTTTTGGGGGGGGCATCACTGCCCTCTGGTGGCGGGAGTAGGAGGCCCAGCCTTTGCTCCTGTGGAGCCTCTGCTGGAATTGAACCTCCATCCCAGTGGGCCACAGTCCCGTGCACAAACACTACACCACCGGGGCTCAGCCCCAACAGCATTCTTTATCTACAGCTGAGAAATAAGTGATACGCAACCTTGCTGTTACACGATTTGGGTGTTGTATGACAAAAGCATTTTATCACCTGTCATCACATTCCAGTACCTTACTGTTTCAATTCTGTTGATACTCAGGCAAACCAGAATATATCTGAATGATAATAATGAAAAATAACCACTATAATACCAAGAACATTTCTGATTGGCATAAGAGCTCTGCTCTTTCAAAGTAGGCAAAGAGCTCAAACAAGCAAAGTAGGGAGACACTACGCGTCTCTTTAGAACTGTCTGGAGTTTTCCTCTTGAGGAAGGAGCCCTGGTGGCATATGCTCTCGGAGGTGGTCTGGAAGGATAGCCCTTCAAAGCCACCAGCTGCACCATGGAAGAAAACCAGGGCTTTTGACTCCTGTGAAGAGTTCTAGTCTTGACAAGACCCACCAGGTGTAGCTACAAGTCAAGAGTAGTGAGAGACTCTTGAGGCAACATGCAACATGACATATAATCAACTTACAAGGGTTGAATCCAAGTAAATTCTATGTGGCGAGTCCTAGTGGTACAGAAATCCACAGGAGGAAAAACCTAGTTATCTTTTCCCTTAATGATCACAGTCTAGAAATCCCAATGTGGAGTTTTAATCTGTGAGGGAGTTCTCCTTTCTATCACGGGGCTGCTATGACCTGTGTCAAAAGTTTACTCCTTGACAACTCACAACAAAAAGTACTATGTGAAAGGGTTTCTTTTTTAAAAAATCAATACATTTCTAATCATGATTCTGGCTCTCACCTGGGTAGAAGTGAGTAGGTTATATTTGTGTACTTGATTTTATTATTCCTAGTAGCCCTGGTGGCACTGTTGGGTAAGCACTGGAAGGCTAACCACAAGGTTGAAGGTTCAAACCTCTGTGGGAGAGAGATGAGACTGTTGGTTCACATCAAAGTTTACATCCTTGGAATTCTTAAGAGTCAGAATTAGCTTCTTGACAGTGGGTTTGGGGTTTGGTTTATTCCTAGTGGATTTTGTATATTTTGGCCGATGGGGATTTTGTTTCTTGATGTCTCCGTTCCCTCCTCCCCCCACCGTAGGGTTTATTTCATGATATGGTTATCTGTCCTACTGACCTCCTATCTCCCCTCAGATCTGTAAGGTGTGTATGGACACATAATCTTCATCTTCTAGACTTGAATCAGTTCAGAACATTCCACAGTTGAGGGGATACAAGGCTCAGAAGTTGAAAGGGACTGCTTAAAATTTCAACCATCTTTACCAGCACCTCGCAACTAAACCTTAAAGCAGAATCAGACAGTGAAATTAGAATGAGACGAACTCATGCCCCAGAAATGCCACTCTGACTGTGTATGAGTGGAAAACATAGACGCTGTGTATCACCAACTCTATGTATGTATTTGGAGTCTTGCTTTTTGCTTATTTACAACATAATTGTTTTTTGCTTGTTTACAACATAATTGCTGCTAGGAGCCATTGAGATGATTTTCTACTCATAGAAATATGATGTCCTAGAACAGATGTGCTGTGTCCCATAGGCTTTTCTTGGCTGCAAACTTCTGGAAGTAGATCACAAGGTCTTCTCCTCCAGAGTTCATAGGGGTTCCAAGGTCTTTACAGAGGCAGATTGCCACCTCTCTCTCCAGTAGAGCAGCTGGTGGGTTCAAACCACTGACCTCTTGGATGGCAGCCAAGAATGGAGCACATCACAAACTGCGCTAGGTTTGCCCATCACTGCAGTCTGTGATCTTAACACCCACATGATGTGCTGCCACTGACAAAATGGCATACACAGATGACCACGCCCAGCATAAGTCTATATTATCAATGCCAAACTCATCAATCCACGGCCACTGAGTTGACTCAGACTCACAGTGACTCCAAACAGAGTTTTGGTGACTGTAAATCTTCACTAAAGCAGACAATCTCATCTTTCTCTCTCCGAGGAGCTGGTAAGTCTGAACTTCCCACATGGCCACTAACACTCTGATGCCCACGTTCAGGCACCATTAAGGTTTCTGCATGAGCTAAATTCTAAGTCACTCAAGTCCCCAGACCCAGAGCATACTATTCGAATGCCTATATTCTAATACCCTTAACATACTTCATACTGCTTAGTGTAGTACAACACACAGTTCTATGGTCATCAAAATTTCTCCCTGAATGTACATATGTAAGGATCAAGAAGAAAGCAGCCTCATGAATCTATGGTCAGTTTTAATCATTGACATTACTTACCATGAGTACATAACAAGGACTATGACAAAAGTTTACTTTGGTATAAGCACTTTATCTCATCTTCATTTTCAAGTTAAATCTGGGACTCAATTCATTCAATTAATGGTCCCAGATGCAGGTGCAGTATAAAAAAGGGACACGACAACCCTAGTAAATTCAGTTCGAGAACTTCCAGGTACTAAAGTAAAAAAATATGAAAATTTCTGGCAATGGGGAGGGCTGGGGTATGAGGAGAGCAGGTCATTGTGGCTGGGAGTAGGGCTTGGGAGTCAGTTTCTAAAAGCGACTCTGAGAGAGTCAAAGTTTGCTTTCCTTCTTTCTTCTACATGTGGGCTCATTGCTTCTCCATATGTTCCACTGCACACCCCCATTCCCCCGCTGCTTTGGGGGGTCTTGCTATCAAAAAGGCAGCCCAGGATAAGAGGGCAAGAGCTAAGGGCTTGGACATGTGCATGGGTCTGCTGCACAGTAGGTAATTTTCAGATCTCGGCTCAAATCACACAACCCGTGTGAGTGCGCTAGCCTGCTGTGGCCATTTTCAACGGTCAGGTGCTACCGTGGGTGTGTTTCCAAGGCCTTAAAACAGGCCTTCTGGAGAGGTTTTTCTGAATGATCACATTATATTCCTAATTGAAGCTGAGTTCCTCATGGCTCTCTGAAGCTGACGGTGAAACATGCCCTTCTCTGAGCATGTGTCCCTTATCAGAGCCACTTAAGGTAACAACATCCTACAACAGGCCCTCTGGGTCTCGGAAGGTACAGAGCCCTCATTGCTCCTACAGTTAGGAAGGCTGGAGACCACTTCTGGGAATGCAAATGAATGAAAGCCATGTGACAGCTGTAATAAAAGGCTCCTGTCTTTTTGCAAAGCATTCAAATGCCATCTGGCAATTTCGTTGACGTCAGCAAGCACAGAAAAACAACTACCCCCACTGCCTTCTCTATCATTCCCCTTCACCCCCAACTCCCCTCTCGCCTCCTCCCTGGTGAAAAGATCCAACTTTTAGTTATGGGGAAAGAGAGCTGCAAAGGGGCCTTTGAAAAGGATTTTCTGTATTTCTTGTCTGCTCCAAATTAAGCAACCGCTTTGGGGTCAGGGTAGCAATGGTATTTTCACTCCAGACTTCTCAATTCTCGCTAGAGGTGCACAGAGCAGAACATGAAAAAGAAATTTTAAATCCTGTTTTATTTGTATTTTAGGGCTTGCAGTACATTTCTTTCAAGAGTGGAGTCCTAAGCGAAAATTACTAATGTAGTTCTGATCCAACATATGCTGTCTTTGATCGTGGTAAATAAATGCCCCATAGGAGGCTGAGAACTAGTCTAAAGCCTGCCTTAGGCAGAAGACACTGGCATGGGAACTTCACAGCATAGATACATCGTTCACCAGTTCATTGGAAACTTACGTAGTTATGTTTTTATTTTTTTCAACGTTGAAGTCATTTGATGTAGCTATCTAGTTATTTTTGCCTTATTTTCCTTAAAAATCATATTTTGCTTACATACCAAACACAATGTAAATAAGCCAACTGAATGTTTGTACTGCCTGTCAGAGAAGCCATGAAATTCTAGAAGAGACACCATCAAACATGTCACAGATCAAACTCTGATCCCCTAAAATGGGATACATCTCAGTGGTTTGGTAACTCCATAATGATACAATTTGGCAGTTCAGTATTGAGGAACCCCCCCCCCCCCGCCCCCCGCCCAAGCCTCTATGTGATCTGGTCTGCTCAGTCATGCAAGTGTAAATGGAATGGGTGAGATGAGACACCTGGGCCACTAGGAGATGCACCCCTGATGCGGATATGGAGTTTCTCAAGATGTGAACTGATTTATCTTTTACAGAAGAAAAGAGATAAAGGAGTGTGGAAGGAGGGACCTCAGTACAATGAAGAAAGAAGAACTGACAGGGGAACACATTCTTTGGACCTGCAATGAGAACCTCCTGGAGGTGTGGAAGATTGCTGCCAGGGCACAAGGAGAGCTCCACGAAAGGCAGGACCTACAGCTGTTGGAGGGAGACATGGACTTCCCCGTGAGCTGCTCTCCTGAATCAGGCTTCTCAGCTTCAAAACTGAGAGGGCAAATATCTGTTTTTCAAAGGCACTCACTTGAGATATTTCTGTGATAGCAATGTTAGGTAACCCAAACCAAAGGAAAACCATTTACAAAAGGCCCATTTTGGGGAAAATAACTCTAATATTTGTAATATGCATTTAGAAGTGCATGGAAATTTAAAGTTGTTATTGCCTATTATTGCTTTTTATTTATGAGATAGTTGAATACCCCAAATACTTAGCCTGTCATGGAAACTGGGAAGCACAATTTAAAAAAAATGAAGACTGGAAATATATCATGAACAGTCAACCATTCAAGCCCATTCAAATCTCTTCAAAGTAAATGAATAAACATTTGAGCATGACCCGATCGCATCAAAGCTATTATCACTGGTGTCTACTATCTTTTCAGACAAAAAGGAATTTTGACAAAAGGTCTCTCTCTAGGAGAATGACTGACACAGGGGCTACAACAACAAGCTCAACAGAACATACTTTAGGCGAACGGAGCAGAACCACGCAGTCCCAACCTTTCATATAGCAGGGTCACTACGAGTCACAACCAGCTGAGAAGTCGGCACCTGGCAATGATAACACCAATCACTCTTGGGATCTACAGTTGTTCACCCTATTGTTTGCCTTTCCTGAAAGTTTTGCTTTCTCATGCTTTTTAGATACTAAACACTTTATTACTAAAGATCATGTATAGCACCAGTATTTTAAAATTATAACTCCGATGGTAGTTACATAATCTGGTGTCAACTTGAGGATTACTTGTGAAGGGCTAGAGCCTAGCCTGTCAATCATTATATAGCCAAGGAGGTCTCTTTTTGAGCATGGACCTCTCCTGAGAATTCTGGGAACTCTGGCATTTTCCTCCTGAGAGGTGGGAGGCAGACTCTCCCTCTCTGGGCTCATTCTATGGGAGAGTCTCTACTGACAACGCTCTTTCCTTGAGAGATGCTCTACTGACAAGACATATGGCACAATGCTGACAGACCCCATGCCCTGGGAATTGGAGAAGCCATGAGGAGAGCCCTGCCAGTGCTCAGATGCTTGCAATGCCACTGGATGCACAAGACTTCTGACCCATTTGCCTGTGATTATCCTGCATTTAATATTGTTGCAAGTGCAACCTGAGCCTGAAGAGGACTTTATAGTTGACATCAGATATATGGGCTAATATCAGACTTATGGACGTGGACTGGATTGGGTTGGTATGCTTTCTTTTTTCCTTTTGGATGCTTTCTTAATGTACGATTATCCTTTATATAAAATGCCCTCATACACATATGAGTTTCTGTGGATTCATTTTTCTAGTCTACCCAGGTAACACAACTCCTTATGAAAATTAGTCCATCACAGAAATTAGGTGAGTGGTTTTAAAGTATCACTAGGCCCATGTCATTGGAAGCTAACGTATTTGTCAGCTCTCTCATCTCATAAACATCGTATTTTACTCCATGACACATTGCCATTAATTGATGGGTCTAAGCCCATAGGAAACATGGGAGGCTGAGCTTAGGTGAGAAGAAACAAGGAGCAGTTTGTAGTAGCAAAGTCGACTTCCACTTCATAGGGAACTGAGCTCTGGGAATGGTCTCTTTTCTCCCGACTATTTCCACTTCAACACTTTCTGTTCTATTTCTAAGACAAGAGTTGTGGTTCCGTTTCCTCCTCAAGCTGCTTCTTGCTCCTGTGCCTTTAGACCATACCATTTCATTTGAAAAGAAGACTTATCTCCTTGCTGCCTTCTTCCTCCCAATAATTAAGGCTTAGTACAGTCATTCTCTTCCTCTAATAAGCCTTCAGTGACTACCCTTGCTCTACTTTGTAAAAAGCGTTGTAAATACCAGGGAGCTTCAAAGAGTTTGTATGGAAATTTCCATTATCTCTCGATTCCATTTTGACATGAATGTTTTGAAGGCCCCCTGGTGAAATCTCATCTTAATTTTTACTTGTGATGTGTGTGTGTCTATTCTTCCCTGAGACTGTGAACTGTATCAGTGTAAGCACAGTATTATTTATCTGTCTTCTCAATGGCTAGCCCAGAGTTAAATACTGAATATCTGGGATGGAATCAAGAAAAGAACAGGAAAAGAAAATAAGAGAAAAGGCAAGGTGAGCATGAAAACGGAAAGGTCTCACACAAGCACAAAGTTCAAATGAGTCATTACTGAAGAGAGCAAAACTAAAATGAAAAGATAACTAATTATGGCTGAGGGAAAGTACCAAAGCATTTTGGAGCATATACTATGTACCTAGTCACTTGCTAGGGATTTTCATACATTCTTCTATTTTGTGGTCCAACGAAAATGTGGAAAGTGGGAATGGTATGTAATCACAATCAGTGTGCCTCATTACTTATTCAAGGTTACTCAGCTGTCAAATAGTGGGGGAGGAATTGGAGGGAGGTTTGGCAACACCTTAGCTCCTTTGCTTACAGAAGAAAGAGAGAAGGAAGAAAGGACACAAGGGGATGACTAACCTATGGTGGCAGTTGCAGGAAATCTTAAATTTTTAAGAATAAATGCATTTGGGCCTATGTCAAAATCCAAGCTAGGTAAATTTGGAAAATATTAACTCAATGCTAAACCTAAACTATGCTTGAGTTCTAAGACGTCATCTGCATTTCTAACAGCTCCCAGGAACAAAAGGTCACTAGTATCTGTTGATTTAGAGGCAACTGCTTCACCGAACATAGAAACTAGGCAAATCCTTCAAAAATGCATCTGTCACATGGCAACTTTTTTTTTTTAACTTCGTGATTTATATTTGGAAAACAAAAAATTCAGGAGGCCTGGCAACATCAGGAAAAAGAAAATGTTAATTTACATTTGGATGGAATAATATCAGGGACCCAGGAGTAATAAATTTGTTATGTTAAGCTCCTAATGGTGAGAAAAAATACATAACAGAAAAATTTAAGAATATCCAATGTAAAACAGAAACAAAGAAAATTCTTAGTGCCTTACTGAATTAGAGCCCCCTTTAAGCTTAAGTTAATTTTCTAAGATAACAGAATCATGGATAGGCCAGCATAAAACAAGTCCCAGAAAACAGTGAAAATGAACTCTGTACCAGAAAATGAAAATCACCTGAAAAAATGAATTTCATAATTTTTAAACCACACTTGGTCTAACCATTCGACAGCATGTCCCCTATTTTCTCATCTTATCTCAGAACTAGTTTGCGTGGAATGCAATGTCAAACATATTTAACGAGATGCCTTTTTTTGAGTGAGTCCTAAGAAGACTGGCATGCTCAGTAGCTCAGAAGCACAAAATCAATCTCAACCATATAAATAAAAGAGAGTCTTCAACTCCTGCAAGGTATGTCTGAATAGGTTGAGAAACCAATCTATATCAGACACTGAATGTGTTTTCTCTTAGTAGTTTCAGGCTACAAAAATACCAAAGTTTTTGTGAGTATATTAATTGCTTCTTAAAATAATTTTCATCTGTCCATAAAAAGGAAACAGTAGAAACAATGGTAAATTAAATAAAATCTAAACCCTAATAAAGGTGCATCTTGAACTAAAGCACTCTGTATAGGCTATGTAATTTAGTCATTTGTCATACTTTGGTGGCTTATATGTTTCTGTGCTACAGGAAGTCATGCCACTGGTATTTCAAATATTAGAGTAACCCATAATGGACAGGAATAAGACTGGGTGGAGGTCCATATCTGACCACCTTTGGTTACACAAGGAGAAGGAGACTTGAACTCATCTTCAGCCTAAGGCCATATCTGAGATCTGACAAGTCTCCACCCTGCTGCCTTCTATACCTATTCTGATACAAACTGTATCTCACATGGCACTCTTCGCTATTGAGTTCAGTTGTCTGTTGCATTAATCACACAAAACGCAGACATATTCATGGTGCCTATGAAGGAAATGAACAAGTTACAATTCAGTATCAGAAAGGTTAAGGACAGTATTCTTTTGCCTCTCTTCAGCTGTCCCTGCAGGCAGGTCTTTCTCTGGTCTTGTCCTCTCAGCTACCTGGCCCCTGGGTGGGGCAGAGATCTGTGTGGCAAAGCTCCTATAACATGCCCAAAGGCTCCCCTCCCTGCAACTTCAGCTCCTGTCCCAAAGCACTGAGCTTTCTTTGTTCTCTGAGTTGGGAAGCTCATGCTGCCAGTGCCACTGTCTGGGCTGCTACGTTCCTGGTCGCTCTACCACGGTCCCTCAAGGTGCCAAAGATATGCTTCTTAAGAAACATTCCTGCTTCTTAGATGGTTCACTCTATACCCAGTGGAAGGGCAAATTGGTCAATCCCTATGTTAGGGTTTGACAAGCCCTGTGTATGTGCTCCAAGCCAGTTATTTGATGAAAGCTAAAAGAGACTATGGACAGAAGAGCTGTTGTATAAAATTCAACTGTACCACAACAGGTTTCAGAGGGATTGCCGGACTAGAGCAGACAATGAGAGGGGAGGAAGAAGAAGAGTCAAATAATAAATATAATTTTAAAAATAATTTTTATTGGGGGCTTGAATAACTCTTATCATAATCCATACTTTCAACCATTGTGTTAAGCACATCTACATATTGAATAACTATAATTTTAAACCATCCATCAGAATTCAAGAGTTCCTTAGGGTGGGGGTAGGGTGGTTTCTCATAAAAAAAGTTAAGTGATTTCTAAAGTTTCACTTTTCTCTACATATTATAATCATGGGAGAATTCTTTAAATATAATTTTCCTCTTATACTTTTATAATCCAATCAGTATAAACTTGAGTTATAGTCCATGACTTACTATCACCTTCCTAGATATAACACCTTGTGTGATGTATTATAGTTCCAGCCTCTCTGCCTGTATTTATGATTCTATTTTGGAAGATCTGTATTATGGGATCAAGGTGGGACATATTTGGGGTCTCCACCTGAGCAGAGAATGTGACTCAAATGACCACCTTTGTTTCCTTGGGGGCATGGTCTGCTAAATGATAAAAACCACAAGTCCATGCTTGGCCAAGTAGAGGGTCCATGAAAAAGAGGAAGACCTCAACAAGATACATGGACATATTGGCTATCACAATGGACTCAAACATAAAAAATAGTGAAATAAGTATAGAACTGGACAGTGTTTGGTTCTGTTTTACATGAGATCACTATAAGTTGGAACTGATTTAGTAGACATCTAATGACACTACTTGCAGTTTATCCAGAGTATATGCTTTGAGGAACGGAATATGGAGGTTGTCAAGAGGTGTCATGTTACATGATAAGTAAAATGTGAGAACCATTAATATGATATTATTGTGGGATAATGGTTGCATTGTGGGAATTGCAACCAACAAGATGAAACAAAGTGCACACATAACCTGAATTGGAAAACAGATATGCTCTCTAAATCTTTACCCATGTGCAATAAAACACCATTAAAATGATAATAGGGCTTTTTTTCCAAAACAGTTTGTAGTTCCTTTGTATTTATATCACTCTAATATTAGAAGGATTTTTTTTTATAATTTAACAACTAAAATTTCCTCCTTAAATAATTTTTACTGTTAATAAACTTATTAGAATTGCTTACATCACAATAATTTATTTTATATCCATTTTAAAATGGATATAAAATAAATTTCAGTCACATAACGTAGAATATATAATATCTATCACAATCAGTTTCCACACATTTTCCCTCTACAAAAGCTAAACTTTTGAAAAGAACATTTCCCCCTTATCCTTCCTTTCCATGAAATTGTGCTTATGATTCAAACCAGCAATCTTTCTTTTCCTGTGTCCAAAATACAACAGCTACATCTACATATATATAAATATAAAAATATTTCTATTACATTGATCAAGGACCTCTGGTAGCCAGTGTTTCACGTGTTTTAATATTATCAAAAGCTCAGCAGTTAGAGCCCATCAGCCACTGCTCAAGAGAGAGGACCTAGCAACTTGTTCCCATAAAGAATTACTGGCTAAGTAACTAATATGGTCAATGATACTTGAGTCTCTAGGGCTGGAACGAGTAGGAGTTGATGTTCCAGTATATGAGAGCACCTGGAGAAGAAGGACCATAGTGAGGTGGTAAGAAACATTTGACTCTGAACGAGGATGCATATTCCTTTTCTTTACTCATCATTTTTTTCTTTTTTTTTCATAGCATGAATGGTTTCAATACAAAGTATTTATTCATTGAGTTATGTTCATTTAGGGGAAATAATACACTAGAATTTTACTCCATCATCAACAGAGGTAAATATACTAGGTAATAAGCATTTCATTAAAAACCCAGTCCACTGTCATTCATCCTCAGTTCATCCTTATCTACCTCCAGTGTCTCCAGAGACAGTAGAACTGCTCTTTAAAGATTCTCAACATGAACATTCTCACCTTTCTGCTGAGGAGTGTCTGGTGTATTTGAACCACTCATCTTGCATTCAGCAGCCCAACCACTGTTCCACTATACCACACTGGTTTTAGCATCCCACTAGGCAGTCACACGTCACTTGCTGTCTTCTTAATAGGAGCCTCAGTGATGTAGTAGGCTATGCACTGTGCAGTACAAACCCTCCAGTCACTCTCAGGGAGAAAGATGAAGCTGCTCCTTTCCTCATTTCAAGTCTCAGAAACCCCCAGGGACAGTTCTACTCTGTCCTATGGGGTCATTAGGAGTCATAGTCAACTTCATGGAAGTAGGTTGGTGATCTTGGGATTCTTCATAACTTTAGTATTTTCTAGTGGGATAATCTATTTTTGCTTCACCTATCCTTCAGTATTCTGAGTATCTTTCATATTATTAAAATAAAATTCACAGAGCTATCTTCTGCTCTTTTTATCCCAGCCTAAATGAGTTTATTGTAAGGCAGGTTGTTTGGAATAGCTCAGTAATAAACAAGTGGAAAAGCTATAATTTCCTTGATAGCGTAACCCTCCATTTTGCTTCTGAAAGCAGCAGGAGGGCATGTCATTCTCCTTTCCATTTATTACTCACATTTCACCACTCTCTTTTATGTGCTACAGTAGTTTTGGAAATGCCAGCCTCAGATTCAGGAGGTCAATTTATACCATTAGCTGCCACTTTTCTGAAAGGCTTGCATATTTGCATATGCTCATCAGGAAAGCAATGCATGAGTGTGCACAGGGGGTGGAGGAACATCACTTTAATGCTAGGCTGTGCATTTAGTCCCCTGACTTAGCACACACTATAGATGCTAGTGTCAGGGAAAAAAATGAAAAGCAAAATACAATTTGTTGTAATTGTCTAACCCCATATTCAATAGAAATAGCAACAGAAAAGAATCAAAAGTTTCTTGCCTGTCAACATGCATATTAGTTCATTGTTGCTCTGATCACAGAATAAAACTGACTATATGCCATGGAATACCCTTTTATGGTCAGCAAGGTAATTGCATGCTGGTATTTAAATTTACTCTCCCTCCCCCCATCTCTTTTTCTCTATCCATTGAAACTACTAGTTTGTATGAAATTATTTTTGAATCTTTCCTTCAATTTTCTCCCATAGTCAATATGCGTGAAAGAAATGCTATATAATCATCTTCCAACTTCTTAGAAGCAAGAATCGCAAAGACGTCTTTCACGTGTCCCTAGGAGAGACCCGTGCCTGGAAAGGAACACCCTGCTTGGTAGAGTGTTAGCCCGAAAGAAGAAGACACTCAATAAGATAAATTGACATAGTGGTGAGAACAATGGGCTTAAGCAAACGAGCAAACAATATTGACCGTGTTTCATTCTTTTGGACATGGGCTTACTATGAGCTGAAAATGACCCAAAGGGACACTTAATACCACTAATTCTACGGTGTCTCATTTTTTATCTACTACATAAGTTTTGGATCATGAAGGTCATGATAAATACCGTATGAGAACAATGCATTTATTATGATTGTGGCCTACTGGTTGAGTTAGGCTGCTCACCACAGAGTCAGCAGTTCAAAACCATAGGAAAAAGTGAGACTTTATTCCCCCAAAGATTTCAAGTCTCAGAAGCCCACTGGGGCTTCTACCCTCTTCCATAAGGGGGCTATGAGTTGGCATCAACTCAACAGCAGTGAGATTTTTTTTGGGGGGGGCATCACTGCCCTCTGCTGGTGGGAGTAGGAGCCTAGTCTTTGATTTTTGTGGAGTCGCTGCTGGAATTGAACCTCCATCCCAGTGGGCCGCAGGTCTGCGCACAACCACTATGCCACTGGGGCTCAGCCGAGTTTGAGATTTTTAAAACAGATGTTGAATTAGTTATATTGAGGAAGGGACAATGCCCTGCTCTGGGGACAAAGACAAAGGCATGTGCCAATGCCCCAGAGAGCATTACCTTGCCTGCTTCTACATCTATAACCCACTTGTTAGCTGCTAGCCAACTAAACCCTACCAGCCACAAGTGGGAAATCCCTTCCCTCTAGAAGTCTTCCAGCCTTCAGGTACAGGGATTAGTCTCTGCATGGGAATCCACTAAGCCTCCTGCTGGCACAATGACATTCTTCTTTTCACTTAGACATACTTGACATGGGCAACTTCTGGCCAACTCAGGCAATACGATCTTATGCAAATGGCAATGGAGATGGACATATCTGGCCCCTCTGCTTTCCCCCTATTGCCACAGGCCAGGGTTGGACGTGCCTTCCTGCTCCACTTTCCTTACCTACACTGACACCATAAGACTATTTCTGTGTTCGTTCCCATCATTCCAGATAACGCCCACACAGAACTCACTCAAATACTCATAATTAAGGAAGTTTACTAAGGAAGCTACCACAAGTGATGATCTGAAAGCAGTAAGAATACAATCCCCGGTCCACAGCAACTCTGTTCCTTGACCAGCATCCAAATCTGTCTGCAGTCCTCAGTCAGCCACATGGTACCATGGTCTTTTTCTTCAGGGACCAGGAAATTGGCTCGGCTATGACTCTCTCTCCAAATCCAGATTTCGGGGCCAGAAAAGAAGGCACTCCACTGAGATTAAAAATGTCTCTTACAATGCAGCTTGGTCAGGATTAACCAAAACCATAGCTCCTCTGGGTCTCCTTGCCACACTCTCTGGGACATCTAATCTTGCACCACTGCTCCTACTTCAGACAAAGATGTTGGACATACTCTTTCAAAGGGAGAGGTCCCTAGATTTCTCTTCATGCATCAAATGACTCTCAAATACCATGGAATGACTGTGATGGAGGTGTGGTCTTAAGTGACATACTGCAAACAGGTTTAAATGTGCTTCCAAGGGTGACTTGTTTCTCACCCTCTACTGCGGTCAGCATTATGCCCCACTTTAATCCTGTAACACAGAACCCATTTCTAAAAGGATCATAGCCCCAGGCATGGAGTCTAGAATGATAACATATCACATAAGGAATTATGATTGGTGGATGACTTCTCAATCTTATCTTTTTATTTGCTAAATTTGTAACTAATATGCATGGTCTACTTCCTAAAGAATAGGGAGCTACAGAAGCACCGACCTTTTTAGTCAGTATTTCACTTCCTATCAAAGACTTCACTCACTCACTCCATTTGCTTTAAAAGTGATTCAAACAAGCATGCTTTTAGATCTGCTCTGTGTACAGCCTGAAACTACACTCAACATATGTTAGGTTACGTAAGAGAAAACCAAGAACATGCTGCTATACTTCAAAACCTCTAACTAGAGACTTCCCGTCTTGCTATTGAGGGATATCACATAGACACCTGATAATTTTTTCTCTCTCTGATCCCTGTCTTCTTTAAGAACACTCTTTTCCTCTTTGGATGGTGGACCTTGGAAAGTGCCACATCCTGAATAACTTTCTCATTATGCAAACCTGTTAAAATATCACCCAAATGAAACTCATGGTAGGTTCCTGCTACCTCATGATATAGTCTTTCTATATTACTCTTGAGTCCCTGCAGACTCACCAAATCCCATTGTTGTCCAGTAGAACTGTGCCCTCTAGGGTATTCAGGAAGTACACCTCCAGGAAGTAGATCTCCAGGTGTTCTGAGAAACCTCTGGGTGTTTTCAAAACTCTAGCTTTTCAAGTAATAATCCAATGCTTTAAGCCCTTTCACCAGCCAGGTCCTTCAACCACATTATGAATACTCAAGATGTCATTTCAATTGGGCAAAATACCCCAGTGGAAAAGGACAAAAAATTAATTTCTCATGGAAATCATTTCCACACAGTCTGAGAGTCTCAAATAACCTGTACCCAAACTGAGAGTTCTTTTAGGATATAAAAGGGACTCCAAATTTTAAATATAATATAAGAAGAACATTTCTTAAGTCTTAAGTAGGACAAAGACAAGACAAAGACCAAGACGTGTCTGCCAGATGAGGAAGACCATTTGCAAGAATTCATAATAGACATCATAATGGTATCCAAAGGATTGTCGAGACACAGAACATTTAAAAGGATATAGGAGGGCAAAGGAATTATCACTAAAGCCTGAGTGGGAGTGGATCAATACATCATGGTTACACATGTAACTACAGATGCAGGACCAGAATCATGATTGGGAAATATACATTATTTCAGACAGAAAATCTTAAAAGAATGGACCAGGACCTCAGACCAAGGCAGTCAGGGAATGTCTCGTGTCTGCATGACCATGTCTAAGGTGATATTTATCAAGAACACTGCCTTGTAAGTCTCCAGGGGTAATTTCTCCTCCCCTGCATTAGCTGGAGGTCATTCACTCTCTAGCGCGCTCTACCTGTGACATGTTCACATCTTTGGTAAATGGTCAGAAGGATCAATGGAGACTGTCATGTGGGGTCTCTACAAGTGAACTTTGGCTTTTCACAGTTATTCATATCCTTCTGCCAACAGGGTGCTCAGAACTTAAACTCTATTCCAGAGTAAACAGAAGAACGCCTACGCCCAGGACCTTTAGGTCATTTCTGAGTCATAGTGACCCTATAGGTCAAAATAGAGCTGTTCCCCGGGGTTTCTAAGGCTGTAAATCTTTACAGAAACAGCAAGTATCATCTTTTGCCTCATAAGTGAACATTGGGTAGATCTACTAACCTTTCAGGTAGAGACCAGAAAAAGTAGAGAGCTATACCTGATGCAAGAACTCTATCCAGAAAAGAACAAAAATTTTTAGATGTGATCACTAACATATGAAGTCTACTGTAAACATAAATAAGCACTTCTGTTTTTGACAGTGTTGAATTACCAAAAGAAGTACTGTAAGAAGTTCAGTACTGAAAGCCACATTTAAATTTTCTTAAAAATAAATCATTTTATTGGGGGTTCATACAACTCCCATCACAATCAATATATACATCAATTGTATGCAAACCACATTTGCACATCTGTTGCCATCATCACCCCTGAAACATCCTCCCTCCACTTAAGCCCCCAGTACCAGCTTCCCATATTTCTCCTCTCTCCCCACTCCCCCTCCTCCATGAACCCTTAATAACTTACAGATTGCTATTATTTTTTTCATATCAAACTCTGTCTGATGTGTCCCTTTACCCACTTCCCCACTGTCCATACTACAGAGAGATCATATGTAGACTACTGCAATTGGTTCCCTCCTTCCACTCCACCCTCCCTCCAACCTCCTGGTATCACTACATCCACCACTGGTGCTGAAAGGATCATCTATCCTAAATTCCCCAATTTTCTGACTCCAGTGTACATCCCTTGGTCTAGCTGGATTTGTAAGGTAGAATTTGGATCATGATAGTGGGTGGGAGAAAGCATTTGAGAACTAGAGGAAAGTTGCTTACCTCATTGTTGCTACACTGTACCTTGAGTGGCTCCTCTCCTCCCTGCAACCCCTCTGTGAGGGGATGTTGTTTCACCTATTGATGGGCTTTGGGTCCCCATTCAGTACTTCCCTTCATGTATAACGATACAATTTTTAGTTCTTTGGTGGCTGACACTGGATCCCTTCGACACCTCGTAGTCACACAGGCTGGTGTACTTCTTCCATGTGGGCTTCGTGGCTTCTCAACTAGATGACCTGGCTGCTTGTTTACTTTCAAACCTTTAAGACCCCAGGTGCTATATCTTTTGATAGCCAGGCACCATCAGCTTTCTTCATCACATTTGCTTATGTACCCATTTGTTGTCTGTGATCATATTAGGGAGGTCAACACACAATGTTATGATTTGTAGTTCTTAAATCTTGATAACTGATCCCTTTGGCACCTCGAAGTAATCAAATAAAGCTTCTCGGTCCCTATGTTTTCTAATGCCTATTACACTCATGGTCATGAAGACAAATCAGATCAGAAAGAAATCTGCGGGTGCATTTAGAGGTTCCAGAAAACTATAGATAGGAACCTGCTTGCACAGCACAGAGTGGGTCTAGTAAAAAGGTGTACCACCCTAGCATACTAAATAAAAAACCAATGCTGCCCAGCAGGTTCCATTGCATAAGAAACAAACTTATGGTAGTTAGCGCAGAATAGAACTACTGAATAGGTTTTCTGAGCCTGAAATTGCAGCAGAAGCAGACGACCACACCTTCCTCTCAGCAAGTGGCTGGTGGGTTCCACCTATCTCCTTACCAGTTAGCATCTAAGTACTTTAACCATGGTGTAACCATGGCTCTTAAAGTCGAGCTACCAAGTCAAGAAAAACCAAACTCCCTTCCACAGTGATGCTGTAGAACAGAGTAAAAATGGAGAATAACTCAGGGAAAGTGAAATTTGGGAACTGATTCAGGATATTGATGCTACGTGACTTCTGCTTCCTTTTGTACATGATAGTGTGCACCATGATGATATTGTTTATTATAAATAAAAATGCATCTGACAAAGATATGTTGATGTCCTAACCCACAGAACTGGGATGGTATCAAAGCATAAGAATAGGATCTTTCTTTAAAGAGATCAGTTAAGTCATACCAGAGGAGCGGGCTGCGTCCTAGTCCTAATACCATTTGAGTAGAATTTTATGAAAGGGCAGGGTAGACATGCAGAAAATCACAGCCAGAGGAAAACATTGAAGGACCCACGGACAAGCCAATGAGTGCTGGCAGTCTTTAGAAGCAAGGGCAGGGGCATGAGGCTGTTTCCCTCTCAACCCTCAAGAGGCACCGACTTAGCCAATACTCTGATTTGGGCGTCTAACCTCCAGTCCTGTGAGAATTTTAATTTTTGTTTGTTCTTTGAAGCCATCTACTTCTTGCCATTTTGTAACAGCAGTCCTAATGAAACTAAAATTGTGAATGCAAGTGCATGTTCACATGTATATAGATGCAAATCTGCTTGCCATAAGAGGGTGATTAATTACCCTTTCATTTAGAGATCTCTGGAATTAAGAGGGACCATGTAAAAATGTTGTAGAAAATACTGCCTATAACTTCCTCATGAGGACACTGCTATTTATTCACCTGAACATGTTAAGATGTTAAAGACAAAACATAAAGTGGGTTCAGCTTATTTATAAGTCAGTACACCCAAAGGGAAATGAAAGAGTAAACAGGTAGGGAGTGATAGGTTGGTTTATGGTGCCAACATGGCCAATGAACACTTGTGGGATTAATCGAAGTGGGGAGAGATAAATGGCTTGGCGAGCCTTGCCTCTCTCTCCCTCTTGCTCTTAGATCTTCAGACCAGTGTGCAGCTGGCTGCCTTGCTTGTCCTGTTCTTCAATTTGCAAGCTACACTACCCTTGGGACACCGAATCCGAGGTCTATGTCACTGTAAGTTGAGGTTCCTTCAAGCCCTGCTTTGCCATACTACTGGAATATACATCACTTGAGCTGGGGATTGTCAGACCCTGTCATCTGGCTGACTGTTGGTGACCTGCTTTGTTGTTTGCTGCCTGTGGCCAGATAGCCTGAATTTCTCTACAGAGTACTACTTGGCGACCCTCAAGGACTGCCAGTGTATTAGCTGTCTCACATAAGTGCATTGCACCAAGCCATTCATACTGCTTTATACATTAATTAACTTTGTTTCTTATGTTAGATATCTGTATATCTCTATCTTTATCTATCATCTCTCTCTTTATAAATATATATATATACATACATCTACATAAAATTATTAGTGCCCTGATTTTGTTTCCCTAGAGAACCCTGCCTAACATACAGGGAGATAAATGAGTAAATGACATTCTACTAGACATGATGCTGTTGCTGCTGTGAGTCAGTTCCCACCCATAGTGACACTACACATAACCGAGTAAGACACTGCACAGTCTTCCATCGACCCCACCATTGTTCCTGTGCCTGAGCACATGCTGCAGCCACAGTCTCAATCCATCTCCTGGAGGGACTGTTTTTTGGCTGGTTTTCCACTTCACCAAGCATAATGTCCTTCTCCATGGAACAGGTTCATAGTATGTCCGAAGGAAGATGAAGACTTGCTATTCTTGCCTCTAAGTGGCACGCAGGTGGTGTTTCCTCAAAGTCAGTCAGTTTGTCCTTTTAGGAGTTCAATAGTACTTTCAATTTGACTCTCCAGCACCACGGTTCAGATGAATTGATTTTTTGTTGGCCTTTTTAATTCAATATCCGAGCTTGTACATATGAGGCAAATGAAAATACATGCATAAAAATTATGGTTAATTTATCTTTGTGCTTACAAACTTCAGCACAAAAGAGACAAAGAACACTACTTAGAATATTGATATTTGTCTCACAACAATAAAGTAGAAAATTAATCTAACACAGAATAAATAATTGGCTGTGGGGCTGAGCCCCAGTGGCATAGTGGTTGAGTGCAAGACTGCAGCCCACTGGGTTAGTGGTTCAAATACAACAGCAGCTCTCCAGGAGCAAGGCTGGGCCTCCTACTCCCAACAAAGGGCAGTGATGCCCACAAAAAATAATAATTGGCTGTAAAGTTATGCTTGAGTCTGAAATTCCAAGATCTAGGATTGAACTGAAAAACATACATTCATCAAATTTTTATCAATTTCTCCTCTTTCATTTCTTTGCATAACTCTGTGTAATCCTTTCCGGTTTGTCAAATCTTGTTTCCTAAAATTGGACACATTTCATATCAAGAAATAATTGCTCTGGGCAGATAAGTACATCAGGGCAATGAGGAATATACAATATTTTCATTATGTCTTGAGGTAATGAGCATGAAAAGTACCCTGTACCTATAAATTTAATTTTTATGAATATCCACAAATTGTGTAGATTTACAATGGAGACTGCCTAATCACATCCCCATTGGTGTCGGGCTTCTTAAGTACTTAGAGTCACATCCTTTTACTGTTGTTGCTACCAGAGGACTCAGTCCTTTAATATTATGTAAGAGTAAGGCAATTCTTATTTCCTGTTTTTCAGATATCCTATTGCTTCTGCCAAACTACTCATCCTTCTGTTTTTAATTAACTTGTATACAGTACTGCTTTTATTTCAGGATGTTCAGATCTTTATTTTAGCCATTTTAACTATTTCCTGCTAATCTAACATTTAACATGAAATTTATAATTTGTGAACTAGTGCTCACAATATAATTAACCTTTAACACTATTCCTTGCTCTAGAATGCACAAACTAATATTTTAATCTAAAAACTGCACTTAGAATACAAAGACGTTTAATGTTATAATGCAATGATTCTCTCATTAACAACATATTCTAGATTAGAAAAATAAAAGTTCACTTTATGATGTGATGATATTTCCTTCATGTGTTTTCTAACATAAAGAATATATGTAAATGGTGTCTTCATTTTATTAACTAGTTTTATGACTTTCATTTGAATTATGTGCCTGAAAAATTATCCTCAGCTAAAAGAAATGATCAGTTTAGTCTGAAATTCGAACCCATCTGTCAAAGTCAACTAATTTGCAATTAAAAAAAGATAAAGAAAAGGTGAAAGAGTCTCTCTGTGTCTTGGAATATTGCATAAACAACTAGATTAGCAGGATCTCCTGATAGAATAAAGGAGCAGTGGGTTAGGCTCTGGACTGCTAATGGTAAGGTTGTTGGTTCAAATCCATGAGAAGATTGGCAAGAAAATGCTGCACCTGTTAGTTCTGGTAAAGGTTTATCATCTCAAAAAGTCTCCGTAGGGTCCCTTACTTGACGGCAGTAAGTTTGGTTTGGATGGCTGGTATAGAACAGGAGGGCTGGTGGTGCAATGGAAGGATAGGTCTTCCAATGGCTGGAATGAGCAGTACAAACTCACCAATCATCGTGTGGAAAAAAGATGAGGCTGTCAGCTCCCATGATAATGATGGCCTGGGGAACTTTATGTGGAAACTCAGTTCCACCTGGTCTCTATGGGTTAAAGCTGACTCAGTGGTGGTAGATTTACATTTGATTTGGCTTCTAAAATAACAGAGATGAGATAGGAAAAGAATATTTTTGAAGTTGATAGCCATCTGTGGCTATCCCCAATTAATTAAAGCGATTAGTAGATATATTCATATGTATTACTAATTCTATGTAATACTAAATGATATCCTATTGAGGCTTCTAAAAGTTCTTGGAAGAATCCCATTATTTTAAAATTTCATTTTTCCACAAAATATTAAACCCTCTCCTCTTTATATACCATGTAACTAAAAAGGAGTAAAACCTGTGCCTTTTATGAGGTCACTTTGATACTACTATCAAAGTGATAAACTGGAAAAAAGTTTATATTGCCTGGTTAATCAGTTTACAACAAAACTATTCAGCAAAACACCTCATTGAATTGTCAGAAATTAATTTTTCCACAGTTAGATTAATATTGATTTTCAGCATTATTTATTAAATCAGATTTATTTTTCCCTCCTGTTTTTGATTTGAGGGTTTTCTTTGAGGGTTTTCTTTGGGGGCACTTCATCTTAATTAATTTTGTAGCTTGTTCTCAAATAATATATTAGCCCTAATGAAATAATAAGGTAGCAATTCAATAAGCTGAACCTTATTTAGTTTTACATTATGTTTGGTGCCAAGTCAAAAGTATGTCAGCTTAAAAAGTCAATGTTCAGTGAGGAGAACTGTGACTGAATTCATTTTGTAAAGTATAGGGCATTAAAATTTAGCATTCACTCTGAAAAGAGCTGAGGAATATTTTATGTAAGCGGTAATAATATATTCACCCTCCTAAATTACTTGAGCAGTGAGCATTCCAAAGCAGACAAATAAGATCTTAACCATACAGTTAGAGATAGCTCAATAAATAATATGTAAAGGAAAAGGATGATCATTCCCTTTCAGAACTCGGTTATAATGAAAGCCCTCTCTCATTTATAATGGAAAGCAGTGTAATGGCAAGTTCTCATCAATGTTTTCAGTGGAACAATTGATCTTCCCTTAAATAGAAAGATGATTCTGAGATATTTTGTCGTCTTTTGTTAAAATAAAGGAAAAGGCAGACGGTTACTACCAATTTATGATTTAGGAATATCTGAAGGAAAGGATGACTATGTGATTGTCTGTGGCCTTAAAGAATAGGGGCAATACGTGTTAAAGAAGATTTGATGAAGAGATAAGGTCATCTTATTAGATATCTACTACTTATATCGTCTCATGTACTTTGGACATGGTCTCAGAAGAAAGCAGCCCCTAAAAAATGACATCATGTCTGGTGCGGTGGAAGGTCAGTGAAAGGAGGAAGACTCTGGATGAGAGGGGATGATGGCATCAGTGGCTATAGCAGTGCCTCAGGCATAACCCGATGATTCGATGGGGCTGGACCAGGTAGTGTTTGCACACACAGGGTTGGTCTGAGTGCACCTAACCAGAACAGCCACCTGAGCTGGCAGTCATAATAGAATGAGAAGCATATTAACAGCTATCATTTAGTGAGAACTTCTCCTTTATTCTCGATAGTCTTTTTGGCTTCTTACTTCACAATGTGTTTTATCCCCAGAACAACACCACCAAGCAGTCGTCGCATTTTCCAGGTGAGAGAGCATGGCTACCAGAGGTTAAAAATCATTTAAAATTATATCGATATTCAGTTGCAGAGCTGGGAAATGGATTATTTCAATCATCATTTCCTAGCCATGACACTGACCTTCTGTTTTAGTTATAGTGGAATCTGCAGGACTCTCATCTGAAATGTGTGCTTTCATAAAATTCCATGGAGACTTAATTATAATCCTTTGCTTTGGCAAATGTGCAACTTTAAGAATAACACTCATTGCATTCGAGTCAATTCTGACTCAGACCGACCTTGTGGCCCTGGGGATTTCTAAGCTTGCAGCTCTCTGCAGGAAGAGAAAGCCTTCTCTTTTTCCTGTGGAAAGACTGGTGGTTTCAAACTGCCAACCATGCAGCTCACAGCCCAGCATGTAACAGATAGCATACATTTGAATTTAGCAGGAGAGTGCTGATTAAATTAAAAGTTGTAGCACATTCAGAGGTCTTCGAAAGTTCATGTTCAGAAGTAATTTCTATTCCCTCATAAATAAACTAACCTCCTTAATGTCCCTGGTGCGGATGTAGTAACATGGAAAGGTTAGAGAGCAGCACAGGTTTGGAGTGGAACTTCGACATACTGTACATATTAAATCAAATTATGTAAGTGGGGCTTGGCAGTAAAAAATACCATGACATATTTCTGTTGGCTGAAAATACCATCTTTGTTAGAAAAGCAATTCGGAAAGTTCTATTTCCTGTACATGTATAAGGTTGTTTGGAAAAGCTGTTATGCAAATTTGACTTAGCAGTTATTTAAACCTTGAAGACATTAAATTTGTTATCTTCATTACATCCAGGCGTATGTTTCTATCTAAATTTCAGACTTAGCAGCTCATTAGCGAAACAATTTACTTTAAATGATGGTAATTAACATCCGTTTCAGAATATTTATCTTTACTGTATCCAAGAAGATGCTTTTTATACACAGGTGATGACTCTGATTTTAAAAGTATTCTGGTGAAAGATAAAGAAGAGCCCTGGAAATAGTATGACTGGTGTTGTCATTGGTGCTGGTGCCGTTGAATCAGTTCTGATTGACCAAATCCTGAAGTCCTTGGAGTCTCCCATACTTTGGGCACGGTAGCAGAAGAAAGCAGTCCTGAGAAAAGAACATCATGTCTGGTGAAGAATGAAATCCTGCCGCCCTGTGCTGTTCTCACAAATGTTGCTATGTTGACAGATAGCAGCGCATCAAAACACTCAAACCTGTTGCTGTTGATCAATTCTAATTCATAGGGGCTCTATGGGACAGAATAGAACTCCCCTGCATGCAGGGTTTCCATGGCTGTAAATCTCTGCAGAAAGACACTATAGCACAGTGGTTAAGCACTAGACTACAAGGCTAGTCAGTTCAAAGCCACCATGGTTTTTATGATCCTGACCTTTTTCCAATGAAATAGATGGTAGATTTGAACCACTAGCCTTGCAGTTTGCAATCTGGTCCTTACTTGATAGCAACAATACTTTGAAGAGTCAAAAGTAGAGTTGTGGAGTCAGACATATTTTTTTTCAGCTCTGTGATTTTGACAAGTTACACAATCTATCTCTTCATTCATACACAGAGAGGTATGTATGCAATACCTATCTAATAGCATTATCTGAAACTCTAGCATATTTTCATGAACAGAATTGTGTAATTGGTCCCATTGTCCATAAATTGTATCACTGGCACTAGATTTTGAATATTCTAAATTAACTACCAAGCCATGGTCTTCTTCATTGCATCATATCCATGTGAAAGTTGGACATTGAATAAGGAAGACCATAGAAGAAGAGATGCATTGAATGGTGGTGCTGGAGAAGAATATTGAAAGTATCATGGGGGAAACCAGTCTATGAGAGGAGAAGGCCAAAGTCCTGGCCTTCATCTTACATACTCTGCGCATATTGTCAACAGAGACCAGCCCCTGGAAAAGGACATGATGTTTAGTAGAGGAAGGTCCTCAATCAGATCCATTGGCGCAGTGGCTGCATCATTGGGCTCAGTCACGGGGACAATTGTGGGGACCATGCAGTGTTTCCTTCTGTTGTACACAGGGTCGCTATGGGTTGGACCTGACATGAGGGCTCCTAACAAGGACAATCTGAACCTTTTCCCTCTTCTGACAAGAAGCAAAAAAGAAATTACAAAATGAAACAAGAATCACAAGAAATTCCTAGTTCAGCACTTTAACCCAATCAACCAAGACGAACCAGCATGCAAGTTTAGCAAGTTTACTAAGTTAGATTCGAAGGATAGGCACTAAGACTGTTAATGATAGTCACCAAAAAATACAATATAAGGGGTTTTCAGAAAGTTCAGGAGAATGGCATTAAGGATAAGGGAGTGTTTTTGCAAGTTTTGAACTATAAGATTCAAAAATATAATATTTCTTATTGTACATATATAAAATATATGCTTGGAAAACAAAATTCAAATTTTATGAGTTTTCTTTTCCAAACAACTGAAAACATTTGCAAATCTTATATATAAATGATTAATCTGCTCAAATGCTATTTTTTCACAACAGATACTACATTCTGTTACTATGACAGGACATTATATATTTTTACATCCTTCCATAAATTTTAACACAGAACCTCAAAAATCCTAAGTATGCAACCAGCACAGGAGAAATTCAGGGAGACAGAGATAAAGAAAACCCTGTTATTTTATAGCTAGATGAAATCTCTAGACTACAGATTACAAAGCGGCACTTTAATCTTCTCTTTTGATCGTTAGGTTGGGATATCATGAACTGGTGTAGCCTCAATGACAATAAACAACACTATTAAATTTAGAATAAAATTTTAAACAAATCATTTTATTGGGGGCTTATATAACTCTTATCACAATTTATCCATCCATCCATTGTATATCAAGCACATTTGAACATTTGTTGCTCTCACCATTCTCAAAACATTTGCTTTCTACTTAAGCCCTTAATATCAACTCCTCATTTTTCCCTCCCTCCCTGTTCCTCCCTCTTTTATGAAACCTTGATAATTTATAAAATATTATTATTTTGTCATATGTTACACTGTCTGATATATCCCTTCACGCACCTCCCTGTTGTCCATACCCCAAGAAGGCAGTTATAAATTTGATGAACTAAAGAGGACTATGCATACAACCATGTATCACGAAACTCCAGGAACATCATTGAAATAGAGAATCCAATGTGACTGGCCCTCAATGGAGTGATGCAACATCACTACCTAGGTTCTAGAGATTGGAACAAGGAAACCATTACCATCCTTAAATGCTATTTATCTGTCTGTCATTTCCAGTATTCAATATTTTTATTTTTGCTTTCATACCTTAGTTACCCTTTACTGTCATTCTCGTTACCCTTCATATATACTAGTGAACAAACAAAGCAAATCGGAAATCCTTGCTCTCCAACTTTGTACATTAACAAGACTGGGGCATCAAAGACACTAAGCTATAATCCTAGAGTTTCAGGCAGTATGAGACCAAGGGGAATTATTTTTGGCACTGAAATCCTTTCACCATCCATCATATTAATGGAAACTTTGTCAAATGAAAGAGACTCACTTCTCTGTCAATCAGGATCTTTGGTAGGTCAAATCCAAGAATCTGTATTGGCAAGCACCCTAAGTATACTGAATGGATCTCACTAGAATCCCTGGGAATAACTGCTATAGTACTTTAAATCTCCCCTGGGAAATGGGTTCTATTCAATCATGCACTGAGTAGAGTTCAGATCTGATTTAAAAGTTATAGTGTGCTTACATTTTGAAATTGTCTTCAAATGAAGGGCACTATTACAAGCTTTTTCTCTGAGGCACATTGAGATACACACTAATTTAGAAGAGTAGGAGATTAGGATTTCAGTGTCTCAGACAATTTGTCATTATTCATAATAAAGATGTTAGTTCATCTAATTTCATATACCACTAACATAAAAATCATTTAAACAATTTTGTATTCATGAATGTCTTATTTAATATTTTTCTCAATTTACTTCCCATTTCTAAATAAAAGTTTAAAAGACAAGAAATGTCTTCCTAATGTTTTATCAACATTTTGATAATATGAGAGACATGCATTCCATGCGTCTCTACACTAGCTGTTCATCATGCTTCTCTTCTATAAGTGAAGCATGTATATCTGACAGAACGTAATTGCTTCAGATGTTGATTTTATAAGTTCATCAGATTTTGAATACTCTTCATGAAAGCTACACTTAGAATTAAATTCAAAACTTTTTTTCTCAATTGTTGTACAGATATCATAAATTTATAAACTGAAATTTTCCTAAAATTTCAACTCCATTTATTTCATTTTATCTTGTTAGTTTATTATTTTCATTGAAACGTCATGAGAATATTCTAAATCTTCATTCTTTCTGTTATTGACATATAAGCTACACATCCAAAACTTTAACCTCAAAATGTAAGAATGTATTCTTTTGTCTATTTTACTCACCAATAATAGTATTAAACAGGATAGTCTTTTAATAAGGTACTGTTTTACAAACCATATATTATTCGGTAAGGAATGTTCTTATATACATGCAAAAATGACCATCATAACTAGATGATGAAGGAAGAACTAAATTGTCCAACTGAAATTCATAATCTTCAGACTCTATCAATTAAAAAACTCTAAATCAGATATAGAAAGAGGTTTATCTTTATTAAATCTAAGTAGTGGATGTATGTTTCCTTGTGCACTTTTGTCTGTATTTTACCATGTTTGAAATATACCATAGTGCCCCAAACTGGTCTCAAATATTGATATGATATTTCTTTTAACAAATGTAAATGTGCCATAGTTCTATGGCATAAATATGTTGTTAATTCTGGAAAAGTTATTTACTTCCCATACTGCGTCTACCAATTAAAATTGGCAAAACCAATGGTGTGTTAGTCTGGGTAGACTAGAGAAACAAATTCATGAAAAAAATTCATATGTATATAAGGGAAAGGTATATATACAAGAGAAACTGAACACTGAGAAAACATCCCAGCCCACTCCAGTCCAAGGCCATAAGTCTGATATTAGCCTGTATGTCCAATACCAATCTATAAAGTCCTCTTCAGATTGATGAAACTCATGTGATGAAGCCAAATACAAAATGATGAAGCCAAAAACACATGTGATGAAGCCAAATATAGAGGCCAGTGGGTAGACGGTCTTTGGATTCCGTGATGTAAGCATTTCAGCCCTGGCGGCGCCTCCTCCATGTGCCTTGTCTAGGCCCAGGTTTCTTGCTGCAACCGAGTAACTCTATGTGGCTTCTCCTCAGGGATGTCTTCCAGGAGCCTGCCTTGTCAGTTGAGTCTCTCAGGCGGCAAGCGTTGTCAGTAGAGAGTCTCTAAGCAAGTGAGAAAGTGTCTCCGGCTTCCAAGAAGGAAGTACCAGATTTCCCAGCATTCCCAGAGGAGAAGGCCACGCCCACACAGAGGTCTCACTGACAGTCTCCACAATGACAGGGTAGACTCCACCCCTACACTCTTAATTCTCAAATTGACACCATATTAGGTGTCTACCACAATTGGTATATTAAAGTGAGGGAAATAGAACTCCCCCAAGACACTTAAATCATAGATAACACTTATGCTCTTTTTACATTTAAAAATTTGAGATTTCCTTTGATGAAGACAGTGAATATTTTAAACAAAATAATGATAATGTCTATGAAACACTTATATGATAGGTCATCTGTGTGTTAGCTGTTCCTTCTTTGAGTAAGAGTAAATGCTTTCATATTATTGCCTGAGATTACCAGCAGGAATTTATACCTATAATACAAATAAAAGGCTTCTGTTACTCATGCCTGGGTACAAACTGATTAAATTCTAAATATCCTTATAAGTGTCTAGTTTCTGTAAGCCATTTGAACATATAATTTTACTATTTGAAAGAGGTTAATGATAATTTCTTGCTTTACAGTCTGCAAGGAATTTGTAACAATCTACATTGGAATAAGGAAAAATATCCCATTTTTAATTTTCAGAAAATTTCAGTTTGGCATGAGTATTTACCATGTGAAGCTAAAATAATGCTTTTCCCTCTCCTCTCTTTTTCCATAAACAAAGGTCCCAGTGCCAAGATCAAATTATAATACATGGTAAAATTATATATTTTTCTTCTTTTAAAACAGAAATAGCAATGCCAAGTTCAGTTTGTTCCATTGGCCTTATGCCAAATAAATAGCAAAAATAGTGATGGGGCTTAAAATAAGCTTTTTATTAAAGTTCTTATAGAAATTATAGCTCCTTGAGGTGTGTGACCAAGATTGCACCTGGAGTTTAAAGCCTACATGATAACGGAAAGGGACAGAAGCAAAGGAAGGGAAGGAGGAGTCACATTGGCCATAGAATTGGAAACATCTGTTCCTATACAGAGAAGTCCATATTGGAATATTAGCTTCTCCTTTATTAATGCTAACATGGAAAATTCTGTCTCAGATCCAGTGCAATGAAACACAGTCTTAGAATATAGTATCATGAACTTTAAAGTGAGGGAACCTCACTTTCTCTGTGTGCTTATGAAGAGAATTGACAGAAAGCAGAAGATTCATATGAGATGTAGCAAAACATTTTGTTATGCTGTAGAAGTAGTATCACTAGCTTTTTGATAGTCTCTATTTTTTATTACAGATGAAAAGGCATTTCTTAAAGTCCTACTCATTTAGTTAAACTAACTTGAATAAACTCTTAAGTTCACAAAACTTACGTTCTTTTCATCTATTCTTGAAATATTTATTGAAAAGCCTCTATGGCCTGATTGCTGCATTTGGTCCAAAATAAGAGTGAATTCTGAAATAATGCTACCTAGAAAAGCTTAAATATTTCTACATCCAGAGCTAGATCATTCCGCCTCAAGAAGAAAAGGTGACTTTCAATAATTAAAATTGGAATATTTTGAAAATAAAAGGAAATCCCTAAAAATACAATAAAAATGCAGCAAGTAATGCCAGATTTTGAGTTGGTCTTTAGAGAATTTGTAACAAGTTGAGGCACCAAATTACCATAAACTTCATAGGAGCCTTGAGTAGTAACGCTGATGATTGAAGACATGCCAATTCCTGGATAATGTTCCTCATAATCAGAGGCCTTTCACACTTGCTTCTAACATCAGCATGAATGGACTGAAACATCTATATTCTTACCTTGATTCATGAGGTAGTCCTTTCTTGACTTACAAGCCATTATCTCCCTGGGCCTCTTTTGAAGCACATTTTACAAAGTCTTTCCACTCCTCTTGCCTCAATCCTTTCAGAATAGAAGCTTTTCCATATGTCTGCAACTCCTGGTCTCTCTGACAGCTCATTTTACATTACTTTTGAAATTTCCACACCTTTTAATGCAGTACCCAGAATTACATGCTAAAGTTGCTTTTTTCCTTCCTTCCAAATATAACTATTTTGGAATTGCATGTTTAATTGTGTATTAATGGTATTCTATAATATATAAAAATATCTATATCTATATCTATATTTACATCCAGAGCTAGACAGTTCCACATCAAGAAGAAAAGGTGACTTTCAATAATTAAAATTGGAATATTTAGGAAATAAAAAGAAATGCTTTTCTGTAGACTTGGGGTTAACATGAGGAGAAAAGAACTTGGCTATAAAACTCTCAAATGGAAATAGTTGTGGAAGTTCCAAGTGTGAACTGTCACCCAGAATTATTTAACCATAGAACCCAGAATCCACAAACAAATGGTTTTGATAACCTGCAGGTTTCCAGTCAGTACACACTTTCATCTGAAGCACTCGGAATGTTCCAAGAACTGGTCCTAGCAAAATGCATCACCACAAAGTAATAAATCTAGGATCTAGAAAATCAAACTTGACAAGAAACAAGGATTTTGCGTTCTTGAGAACATTTCAGTTCACTAATATCTCTGTCATTCCCAGATTTTATTTTGTAGTTATTAGCACATTTAGAGTTGCTTCCATTTACATGATGGTTACACTCTATACTAAATGAGAAACTAACTTCATGATGAGATGAGAACTTCCTACAAATCACTGTTTTCATAGTATGAAACTTAAGAAGAAGAATAAAAACAGGTTTTTTTTGGTGGAAGCATATAGCTGTGCAAGAAATTTTAGGGAGCCATAATTTACTTTGTCGTTGGGCTTATACATTAATGAATGAAGAAAGCAGCATTTCCAACACAGATAATCTGAATCAATTTCCCTATGTTTTGGTACCTGACTTCTTGTTTGTATATACTCATCTAGGTTTCTGCATATTTATTATTAGCGTGTATGTGGCTCAAAAGTCACAGCACAAATGAAATTGAACCCCAAAGAAGTTCAGGGATAAGTCAAGGGAGGTGGACCAAGACCTGTGTGTGTGTGTGTGTGTGTGTGTGATTTCTTCCCACCTATACTTCCTTTTTGGTTTGCACTGCTTCCTCTTAATTTTATAATGTTCTAGCTATATTTCTCTGGATGATGGATTTGAGTCAATGCTGATGCTGTTTGGTTTTTAGATATTTACACAGAAAACAAAACCAAAACATTCCCTGAGAAATCAACATCTACTTCAGATTTTATTTAGATAGGCGATCTATTATGAAGAACCGTATCATAAGACATAACTACTGCTGTGCATCATCAACATTAACACTTATCCAATGGATGGGAAAATGTCTAAGTGAATAAAGGGATCATTTATTAAATAAAAATATTAGTAATCCCTATAGTATAAGTAAAATTATAATTCTATATTCAAAGTCATTGACTATAAGTAAGACCTGGATGTGCATTAATGTGATACTAAATAAAAATATTGTCTCTCTCCAAAGCTCTAGAAGTCATACCAAAAGGTACTACAATTTTATTTTTGTTGTTAGTATACCAAAATACATGTCCAGGTTCATATTAAAGGATATATCATTTCCTACCATCTTTTGCTTATGTCATTTTGCAGTCAACCAAGCTTCTAAGTGTCTGGCCTTCACTTCACCTTCCCTATCGCTAGCTCTCTGATGATTGGTTCTAGTCAATCTATCCTGGTCTTTATGAATATAAGATTCCGATTATATTTACCACGCTGACAGTTTTATCTGTAATTAGAATAAAAATTAAATAGGTCACCACAGTATTTCCCATTTAGAGTTTGTTTTCACAGGTGATGGAGAACATGATTTTACTTTATGCCATAGATTGCTGGAATCCAGTTAAAAATTGTTTCCTTTTACCAGTTATTACAAATCAAACATAAAACTAACAACCCTGAAATCAGCATATATTTTCCTTTTATTGTAGCAAGTGGGTGGCAAAAACTGCAGAGTTCCAAAAGTTGGACCTAGGTGTATTTATGTCTAGGAAGTTATATGCAAAATAACTCCTCCAAGTTATGAAACAAAATAACTCCTTCAAGTTATGAATCATCTTATCTTAAAGTGTTTATAAAGATTGCTTACAAAGAAACAAAATCACTGCTGAAATTGGAAAGATGTCTATAAACTGCCTTTGGTTTAAAGTAATAAGTATTATTATTGCTTTAACTCCTTTCAAAGTATGGTTTTATTAACTTAGCAAATTTAACTATTGGCTGAGCTATTTAAAGCTCCTGCAGGTAAACGCCTCTATCAATTGCAGTTAATTTCTTGGCTTTGTTTTGATCCACAAAAAGAACCACAAGATTCTGATTTGGCAAAAATAAGAGCAGTGCATGTGTCTTATGACACATGCCTTCTACACTCCCCTGGATATCTACACTCCCCTGGATAAGAGGGGCATTCAATAAGTATTAAACTTGTCTACTCCCTTATAAACGTGGAGGACACACACACAAGCATGCTGACGACAATTTTACCTTTTATTTTTATAGACTTGCCTGATTCCTGTTCATTGATGTTCTTTTAAAGAGACCAGGATCTTCAATAGAGAGTGTGACCAGGATCTTCAATAGAGAGTGACGTGCTCAAGGTCATCTATCAATTCACTAGAAACACATGTTCCCAGGACGCACTGCCCAGAGAGAGCCGTATTCTCTCCCTGGCTGCCCCTCTGAATCACTTCAGTGTGGAAAGACTGAGTTTTTTTCCCTCTAGTTTTCTAGGGTATGACCCTCCTGTGAGTAATCTGTCTTACAATTAAATAAATATATTCTTTAGAGCTGCTGCTTACATTCTGAAAGGTGAAGCCTGAAAGCCGATCAACCTAAATGCTCATAGGAGCATTTTCCCAAAATGGAGTGTCATAATTAGCCCATAAACACGTATTGACTCTCTTCTGGCTGCATAGCAAAAGGAGGCCAGGGGTGCCTGAGTTAAGGGCTTGGCTGCTGACCACAAGGGGGTGATTCAAGTTCACAGCTGTTCTGAAGGAGCAAGAAGTGATGGAGTGCGTCTCTTAAGACGACAGCCTGAGAAACTCGCTGGGGCGAGCACTCTGTGCTGAAATGTCGCTGTGAGTTGCAAGTCACAATCACGTCGAGGACACACAATGAGGGCAGCAAGGAGATTGGGCTGTGATCCCAGAGGTTTTCCTCCCAGGAACACTACGACGTTGGAAAACTTTGCTTACCACAGCCTGCCAAGGAAGTGGCTACTGAATCTCGTGGGTCGAGGTCGGGATGCCGGAGAAGGGCATGCTGAGCATGTTCTGGTTTGGTTCTAGCTTCGCTCTTCAAGTGTCTTCAAGCCACTCTTCTGTTCAGATCTTTTACCTCACCAGTTCTTCCTTTTTGTTTTAGCTACTCTCTGCTGAAGCACCTTTCTGTCGTTTCTGATCCCCATTTTGGCCATTTCTTCCTGTTGTTTGTGTTCTTCCAAGATGAAAGCATTGATTGCCTCACACAATTTACTCTGTCTTCAGTGTTCAAGTTATCAACTCTGTTATTGAGATGGTCTCTGTTATTAAGGTGCTCAGTTTGCACTTGAGCTCTTGGAACTTGTTTTCCTTTTCTGAGTTGTAACTTGAATTTGCACAAGAGTAATTGATGGTGAGTTCCACAGTGGACTCTGGTTTTGACTGATTGTATAGAGTTTCTCCATTGTCTCTTTCCATAGATGTAGTTTGTTTGATTCCTGTGTGTTCCATTCAGTGAGGCCCATGTACATAGCTGTCATTTACATTAGAGAGAAAAGGTATATCCAATGCACACGTTTCTGGTCTGACAATATTCTAATTGTAATCTCTGTTATAATATCTATCAAGGAGGTCCTATTTTCTAATAATTGATCCTTTTATGTCATCAAATTTATCACTTAAATCGCAAATAATGATCAGTGTATCTTGGTTGTACGCTTGGTCAATGCCAAACTGCAGAAGTTGGTAAAATGTTCAATTTCTTCAGGTTTGGTATTAGTAGTTAATACATAGATTTAAAAAATATCACACATTTGTCTGACAATCATTTAGGAATAAAAACATGAGAATGTGTTTATCAAAGGAAATACAGCAATTACTTGAGGACTAATAAGAATTAATAAGAATTTTTTAAGTAATTAGACTTTATAAAAGAGAACTATTGGTTCCTACTACATTTAAATGTTAAGGAGCTTATACATTCACCAAATTATTATTACTTTTCTCCTGTAAGACATTCAACTAAATGCTAACTCTCTACTCCCTGAAATGACTTCCTACCACTTTTCCACCGAGAACAATTTTCTAGCGCTTCTCTTAATTTATCCTAGGAAAACTTTCTTCCAGGAGGTTAAAGGGGGTGTGGAGGTCAAATTTCCTTCTCAGAATATCATTCTGGATTTCATCTGACATTGCCAGGAATACTACCAAATAAAGAGTTCTCCATGCTGCTGAAAGTTTATTTACCCATTAGCATCTTTCCTATATATGGAGGAGCTACTCTTTGGGATAAATAGTTTAAAAAATGGTAAAAGTAAAATCGGTGATGAAGACGTAATTAAAATGAGAAATTGGGGGGCTGAGCCCCGGTGGTGTAAGTGGTTGAGTGCGGGACTGCAGCCCGCGGGCTTGGCGATTCAAATCCAGCGGCAGCGCTCAGGAGCGGCACTGGTTAGCACCCATGACCACCAGAGGCAGTGATGCCCAAACAAAAAAAGCAAAACAAAAAGGGACAAATTGGGTTAGATAAGAGAGTTAATGAGAGTGGCGTGGGGTACATCAATCTAAGTGCAACCCTCTTGGTAAGTCTAAACAGTCATATGGATTTCAGTGTTGGGCTGATGGGACTGAAGCACAATCTGCATCTTATATACAGACATTTGGCCTGAAATATGTATCTTGTTATCTGGATAATGCACATAGGATATAGTTTTGGATGACTAAGCAAATTTATTTAATGAGTGTCCTGAGGGAGAGACTTGAGAGCTTAACTATCTTTTGATAAGGATATTAATAGATACAGCCGTGGCCCCAAACTCTGAAGCTTTTTAAATTAAATTTTTTTGATGTTGTAACCTAAGGCTGTTTTTAGATGAAATTATATGACGCTTGAAGGCTGTTTGTTTTCCTCTAGTTGAACTTTTTAAAAGCTATAAAAATGACTGACATATATTTATGCTCCATGAATCAAAGCAAAATAGATTAAATTGTCTCTTGCTGGCTGTCCATCCACATCTGAGACAACTCTCTGCTTTTCACTAGACATTTTGTGTTGCTGGCTTCCCCTTTCTTGAGACTTAAAATTGACAGCAACAAAGCCTTTACTCTGTATTTTTTTCTACCCTCCAGAGTTTTCTACGATTACAGCCTCAATGTTATATATATCCTTTCTCTTCTCTAACCCAGGCTTACAGGATTCCTTTCTTTCTAATATCTACTTCTTCTCTCTCTTGTCTATAATAGTGTCTCCATTGTCTTCCTCAGGCTCCTTCATCCCTATTTTCTACTGGATACATCGTGTAGCTTGTTTCAGCGTGGAATCCCTGAGGGGTACACACGGTCAGTGTTCTTGGAGGTTATGTGACTGATTCAAGGTTCCAGTCCACACAGAAACACCTCCCAAACAACCAAACATAAAAGGTCTGACAATCAGGAAAATTCTCCCAGAGAAAGTCCTCTGAAGGACAGTTCTACTCTGACCCGTTGACACATATAAGGATTCCAGGAGTCAGAGTCAACTTGTAAACTTAAGGTCAACTGGTCCTAGAGTCTTTCAGTATATGCCCAGTTTTCTCTGACTTTAGTTGAAGTGTGGCGAGGGATTGTAGGGTGGAAAAAGAAAAACACATAAGCAGATAAAAAAGAGACATGTGGGAGAATAGAAAGTCCCATTCCTCAACCTATACTAGCATTTTCAGTCCATACTCAGGCCATTCTGTGAATTTTAAGGATGTTCTTCTTTATAGTGATCCTCCCCACCCCCACCCTGGGCTTCTTTAAGTCACATATCTCTTTTTAGCATAAAACTAAACTTGACTCATTTCCATTGTTAGCTGTTTCTTTAAGCATAAAAAACTCCTCCAAAAGACTTGCTCATCTTGTCTTGCACTATTTAATTTCTCTATCCTACCACTTCTTCACTTTCAAAACACACTCTCGAAGGGAGGTAGATGGGGGTGGTCCCGGACACAGATAATGTGAAGTGTTCACTCCTCTGCTTACTCTTGTCTAAAAATGGGATATGTGAGTTATATGTAAACATTTGTTGCATGGTATTATAGCTATATTTAAAAAAGAAGATACATCAGGGAGAGCTAACACACACACACACACACACACACCTATATGTGAGCAATCCATGATCTATCTTATTATAAGCAACTGAACTCAAGTCACATGCCACTTCATTGCAATGAAGTGAAGTGAATTATGAAATTTTTAGTGATTTCAGTGTATCAATATTTTTTACTATATGCCACAATTTTTAAAAAGAAGATACCACATATTATATAAGGGAAATCAATCAGTTAATTTCCTTGTTTCAACAATTGATGAAAAATTCTGTTCATTTCCTTCAGAGAAGTCAATTTTTATTCATTTTGATTTTAAGGGTTGCTATTTCAACTTTGCTGCTTATTTCTAATAAATATGGTTATTTATATTATTATATCATATGATTTATTAAATAAATACTACAAATACAATATTTGTAAGAAAAATGAAGACTTCATAAAAGAAAATATAATTATCAAGAAAAAGTTATAATTTAAACTTGTTTAAAACATGTTATTATTAAAAATTATCTATCTATTCTTTCTCTTACAAATTCTTCAATGAACTCATTAAAATTAATCTGCTGAACAATGTCAATTTGCACATATAACAAGGATAATGGATGGAGCCTTCCTTGAATTGATGTTGTATGCTATGGGTTTTGAGTCCTTTTTAAAAATGAAAATGCATAGTTTCTGGGACAATTTAAACAATTAGAGTTAGGAATACATATCAAGCAATATCAGCATTTGAAAATACATTGTATTTTATCTTCCATTTTAGAAGCACACATGTCTACAATAATAAAATTTGTCTTCATGGAATCCGTGGATATAGTTCTCATGTAAGGATGTGATTGTTGAACTTCACAAATGTGGTAAAGAAGGCTAATGGTGCCAGACTATCAAAAGATATAGAAGTTGGGGTCTTAAAGTCTTAAAGATAAACAAGCAGCCATCTAGCTGAGAAGCAACAAAGCCCACATGGAAGAAGCACACCAGCCCATGTGATCATAAGACATCTGTGGAGTCAGGTATCAGATATCAAAGACCCAAAACAAAACAAACAAACAGACAAACAAAAATCATATAATTGGGAAGGGGGGGGGAGTGGAGACCCAAAACCCATCAGTAATCAATTGGACATCACCTCTCAGAAGGGTCATAGGAAGAGAAGAGCCAATGAGAGTGCAGTAAGGTACCGATGAAACATATAACCTTCCTCTAGTTCTTTAATGCCCACCCCCCTTACCATGACTCCAATTCTATCTTAAAAAACTGGCTAAACCAGATCATATATACTTGTACAGATAAGAGCCCACAACACAGAGAATCCAGAAGAGATAAACCCCTCAGGACCAATAAAGGGAATATTGATATTTAGAGGGTGTAGGGATGGGAGGGGGGGTAAAGGAGAAACAATCACAATGATCAACATATGGTCTCCCTTTCAGTGGAACAGACAGCAGAAAAGTGGGTGAAATGAGACAGCAGTCAGGGTAAGACATATAAAAAGATTAAGAATTATCAAGGAAACATGGGTTGGGGTTGGGCGGGGGATGAGGAGCTGATGCCAGGGGCTCAAGTATAAAGAAAACGTTTTGAAAAAATGATAGTGGCTGAGCACCGGTGGCGTAGTGGTTGTGTGTGGGACTGTGGCCCACGGGGTTGCAGTTCAAATCCAGCAGCAGCTCTCCAGGAGCAAGGCTGGGCTTCCTACTCCCACCAGGGCAGTGATGCCCCTCAAAAAGAAAAAAAAATGATAACATGTGTAGATGTGTTTGACACAATGGATTTATGTATGGATTGTAATAAGAGCTGTAAGAGCCACCAATGGAAAAAAATATTGTGTAAGTACTCCTTCTGAATTTTGTCCCTGGGTAAATGCCACTTAATAGATCTCAATACTGCGGGTGCTGTCCACTCCCAGTCATTGCAGGATTGTGTATATAACAGTATTTACCTTTATTCCCTTTAACTCTGCCTGCGTGGCATTTATAGAGCTTTCCTTTGGACACACTAATATGTGCTTTTATTTCTTTTCATATTCTGTCCCTGCTCAAAGTTCACTAATACCATTCTAACCATGAGACTGGCATCACTATTTCTCACTTATCATAGTTCACACTAGACTCATCGGCTTTCCTCTAAACTCGTTCGTGTCAATGATATTAATGCCCCAAGCCCTCAGCTTTAACTTTCTCCTTACTTCCCTCCCTTTAGTACTGTATTACCCTTGGCACTCTCTGTTTTTTTTTCTCTCTACAGTAACTCTTGCAACAATTGTCATCCAATAAGTGTTCAGAAAGTTATTAAGAAAAATGTCACACATTCACGTAGATCCCAAACAACTTACATTACAGGTGTGTACTCAAGCTTTTCCCTCTATGTGTTTCTTTTTCAAGGTTCATCTAAAACATCAGCAGTTCTAAGAAGTTTTTCTAAGTTCTACAAAGGAGAAAACAAAACTCCTACCTGAGAGCCCATCAGATTTCATTCACACATTTAATATTGCATAAACCATCTGTTCATATATGGATTCTATATAAAAGATTGCTCTATTTTCTTTTTTGTTTGTTTTTTTTGTTTTTGTTTTTGTGGGTCTCACTCCTCGGGTGGTTGTGGGAGGTACCCAGTGCCGCTCCCAGAACCGCCGCTGGATTTGAACCGCCAAGCCCACGGGCCGCAGTCCCGCACTCAACCACTTACGCCACTGGGGCTCAGCCCTGGATTGCTCTATTTTTAATTGCAATTTGTGAAGTTTTAGAAAGAAGTCACCTGGTCATTTGACCTTGCTCCCATGGAAGACATAGTATTCTACACATAGTACTGTGAGGCTTCAAAAAGATCATGGGAAAGTTTCATAATTTTAAATTTCAATTTCCCGTGAACCTTTTGAAAACCTTTTATGTGTTTTTACAAATGCAAAATTTCTTCCCCGCAGTCAATTTCCACTAATGGTAACCCTACATGATGCTGTTGAACAGCCCCTGTGGTTTACCATGGTTGCAACTTTTTTATGGGAGTAGAAAGCTCTTTCTCCTATGGGGTGGCTGATGTTTTCCAGCTACTCACACAAGGGTTTGCAGAATCATGCATGACCCATATTATCACCAGGCCTCCTAATTATACTACAAACAAACAAACAGAAAACACCACACTGCCATCGAGTGAATTCTGATTCATAGCATCCCTACAGACAGGACACAATGGCCCCAATGGGTTTCCAATATTGTAACTTTACTTGATGAAAGAAGAAAGCCTCATCTTTGTCCTATGGAGTGGCTAGTGGTTTTGAACTGCTGACCTGTCAGCGAGCAGCCAAATGCATAAGCACTAGGCAGCCAGGATTCTTTATACATGCTTAATCTTGCTTAAAACCCTGTCCCACCTGACTCAAATGAAACTCTGATAAGATTAAAGTGACACTGTTAAGTGTTAATAAAATATTGGTATCTGTGTTTAGACCAGCATTCCTGAAGATATGTTTTAAGTTCTGAAAGATTTTAGATATATTACTCAACCCATCTGAGAAGGGATCCTCTATCTAAAACATAAATATGAAGTTGTCTTTTATTTTTTAAGTAGAGATAGGTATTTTGTTGCTTATTTATATACCTAGAACTTTTAAAGAATAATCTACTTGCTGCTCTTGTTGGATATGTGTTGCTTTTAACCTTGCTAATTTTTACTTGAGCTGAGGAAATCAAATAAGATCAAGTAATATGACATTTAGAATAGCTATCCTTTTGGTTACAGGATCCAAAGAAACGATGCTTATGGTAAGTCAAGCAAGAGTGCTTCAATTTCTATGCTTAAGAAACATTTTGAACTTTCAGCTATCATCCAGTTTTATTGATAAAAATATTGTTTTTGTGTTTGTAGAATTCTGAAGCTTTCTAACCACATTCAATATTCAGAATGGTTTTTATATTTGTTCTGCATTTTTCATGATTACAGTTATCACAAGCAATGTGGAATTTGGGGGAGATTTGTTTTTCAATTTATATTGACAGTGTCCAATCCAAGTCTGGTGATACATGATATTTGGTGGCTACACAAGCTATATATTTAACAACTTTAAAAAAATACAGCACTACCTCACATCAAAGGGCCCTGTGTGCACTGCTCCTGGGCATGGTTTAGACCTCAAAACAGTTCTGATGGCAATTCACAGAAACCACAGAGCTGTGTGGTGACTCAAGTGTGTTCATCTATACTTCTTATTGGATTAGCACCACAATGCACTTACCAGACATTACTCTGACATCTGACACCTGCCTAGAACCATTCAAATTCTAATTTATAATGTGTGCAGAGGGACAGGTGTCAGAAAAAAATGGAGATGTAGGATTTGGAGTGGAAGAACGAATGTAAAATATAAATTCTGTTGGGATAATCCTGATTTAATTGGATTCATTTATATGGTAGCACAGTGGTTATATGCTCAACTTCTGAGTTGGTGGCTCAAAGCAAGATGTAACAGGACATTTCTACTCTGTTCTCTAGAATAGCTATGAGTCAGAGTAGACTTCATGGCAAGGGGATAAAATATCAATTTACCAATAAAATTGATCATGGACAAAAATATCCTCTTGGCTCTTACATTTTTTAACCTAAAGCAATCCATCCCTTGGTTTTGTTTTCCATGGACCTGCTACATGTGCAAATGCAATAAAAGCACAGGTACTTGAATATTTTGTGAAACACTTGAAAGGAGCACCTCCCTCATAATAGACTCTTGTCTGCAGCAAAGAAATAAACTCTGTTCCTTCAAACAATGTTCTTTAGTGTGAAATACAGATAGAGGGCCGGAGAGGTAAGAATACTCAACTCTTTGAAGAAAGCTGATGGTGCCTGGCAATCAAAAGATAGCATCTGGGGTCTTAAAGACTTGAAAGTAAACAAGCAGTCATCCAGCTCAGAAGTAGCAAAGCCCACATAGAAGAAGCTTACAGCCTGTGTGACCACGAGGTGTCAAAGGAATCAGGTATCAGGCATCAAAGAACTAAAATTTATATCATGATAAATGAGGGGGAGTACAGGTTGGACACCCAAAGCCCATCAGTAGGTGAAGCAACATCCCCTTACAGAAGGGTCTTGGAGAGGAGACAAGCCAGCCAAGGTGCAGTATAGCAACAATGAAATATGCAACCTTCCTTTAGTTCTCAAATGCTTCCTCCTACCCACTATCATGATCCCAATTCTACTTGACAAATCCAGCTAGACCAGGGGATGTACACTGGTACTATAGTAGCTGGAAACATGGGGAATTTGGAATAGATGATCCCTTCAGGACCAGTGGTGAGAGTGGTGATACCAGAAGGGTGGAGGGAAGGTGGAGTAGAAAGGGGGATCCAATTGCAGGGATCTACATATAACCTCCTGTGGTACGGACAACAGGGAAGTAGGTGAAGGGACCCATTGGACAGTGTATGAGATGATAAAATAATGATAATTTGTAAACTATTAAGGCTTCAGGAGAAGAGGGGCTTTGGGGAGGGAGGGGAAATATGATACCAAGGGTCTAAGTAGAAGGAGGATATTCTGAGAATGATGGCAACAAATGTACAAGTGTGGTCTGCATACAATAGATGCATGTATTGATTATGATGAGTTTTATAAGCCCCCAATAAAATGATTTTTTTTAAAAAAGGAAAAAGATAAAAATCCCCCACTCTCCAGTTTTTCTTCACCCTCTTTACAGTCAGGTAAACATTGACTATTGAGATAAAATATTTTTATGTTTCTTCTCAAAATATACAAGGAGAAGAGATAATTTTCTTAATTTAAAACTCAGCCTTGATTCTGTCAGGCAAAGTAATTCTGGAAGCAAAACAAATCCACATTGTCTAATTAGGTCATTAGAAAGCAGAAATGCGTCATGGAAGCTTTTCTCCTGGCCTCAGACATAAAGCAAGACAATGAAAACAGTCTGGTAATATAGAAAGGTTTAGAATTTGTTTCTTTTCAAAAATAATAGACCCTTTCATCTTTCTATTTCCCTAAGACTTAGACAGTTAATTTAGAGACAAAATCTCTAATTAGTTCAGGGTTTTCTCTGATTATATTTCAAAATATTTAACCAAAAACAGGAAGACAGAGAAAACAAGAGAATATGTTGAGAGATTACCAAAGGAAGTGAATGAAATCAAGAGTGTGGGTTGCTGATCAAAATGTATTCTGCAGAGACAAGATGAATATAAAATTGACATTCATATAAACACAACCAATCTGGGTAACAGAAAGCTCTTAGGAAGAATATGCTGGCATCTGTCTTTGGGGTTTGAAATCCAGACTTTAATTACAGCTAACCCAAATACAAACAAATGGCATAATTGTTTTGTCTGTTCCTCTCTTTACTTCTTATTATTGCTGAAAGTTTAAAAAACCCAAGGTCCATCCATGTCATTGAGAAACAAAATGATTCCAAGGAAGACATTCTTACCTGAGATCCTCTTGGTCCTCGCTTATGATCCCACTCAGAATGCCCCATGAGCTGTGGAAAGAGTGATGACGATAAATTAAGCAGAGAACTATGCTTTCATTCTTTCTTTTACACAATGGTAAGGATTTTGAAATATACATTTTAATAGTAATGCCTTGAATAATCACCATAAGCAAATTAACTACCAGACATGATAAATGCATTTCAGAGGCAGTTTTATTGTTCTTTCTCAGGAGCAGGCTACACAGAAAAAAATGTGTACAGGTTTATTTGCCTGTTTTCTAGACTTTAAGGTACCCACGTGGTACTGTGAGTCAGATGGTGTACTGCTAGAGCAGTGCTTTGAACCCACTAGCCACTTTAGGGGAGAAAGCTAAGGCTGTCTATTCCCATAAAGATATACAGTCTTGGGAGCCATATACAAGACTATTATTAATTCTGATTGGATGGCAGTGGGTTGGATTAGATGTTAGTCTCTAGTCATATTGACCCAGCAGCTGCAACAGTGGCCTGAAATATAGGAACTAGTGTGAGGATGGTACAGAACTGAGTAGTATTTCACTCTGCTGTACACAGAGAAGATAGCTGTAGATTGGAATGGACTTCATGACCCTTCCCAATAACAACCACGTCTCTCGATTACAAGGCAAATAAGTCAAAGTAATCCTCTTGTGCAATTTAATCTACTGTCCTGGTAATATCCAGAAGGCTAAGATATTTTAATATTTTCAAATGATATGGAGATAACATCACAAAAATATGAGAATTCTAATGATTAAAGTAATATGAAATATGTCTTCAAACTAAAAAGATGTATATTTGCAACAAAAAGAAACCCTCTGCTCCTGAAACCTTTTATTGAAAAAGTACACTTGAATCAGGACAATTTTAAGAAACTATAAGATTTAAAATATGAGAAAGAAGATTTCTCTATAGATACACTTACTACTCATTAAGATCAAGTGAAAATTATGAATGTGAGGAACATGAATATCAACTGAAGAAATATTTATAATTAATAAACTAGCATACTTAAACATTGTGTTATTATCCTACATATTCATATAAATAATTACTTTTTACACAAAAATAACTCCATAGTATTTATAATAAAAGAAAATGTTCATAATAAAACAAGACAGATTATATAACTTTGTAGAGAATTACCAATAAACGTGCTTGGCATATAGAGAGTATGGTAGATGCCTACTGATGGGCATACAAGACTTCTGGCTATGAAGACTGAATTCCATAAATATTTATGGGCTAAATTTTGCATTAAAGGTTTTTCTACAGATTTAATTCAGCTACTGCTCAAAGTTATTAGCACTTATAGGAAATTACAAACACAAGAACTTAAATTTTTCTGGAAAGAATAAACTTATGAGAAAGTGTTGGGCATGTTAAAAACCTAGTGGTATCAAGTGGAGTCTGGCTCACTGTGACCTTGTAAAGACGAATAAAACTACTCCCTAGGGTTTCTATGCTATAAATCCTTATGGAATCAGACTTCTTTCTTCCATGGAGCAGCTGGCAAATTTAAACTGCCAGGATTTTAGTTCGCTATAGAACACTTTACTTGTGGTGTGCCACTGTAGTTTCTCCTGGCGATATTAGGAGGGATCAAAGTAGCCTGTATTTTAAAACTTGTATAGGCCTAAATATGTGATAATAGGCTAAGTATCAAAATATAGATTACTAAGGTGCAATAGACAATTTTGCAATGCAGCTATGGTCAGCATTATACCACTGTGGCTGTTCCATAAGCTAGTATCACTTTGTGGATTCAGCATGCAGGGGTGGAGTCTAGCCTGTCAATCAGGTCATAGCTTGATGACCTCATTTGGAGGTGCTAGGGAGATCAATTCTTCCTTGGATAAGGGAGACACTCTCCCTTGGCTTACTCCCTGCAAGACATCCCTGAGGAGAAGCCACATGGACCTACAGGATGCAACCAGAACCCTTGGAGCTGGAGAAGCCACATGGAGACCCCTGCCAGTGATAAAATGCTAACAACGCCACCAGATCTCCAAGACTTTCGACCCACTGGCCTGTGATCTTCCCGCATGCAGTGTCATAGTATGTGCTTTGTCAGTCCAAAGAGGAGTCTATAGATGGATATCAGACATATGGTCTAATATTGGACTTATGGACTTGATCTGCACTGGGTTGGAATGCTTTCTCAATGTACAACTCTTCTTTGATATAAAACCCTCTCTGACACACATATGAGCCTCCATGAATTTATTTATCTAGTCAACCCAGACTAGCACAACCATCAGCACACAGTAGAAAATACCGAAGGAAAAAAACCTCAGATAATGTAGCAACAAAACATAGAAAAGAAATCATCAAAAATCAAAGAGTAATTGATGAGTCACTCAACAACTGAAAACAAGAAGTTGAATCTGGAAAAAATTACATCTCATACCTTAATATATATTCTAGATATCTCTTAACTACTCAAATTAAGAAAATAGAAACAGTGTAAAATAAAATAATGTTAAAGTCAATATTTAACTTAGCTTAGAACACTAAAAGAATTTCCAAGTTAAAACTTAAAAAAAGGAAGGAACAACTAATATGTCTACATAAAAACTAAAAATATCTATACAAACATTGATAAAATATCTGCAGCAAATAATTGTAGATGTTGATTATTTTCTAGTTCAAACTGATTCACGTGACCACCAACTCCTACTTACTCATCCTCAACCTCAGTGCAGGTAAAGAATAAAATCCTCAGTGTACTTAAGCAATTACAAATTAAAAGAAAAACTCTTGTAAAATACTGCAATAAGAATAAGAGCAATTTACAGAGCATTAACTAGCATGCATAAATAGATTCATGAAAACAATTAACTTTGTTGGAATTCAACAAAATTTAATATAAATGATGGCATGCTTTTACTTTTAACTATCAAATTAGTAAATCAATAATGAATATTTGGTAAGGCTCTAAGAATATAAATAATCAAATATGCACATTGCCAATATGTAATGTACATTTACACACACATATTTAAACAAGTGGTTGTATGCTACACAAGGTGACTTCACAGGGTTTCCTAGACTTTATGTGAGTAGATCTCCGGGTCTTTTCTCCTACTGAGCTACTGATAGGTTTGAATTTTTCCACCACCTAACTTTTGATACACAGCTTAACACTTGGCCATGGAACTTTCAGACCTACTTCCACATAAACATAGTACCTGTCTAAAATACTGCTTTATAGAATGAGCATATCAAAGAACCAACATGTGTGAATCACTGTTGTGGCCAGTGAGTGGGAAATTATTTCATAAAGGAGAGTACAGAGAAGAATACTCTTTTATGAAAATGTGAATTTTAAGATCTTTTCCTCTGTTATATAAGTAATACTCATAGAATAATAAATGAAATGTATTACAAAGTGATTTTAAGAATTATATTTTTCGAAGACACGCTCAAACACTGAATAGCTGCAGTCTTGGTATTGTCCTAATGATTTATTATAATGATTAATGAGAGTTTGGCTAGCATGCATTTAGTCAAAATAATCATTGTATGATATTGAAAGTTTACATAGTTGGTGTTTTAAAATGCTTGACTTGTTTTATTTGGAGTTTCTGAATTTATCTGCTTTACACCTGCTGGCAAATATTCATTCCTATTAATTTAGAATTGATTACATTGAGGGTCACAAGTACCAATAAAGTAAAGAAGTAAATAGAATAATTTAGAAAAACCTAAATTAAGAAACTTAATTAAAGATAATAGTGAGAAAGGAATTCTTGATATATTTCAGTCATCTGTCTTATTGAGGTCTTGATCTTATGGTTCCATCACAATAGAAAGACTAGCCAAGTTGATTCTGACTCATAGTGACCATAGATCCTACAGAGGACAACTGTCTGAAGGGTTTTTGTGGCAGTGACCTTTCAGTAGCACAATATCAGGCCTCTCCTCTCAGGCACTTCTGGGTGAGTTACCAGCTTAGTACTTAGTTATCTGCACTATCCAGGGAAATACAATAGGATTTGTTACTTTTAGGGGGCAAAGTTTAGTGATGATAAATTTGAGCATGAGACTGTTTACTAGAGAAAACAATATGTGCAAGCAAATGGCTCATCTCTTACTTAATTTAGACAAAATAATCTCTTTATTTATTTAGACTAAATGGTTCCTAAAAATATTTTTACAAAAATCCAAAAGTTATGAATATTGTTGCCTGAGCTAATGGGATTAAATTAATACGATAATCAATTAAGTTGACCCATGCACTGGGGTCACATAAATGATAAGTTAATAAATCTCAAGTTGTTTTGTACATTGTAATTCAAATTTTATTAAGAGGGTATTCGATGATGACAGAGGTCACGTATCTCCAGGATCAGAACTGAAATCAGAAGGGTACAGATTTCACTGTCCTCAGTCATAACTAATGAGGATACATTCAGTGAAAGAGAACAATAAAAATATAGATTCATTTGGAACATAATTTATTGCATGAAATTAGTTGATTAATAAACCAGGATGTACAAATCTTTAAAAATTCACTCTAAACCCAACTTTGTCTTTGGCATAAATTGGTAAAGATTTGCCTTATTTGTTAACTTGAAAGTATTATTTCTTAGGCCTATAAAGTAAAATAATGAAAGAGTTTGAGGGTAGAAGAACTTTATTACTGTATTTACTAGACCATAAGATGCACTCTTCCCCCCACCTCAAAGTGGGGGAAAAACAAGAGTGCATCTTATGGGCCAAATGTGTGGTAGCCCAGAACATTTGTTTATGATCCCATGTGCCCACTAACTGTCTGGTGCTGTTTACATGCTGTGGATTGCTGAGTGTTTGGGGGAAGTCCCGTCTCCTGGAGTCTCAATGTCAGTCAGGTCACATGATGGGCACAGTGCAGGCTTCCCCTTGTTTGTTAATGAAAGTGATGATGGTCCTTAACACCACTATTGGGATTACACTGTGAAATTTTACCATATTTTGTTTTATTTTAATAAATATTTTAGAATACTGGTACTATTTGGTTTAGATTTCTTTTCTTGTTTTCCTGCTCAAGAAACCAGGTGCATCTTATGGTCAGTTGCATCTTATCATCCAAAAAGTATGGTATCTCATCCTATCACATATCATCTGTATAATCATATATGTAAGCATTTATATTCTCATAAGAGGAGAATCAAAGGAAATCAACAGGCTATTTTCTTCTCTTTGAACTTGAAGAAATATTAAGAGGATTTTACCTTACAATACTATCTAATTGACAATCGTATTACATTCCAATGATTCCCTTGTACCATTATAAGTTAATTATGACATAAGTCAAACACTTCATTTTTATATTACCATCGTTATTATCAATAATTTATATTCATAAATTATAACACTGAACATCAGAGAGTGAGCACCTGAGAATGCTATCCATAATCCATAATGTATTATGACATTATACAGTACAGAAGGATCACCAAAAATCAAACGCAGTCATCAAGTCAATGACCCACAGGGTAGAGCTCCCACTGTGCATTTCTGAAACTGTAATTCTTCATGGGAATATAAATCTATCTTGTGGTTTTGAAGTGCTAATCTCATGAGTAGCAGTCCAAGATGTAACTAGTAGGTCACCAAGGAGCTCATATGTAAGGATAAGATGTACAAAAGCCAAAATAAAGCACACCACTGCAAGTACATTTCCTTGTCACATAAACTGTGCTATAAGTGGGATCTATGTATATTCTTCTCCATGAGGAGAACACACTTGACCTACGAGTGGGATAGAGGTGAGGGAGCAGAGAAGTCCTTGATAGCTCATGAGTTGTTTGTTTCGTTATTTTATTTGCACACAAAATGTACTTCGTAGTGCTAAGACCATTGACCTTAGATCATGGACGAAAGAATGAGAGGTGCAGAATATTCCTAGCGTGATAGTTATTTAATTGTATAACCTTTAAAAATTAAAGCATTAGATATGGATATACACTCATTTTAAAACAGGACTGAAATTTCTGGAAGGTCAGAAACAAACCTATTCCCACTTCATTGACCAATGATTAGGATAAGTAAAAATATTTAACTAGGTCTAGTTAAATAAATATAAAGTTTTCAAAAGAAGTCAGTGAATTTCCATGTTAGGTTAAAGCTGATGTGGATGTAATGGTGCGGTAAAGTGGAGCTACGTGCTATAGCTCTCATATCAAGTCAGTAATTATCGCCAAGAAAAGAAGATGTAGAGGACTCTAATGGATGGTATTGGTCAGTTTTGCCTTTCCACTGAGCATAAAATGAGTGGTTTCCAAAGTGGGGACAGGAATCCCATGATCACAAAGAAACTAGAACTACTAGCAGAGTTTGTGCAAGATCTCTTCCTGAAGTGGGGAAGGTAGCAGAGGCACCAGAAGTCACAGCGTCTGAACAGAGTAAAAGAGTCGACCCTGAGCACACTGAACGAGTAAGACTGAGTGCTTTTATTTTGCAGAATATCTTTCGGGCATTTATCAGCACCAAAGGCACTTTGTAACCTCTATGTAAGCCTGGAAAATGACTGAGAGTTTGAGGACCAGAGACACCAACTGACAAGACTGAGAAGGGGTGCTGTGGACAGAAGGGATAGCTTCTGAATATTTTCTTATCCTGACTTGATATAACCATTAGCTTCCCTATAAAATCTCATGATCTTGAGTTGTCTATGAGTTATGTGTGCTATTGTATGTAACCCATGGGCAAATCAGGAAGAGAAACAGAGTACTGCAAGAGGAATGGTTGGAGGTAGAGACCTCACTTCATAGAAATCATCCATCCATAGGCAGATAAGGCATTGGTTTCTTTTTCCTTTATGTAGCCAGAGGCAACCAGATAGGGCCTCCACATCATTTGATCATATATCAATGAGAACATGAAAACACCCTTGAACCTAATAGCTACGAATAGTATTGAAATTCAGATGATGAACAAAGTGAAGTTAATCCTTTGATATTATAAGTTTACCAAACCAACACACTGCAATTGATTCCATACAGATACTTTTCAACTCCTCAGGACAGAGAGGCGCTGCTATAAATCTTTATGGAAAGAAACTCTCATATCTTTCTTCCATTGAGTGGTTGGTGAATTAGTACCACTACCTTTCTGTTAGCTTCTAGGCACTTTAACCAGTACATGACCAGGGTGTACTAGATGTTATGGGATTAGATAAATGATATAAATGGATGGTAAGCAACAAGTAATAGTAGAACACAGTTAAGATGGAACTATTTCTTTCTTTCTTCTTTTTGTAATTTAGCTTAGCTAGTCTAAACTTCTAAGATGACTAAATAGAAACGTGATACCTAAAAAATTCTAGGAGTGATCCAGAAAATGTACTAACATGATACACACTCCTCTTTAGAGGCAGCTGCTTGTGGTATCATGAGAGAATAACAGAGATATACCCAAATAAACCTAAAACTGTGATTTAAAAATAAGAAATTAAACTTTTTACTTAATTCGAAAAGAAAAAAAGATTGATGTTTTATTTGTTTGTCTTAATACTCTCTTGGCCATTTAACTATGATTACTTTTCTGGGTAATGACAATTTCATAAGCATCTGAGGTAAGAAGGTCTTCGTTATAATGGCCACTAATGTCATACCTGCCATAAACAAAACACTTCCATCTGTATCAAGCAATTTTCAAAAAAAAACAAAACAAAACAAAGAATATCTTCCATTCTCAGCTCAAGATAACAGGACAGGCAAAACTAAGGTCCTTGAACTTATTCCTGGGAAACCTGGCATATTTCCTTGAAAATAACCACTGTCTAGTCTATTTCATGGAGCACTTTGGAAATCCTAACTTCCTTGACATAACTAAGCTACTTCCATCCTTGTAGCACACAATTTTCTTTCACTCTCCTTTTTATTTTTAATAATAAATTTCTATATCACCACTTTCAGGCAACACTGTGTAACACAGCACTTGAGGCCAAGGAAAACACGATTGCTGCCAAAGACAGACCGTTAGCAAGTTCACAGGAGAAGTCAGCAGGGCAGCAAAAGGTTCTATCTAAGTCTAGTTATTTTTCATCAGAGCATGAGGAATGGAGATAATGGGAAGTCTATTGGTAGGTAAAATATTGTCTTTAATGTTTATTTTTTCTAGTCCCCTTTTCATTTCTTATTTTCTTGTTTGTATTAGACATCCGCCTTTTTAAGGACTTCTCAGGGCTAAAAGAAAATCATGATACATATGGCTGAGGTTGTAAAAGCTGAAGGAGAGCCGCCCGCAGATGTGAATGACAATCAATGTCACAGGGAGCTGAAAGGGCATGCTGGAGAGCACAAGCACTACTGCTATCGTCACATTTCTCAAGAAAACTATTATTTTATCAACTTTGTTGAAAATGGTTAAAACCTACTTGGGATAATATGTAAGATAATATATAGAATTCTACACAGATGTTTTCCTCATTTTTTGATCAAGTAACTATTTATGTATTGTGTGTTCTTTTTGTTAGGCCCAGTGGAATCCATTCTCACTTATGAAGACTCATGTGATTGTGTTGAACTGCTCTTTAGCATTTTCTAAACTAGAATGTTTATGGATTCAGCAACGAGGTCTCTCTTTCCTGCAGAGCCGTTGCTTGGTTTTGAACTGACAACCTTTCCACAAGCATCCATATGTTTAACTGGTGCATCACCATGACGCCCCAGGAAGTATACTCATTGCTTGATAAACCTAAACAAACTAAATACAAGAAAACCAAAACTAATTGTCACTGAGTTGATTCCAACACACAGCGACCGACCCTATAAGGCCAGGCAGAACTTCCACTGTGTTTTTCTGACAATGTAACTTTTTATGAGCGTAGAAAACCTCTTTTTTGCCTATAGCATGACTGGTGGCTTTAGAATACTTACCATTAGTCTTAGAAGCCCAACAAATTTCCCACTACACCACTGCGCAGGGCGGATGTGCAAGTAAGTCCCAATGTGCAGACACTCTCCTAGGCACACGTTATACAATGGTGCTGAATAGTTGCATCATCAAGACTCCCCAGCTACAATTCTGGGCACACCTTATATAATAGCAAACCAAACAAGACACAGCGCTGTTCTATTAGCCCTTACAGTCAAAGAGAGAAGTTAAACGATTACACATATACCAACAAAAAGCACTTCTAAAAGCCAAGCTCACTGCTGTCAATTCTATCCTGACCCATAGCGACCCTCCAGGACCCTCCATGAGTTTCTGAAACTAACTCTTTTCAAGAGTGGAAAAACCTCATATTTCTCCCATGGGAGTGGCTGGTAGTTTTCCACTGCTGATCTTGAAGCTAGAAGCCTAACCCCACCCTGAAGGCTCCTAATAAGACGCTTAAAGATGCACATCATCCTCACGTCACCATCGTCACACCACCAGCAAGGATCCTAATAAGACACCCAAAGAAGAGGAAAGGGGCGTGGATGATGGAGTGAGTGGGTGAAGAGCAGGGCTAATTTTACCTAAGTCAGAGAAGTGCTCCCTGATAAAGTGGCATTTGATTAGTGAACGGCATGTTGTGAGAAAGCAACGCATACAGCTATCAGGGAAGAGCATGCCAGACAGATTAAAGAGATGAAGCGACGATCCTACGTCAGGAACGGGGATGGTACATTTGAAGACAGCAAAATGACCCCATACTCAATAGCGAAATTGGACTTTTAAATATTGTAGATATGAATCCCTCTCCTCAGTAAACATTCAGCTAAAGGTAGTCATTTGCTTCATTACTTAAAAATCACTAAATATATTCTCTAGAAAAAAACAAGTAAACCCAAACTTTTCCTGCCCCTAAACTTAATTTCATTCCACATCCCACATGTTTATGGATCACGCGCACTCCAAAAGGCTGCCCTTCTGTTGGCTATCATGCATACCCGGGTCGGTCCAATTTTATTGTTTCTTTCTATGTATGTTTCAATTTCCAACAGACTCATAAGATGCCTAAGAGGGGAAGCTTATATTTCATCTTCACATTTACTGTGATGAGCACAGAGTTCTCAATTTTGGAAGGAAATGAAACATTTTTCTTTAAACTTGTCATGATCCATTTTGATTTTTCCTTTAGCAAAATCCATTATTTAATCCCTTTACCATGTATTATTCTTGAGAGTTCCCATGTGAGAAGATGGGTTTCTTGCTGTCCTTGCTCATCAAACCTATTAAAAGAAAATCATCTCTAGTGGACATATCTGCAGTGGAAAGTGCAAGCCAGCTCAGTCTTAGCTCATTCTTCTAAGGAAATTGCTCATGTTGCTTGGTAATATTTTACTGTATACATATTCCAATCAATTAAATAGGATCATCACAACATTGTGCTCAAAAGAATAAGGAAAACAGTATATGGTCTAGGGGGGTAAAATTGCATGAGGCTAATCTACAACTGATATCTTTCTTAGAAAATTTTTAAATTCTAGGAAAAATAACAAAATTCAGACATAAGCTCAGATGTAATGCTTTAGCTAACAAAATTTAGGAGAGCAGTTTTTTTAAAATACATATTCTGATGCATATGTAGTGTAAACAACGGATTCTCAAATTCAGGTTTACAATTAACAATGGATGCCTAAAAATAGAAAAATCACTAGTGTGATCTTCAAATAGTTTATTATATTTGTAGACCTCTAATCTAGATCAATTATTACTTAGTTATAAACTCGTAATATATACACACAGCAACAAAACTAATCAAAATGGAAATTATCTTTAAAAATTAAAAGTGGAACATTAAAAAATAAATCTAATAATCCAGCACTATGAGATTCTCACCTTCCTGAAATGACTGCTGAAGACAAAGTGCGTGCATTAGCAAATGTGTTGAAGAAAGCTGACAGTGTCCAGCTATTAAAAGATAAAGCATGTGGAGTCTTAAAGACTTGAAGATAAACAAATGGCCATTTATCTGAGAAACAACAAGGTGCACATAGAAGAAGCACACCAGCCTGTGTGATTATGAGGGGTCGATAAGGTCAAGTATCAGGCATCAAAGACCCAGAGCAAATATTCATAATGTGAATGAAGTGGGGAGTACATAGTAGAGACCCCAAAACCATCTGTAAGCAAATACAGAAGGGCCTTGGGGAGAAGACAGGCCAGTAAGAGTGCAGTATAGCACCAATGAAATATACAACCTTCCCCTGGTTCATTTTTTTTCTTCCCCTGGTTCTTTAAAGCTTCCTCTCCCCACTAAAATGACCCCAGTTTTACCTTACAAATCTGATTAGACCAGAGCATGTACATGGGTACAGATAAGATCTGGAAACACAGGGAATATAGGATAGATAAACTCCTAGGGGCCAATATTGAGAGTAGCCATACCAGGAGGGTAATGGGAAGGTGGGTGGGGAAGGGGAACTAATGACAATGATCTCCCTATAATCCCCTCCCAGGGGCATGGAACTAGACAAGATGAGAGACATCAAACAGTGCAAGACATGAAAAAAATAATTTGTATATTATCAAGAGTTCATGAGGGAGAGAAGAAAAGAAAGGGAGGGGGAAAATGAGGAGCTAATACCAAGGGCTGAAGGAGAAAGAAAATGTTTTGAGAATGATGATGGCAGCATATGCACAAATGTGCTTGAGAAGATGGATGTATATGTGGACTATGTTAAGACTTGTTCAAGCCAACAATAAAATGATTTTTAAAATTAAAGAAGTAAATAGGTAAATCTAAATCATTGATGTGACTTAACAATTGAACTCAGACTTATAAATGTCATAGAATACCGAATTATTTTATACAAGTTTTTCTTAATGTGAAACCATATTTCATTTTAAAAATGTCCTTTACAAAATTCCTAAAGTCCATTTTATCCAGTGCTTGGCCATGTTTTTCATTAGTGACAAAGAGCTTTAGTGCAAGGATAAAACTCAAACATTTCCACAGCTCTGCTCTCCTCCACACACAGTGTCCCTGTGGGGGATGTTGACAAAGAAGAGCTTGCCTCCAGTGGCAGAGAACATCATGTGCCAGCCCCTCTGCACATCCCTTGGGCTTCTTCTTTTTCTTCTGAACTTGCTACTGACAACAGTACTTCAGTTCCACTTTCTACAATTAGTGGATTTTTAACAAGATTTGTACACTCTGTCTTCAGGTTCTTAAATGTTGGAGATAATTTACTGCAAGGCCCTAAGACTTTCTTTTAGACTTAGTTCAAGGTAGACTGCTTCCATGATTTCCAATTGGACTTTACCCTGCAATTTTCCTGGATGGTTCCAGAAACCATTTGATTAAGTTGCAAAATAGTATCATGGGTTTGTTTACACTTAAATAAATGTTCTTTGAGGGGGAGAAAATCCAAACTAACATCCAAACTAACAAAAAAATTTCTTCTAAATGTATTCTTTTTTGGGACATATGATGTGAATTTCCTTTTAGGGATGCGGAATTTAAGATGATGGAGCAAAGAAAAAAACAAAGAGAAAACAGGAAGGACACAGAACAATTGAACATTATATAATACTTAACTGGTGTGTAGAAAGAGCAGAATGATTGCTACAGAAAGAATTATCTTGATCTTCTTTTTGTTCTTATTTCAAATATATGAGCTGAGAAATTACTCATTATTTTCTTTCTCCTTCACTCCTTCCTTCTCTCCCTCTTTGCATTTCTTTTTCTCTTTCCTGCCTTTCCTTTCTAAGCAAGTAACATATACAAGAGCCTGTGTTAAAGGCTACCCAGTTAAAAAAAAATAATTTTAAGAATAGAGTCTAGAATGAAGAGACACAAGGAAGGAACATGATTTCTAATTAAAAGTCATCCTGAGTTGTAGATCAGCAAACTATACTGAAGTATTATTTTTATCAGTGACTTTGCAAATTTCTATCAATAGTATAATGTGGACTTGACTCATAGTTATTTTACTTATAACTCTAAATTTAAAAGTTTCTAGGTTTTTTTGGTGTGTGTAAGAGAAGTACTTGATAATAAAACAAATTTATTGATCACACTGATTCTAATTTTACATGATTTAGATTATTTAATGAATTACCCAAAATGCATTAAAATATGCTAGTACATATAAATTGGTTCAGGAGTGAGTTGAAGTTCAACAAGAAAAACATTTATGTATCATTGCTGCACCAAAGCTAAAGAACTTAAGATGATTATGGAAAATCTTCAGCTATTATCTTTGTTGAAGAAATTTAAGAATTATATTTTTAGCACGTAAAAAATTTCATTTGAAAGTGAAAATGCCTAAGTCATGGGAGTTTTAGCATAATGACTATCCTGCTATCTTTATATATTGACTTGACAGTTAAAAAATTGCCAAATAGTGTTCTTAGAGGCCATCCTATTCAATTTGTCAGAATTCATAAGTTATACAAAATATAGTTAAAATTCAAACAGAGAGCAAAGCTATATGTTTGTTATGTTTTTCTTCCTCCAAGCTATTCTTTGAAGATGCATGTTTTTCATGTATACTCAAAAATATACTTTTATATCAACTTCCATATACTCAAAAGCTTCATTGGAACCATATGCTACATTCCTTGAAATAAACTGGGTTATGATTTATTATTCAAGGAAAATTATTAATCAGAAGAGGCGCTGAGAGACTGCATATTCAACTTGTTAGTCACTAAAAAAATGTTTCAAAAACTGAGTCTTTTAGCTGGTAGGAGTCTTGTTTCCATCCTCACTTTCAAACTTATAAAATGTTCCAGGTTCTACTATGTAAGGCATTGTGCATATTATCATCTATGTATTATAGATCTATAAAATATAATAGTTAAGGGTATACCTTGCAATTGAATTTGATGACTCCTTGGATTCTTACTAATTTTATGATTTAAGTGGATTAATCAATCATGCTCAAGTTCATTTTCTTTGTTTGTAAAATTAGGACAATTACCATAAGCTCTTATGCCACATGGCTCTTATGAAAATCCAAGGAGATAATCAATGCTAGGTCATTCAATGGCTTCTCATTTGAGTTCCCAATCCATCTCATGTATTCATAGCTATTTTCTATACATTATTTCAGGAATATTAAAACAATCCTTGGTTTTAAATAATATAAATAATTTTATTTTAAATAAAATTTAAATAATTTTAAATAATATTACTGACGTGGCAATTTGCCAAGGGTCTCATCAAATCGGAATTTATACAGCAAAGCCTGTATTTAAAACACTCTCATTCTCTACATTTTCTTCCTCCATGTATCATGAACAATTAAAGGGATCTGAAATCACCAATATGGAAATAATAATTTATTGCCTACCAAGAAAGGAAATCAGAGGAAGCTGAGCTAACATGGAGTTGCATTTTAAGGTATGTGCAGAAGATTAGAGAGAATGGGGGGGGGGGAATTCTGTGTTAGCTGGAGTCAAGACATAAGGAACTGAGTACGAGAAGCTATTCAAAGAGCTTACATATTTGAAAGACAGAAGGAGCTATCAGGGACTTTAAAGTAAGACATAGGTAAACATATTTTACTTTATGAAGATAAGCCTATCAACAGAATAGCAGTGTGGGTGATGATGCTCTAGTGGGGAGGAAGTTGATGGCAAGGATATGATGTGAATTTCCATTTAACTGCACTGTTAAGTATAGGGTCAAATAGCATTATTTATTAACACTCAGACTCATTCTCTTGTTATTTTAACAACGAAAAAACTACTCAATTTAAGACACAGTGAGAATGGGAAACAAGTACTTCACCCTTTGCCATTCCATAATTAATTTTGTAAAATATTCATGATCTCATCTGTGTTTTTGCGTGAGGCTGCAACTATTCCCAGGTATAATTAACAGAGGGAATAAATTAAAAATATGACTCTTACCCTTTTCTTCCTTTAAGCAGATAATTTAAATCTCAATTGTAGCCTGAGTAGTTTTAAATTCTCCCTGAGTAAGAAACTTGTATAAATGGTCTAGACAGTTTGCCAAGCACTCCGCTTTCCATTTCTTAAATTGCACAGAGTAGTAGATAGTGGTTATTTCCTTGAGGACTCTTCATAAATACAAATGAATTTGGATGAGGAGATTAAAAATTAATGGCATAGAGTCAAGAAACTCAGTATGAATATTTTGCCATTTGGGTCACTGTGATCTGACAGAGACTTATCATACTCCCCTCATCATTTGAAGAAAAACAAAAGACTCACTCTGGGAAGAGTTGAAAAAGCCAATGAAGGGCTTTATAAAGATAAGCACATGTTATTTTCATTGATGAGGCAATCCATATTTATTGATCAATCACAGCAATTCAACCATTATCGAGCACTTACTATGTGCAAGATACTGGCATAAGTAAGAGGAAAAAGCTAAGTCTTCATCTAGAAGGAGTCTCCATTCTCTACAGGGGGAAAAAAGGAAAACACAAGTGAAGAATCACAATGAAATACAATTGCCTTTTACATGCCTGGTTCTTAGGGCAGGAAATGATACCTTAGAAGATATTAAAAATACACATGAGTTTGTAAAGCATATTATTATAAAGAAATAGAGAAAGGTAAATGGGCTTGAAGGAAAAGACCAGGCAGATAGAACATCATTGGAAAATACTTCAAAATATGAAAGTGTATGGATGATTTGCTCAGGAAAACCAGGCTAGTCTACTGATATCTGTACTTAAGATCCATGACAACCAAAGTTGCAAATGATAAAGAATCGGTCAGTGAGACCAATGTATCCAGAAAGGTTGGTATAACTCAATATTTGAAGGGTTTGAGAGGGAAGGCTAAAAAATTGGAAAATTTGCATCATAAATTCAAGGGAGTCATTGTCACTTCTATAGATGGAAAGGCACTAACAAAGTGTACACAGTAGTTTGAGGGCAGGTGAATGTGGGAAGTTGGGAGCAGAAAGAGCAATGAAAGAATGATTCGATCATCCAGCAAAGAGACAAAGAAAACTTGAGTCAGGACAGGGACAACAGAAATTGAGGAGTTGGTGGAGAGGGAGGTACTTTCTGAGGTGGGATGTTAAAAGTCAGAAAATGGTAGCCTGAGAAAGGGTAAAAGGAAATGAGGGCACTGTCAATAGTAGATTACAGTTATCGGTCTGGAAAAGTTGGACACTCTTCTTGCCAGGTTTATTTTGCATTCACTGACTCTAGCATGGTTCTTGCCATCTAGAATATTGTCAAAGACCAGCACACTACTGTTAGAGTGACATAGTGAAATCTCAAGGTAATGACCAAGAACGGAAAGCTGGTAACAACTCCATAAAACAAACGGTATTCAGCTCAAAATATAACATTTTATTAATAACACAATTAAAGTGCATTGAGAATATCCTCAATAAAGCATGGAACATTTAATATGCTCTTATAATTTTATTTAAATAGGTTTTTATGAAAAGAATATTAAAACATAGACACATGACCTAAGGGTACATTTTTATCCTACAGGTCTGTCTTTCCTATCAAGACTGCAAACATTTGCACTGAATGCTAATCACAGGTGTGTCCTATCTAACCCCATGAGTATTTTCAATCTTATTTGGTAAGTTTAAGAGAGAAGGGGTTACACAGGATACCAGCAAGCTATGAGTGCTATATGCATGCTTCAGTTATTCTCTGGGTTCTTCAGATGTAAAAATATGGCCCCATCATTCCAGACTCCTGAAGGGCATCACTGGTTATGTCACAAATTTAAGCACCTGGTGCTTATGGCACCAGTGAATTGTCAGGTCAGGTACTCTGCTCTGTTTTATTTTGTGATTTGCTTGGGCTTTTTTAAAAGATCAGAAATCTTTAAAGCCCTGATTTATGACAGTTATAGAATAAACAACAATTTTTTTTATAAAAAGAGGTAAGAGGTTACAACTACATTATTTTGCACATACATCACCAATATTCTGTTATAAATAAGTGCAGCTGGTTGGGATAATGTCAAAAAATTTCCCAAACCAATTCCATACCCATGTTTATAGCCACTAATTGTTTTCTCTTAAATAAGAATGTGTAAAGTGCCTAGCATTCATATCTTCATAGTCCTTATCACAGATTTTACCAAAGTTTGACATCTAAATGAAATGGTCCCATAGGCTTAGTTGGAAATGACTTCAGGACAATAAGTTTGACATCCATCTGTTCATACTTTTACTTGTAATACTTTGTAAATCATTTGTTAAAATATGACTCTACTTATATAATTATTTTCTTCCCAGGTTACAGATTAGTAAATAATTCCCACATACTATGCATTATATGACTCATATCTGGCAAGGCATATCTTTTACCCATAAGGTATGAATATTAAATTTATCAACATCAAAGAAGAGTCTATCTGACTGATACAATTTTTTCAATAGTTTTACTGGCATATAATTCACATGACATACAATTTTACAGTTTGTTCATATTAAGTTATGAAATCAGCACTAAAATCAATTTCAGAATATTTACATCTCACTCCCCAACTTCCCCTTCCATGTTCCTAGGCAATTTTTAATCCAGTTACTGTTTCTACTGATTTATTTATCCTGGATTTCACATAGAGAAAAAACATACAAAATACTATCAGAAAGCAAAAACAACTAAAACCTCAACAACAATGTCAAAATAGAGATAAACGTCAATCCACAAGAGAACAGGAAATAATATAAGTTGAAATAACTTCAAAATGTGTCAAAAGGGAGATTCAATGATGAGGTTACATTTTACCCTAACTACGTGTGCCATAACTGACTTTACAAGTCTTCCTGTCTGAGCACATGGCTATTCGTGTTCCTCCACTATGGTCAGATGGGATTCATGGAGGGTGACTCCATGTGGGGACCCTGCACATGGAATTTGAGCCTCCACTGTTACGCATAGCCTTCTGCAAACCAGATGTTCAGAATTTAAACTCAGATACCACTTTCTCCTCTGCCTTTAGATTTCATTACTTCAAACCTTGGGTTGTGTAGGCTGGTGTGTTTGTTCCACATGGACTTAACTGACACCTCATTTTGCTGGCTGCTTCTTTGAGGACAATCCTTTAAGACCCCAGATGCAATCGCTTTCCATAGGTGGACACCATCTGGTTTCTTCACCACACTTTGCTATTCACATCCATATCTTCAGTGATCTCTTCATGAGAGAAAGTAACGAGCGGGGCTATGTCATAAGAAGTAATTCTTCTTAGATTAGGGCTATGATCATGTCGGTACCCCAAATCTATTCATATACCAATGGTTCATATATATTTCTCTGGTTCACATTAAAGATATAATTTTATAATAAAGAACATCGTTAATCATCCCCACGAGGCATGAGGTAATTCTCTTGGTAACTTTAATTTAGCCACTTGTATAAGATCTAAAACACTCTTGAGAAAAGAAAATCATACATGTTTTAGCCTACTATTCACATTTCAATACATGGATTATACAGAAGAAAAGCTCAAGTAACTTGCAAAAGGTTCCTATTTTAGTGTCTAGAATTTAATTAAAATAGAAGTCTATATGGAATAAGCTATTCACTCAAAATTTTCTGTATAAAAATCAACTATAATAAAAATCTTTCAGTATTGAAATATTTTTGGGTATTTTACGCAAGATCCCATTTGCCTAAATATGCATTGTTATTTATGAATAATTCAATAATATCATAACTGACATTGTAATTCTCTAATGGAACCAGACGATTCCAAAAAATTGTCACACTGCATGTTTTTGTTTCCCCAGCAGAATTAATTTCATCCTAAGAATCTAGAGTCTACCATGCAAGCCACCTTGAGAACGACATTTAACCTCAGTGAGCCTACTTTATAAGTGAATTGGTGTACCACTTATCTTAATCAACTCAGAGGGATTTATAATGGGGCAAATGAGAAAATGAATGAAAAATGCTTTCTTATGTCCTATAATGGACTATAAGGGGAATAGGAGAACTTACTTTATAAAGTTCTTAAAACTACTGTATATGCACTTTATACATTCAATATTCAGTCAAGCATGAGAAATAGACAATTATCTTTTATTTTTAAAAGTATTCCTCTTCTTAGCAAACAGACATTATTTTGCCCTGTAATAATATTTTCTTAATGACACCTGCTTATACATAAACTGAAACTGGTCTAATAGATTAAAGCAAAGAGGAGCGCTCTCTCTATGGACATGGTCAATATGTCTTCTAAAGGAGAAGGCTGCTAACCTCTGGGGAGGACCAGGTGCCTGCTGCTGAAGACAGGTCAATGGAGCAACCTATGGATGAGGAAGGCTGTGTACTTTCTTTAGCTGAAGCATGAAGCAGGCCATCTGAAGTCTCTTTCACTTGTCAGCATCTCGACTTTGATCCACTCCAAGGCTTTAACTGAACGTAGTCGGACTTCATGGAGGTATTTAAAAGCCCGGTCATTCTCCAACAAATGAGCAAACATGAGTCTAACGAATGTGCTCAGATGAACCAGCCCGGGGGAGGACTAGATGGATCCATGCTCCATTTTTTAATTTGTTAAGCTTAGTGAGGCATGTGCATTTGTCTTTTTAATTTACTGATTCATTTTAACTTGAAAATGGGGGAAGGATTATTTTTAAGGAGGTTTTTCCAAAATGCTAATTCTGAATACACCACACTTTATAGTCATTAATCTTGGTGAGAGACTCGTCTTCCATTCTTCAAAGAATTGCATTTGACTGGAATTATTTGGCACCAACCAACTATATTGTATAAAACGTACGTTTTACATTGCATCTCTATTTTTTGGAGAAGGGTGTAGCCATGAGGTGATCAATAAGGTCAACTGATTCTGATCCCATTTTATAAGTTATGATTTAAAAGCCCACTGGAGGCCAAAGGAGAAATAGCCAGGGGTAGTGTTCTGTGGGTCCCATTGACTAACTCTGAGATGTGAAAGTAATGATCGTAGGACCTTTACCTATCAAGTTTGATTCTTTTAATTTTAATAAATAAAGTCTAAGCCTATGTCTATTAGGCTCCAGGAACTTGTTTTAAATAAAATAGATCATGTTCCTTAGGGATTATAAACCATGTTGATGAAAAAGGCAAATTAAGCAAGCATATCAACCTGCCCAAGACTTTTTAACATGAAAATATTGGGAAAATTATCTTGTAATTCAGAATCCTCACAATATAATTCTCACTAACACCTTTAATGTTCTTCAATCTCTTGAAACTAATGTCTACTCTCTGCAAATACTAGATTTCTTCTAGAAATGTACACTTGTCAGGTCAAGCACAGTTTTTGGCAAAGTGTCGGCAGCACCTATTTCCTAGAGGCTCAAATGTCAGCCCTGCCTGCCTGCTGGTCTGCTGTGTGTCTCAGTGCTTCAGCTGTCAAGTGAGACTGCTAATTAAAACTGCATAAGGTCAGTACAGGAAATGTAAAGGCTCCTTAATAAGTCATTACAGATATAATGGTGATGAGAGCGACAGTAGCAACATGAAATATTTTGAACATCATAAATATCATCGAAGATCACAGAGAAATAAGAAATCCCCGTGGGATCAGCAGTTTTCATTTGCATCCCACGGCTAGCCACTAGATTTCACCTCTCTGTTACTGGGCCTGTGATTCAAAGTGTCATCAGTCCTGGGGCAACTATCCAACTGCCATCATCAGGACATTTCACAATATCACATTCAACTCCCGGGTGCTCTCACAAGGCCCCAAATCGACCACATGCCTTTGAGAGCTAGTAACTGGGCTTTCCAAAAGAAAGGCAAATGAAGGCAGGCTTCATGGAAAAGACGGAGGCCTCTAAGAAATGTAAATCAATGTGACAACGTCCTAGGCTGTACATTATTCCCTGTCTTACTTTTCTGCATTGGACAGTCCCTACTCCTGATACAAACAAGGACAATAGCTAAAAATCACCATTAAAGTTGTTGGGACATGACAAAGTCTGTGGGCCCTTTGATTGTATTTCCTAATCCTGTTCAAAAAGACTCAATTCATTCTCACAAACTCCCTCACTCTAAATCTGAGCAGGGCTTCAGTATCAAGCACTTCCAGCTGGGTAGGCGAAGCACTCTTTTGGGTTTTTGCTTTTCTGCTTTTAAAGTTATACAGACATGCATTAAATTTCTGCGAGGACATTTTAGCCACCGCAGCCTAGGAAATGGTGGGGTTTAACAGTAAAATAACAATATAATGGGGGAGGGGGGTATTTGCCCTTGGCCTAGGGTATTATAAACATCAAGGAGTGCCAGTGTAAACCTTTATTCAAGAGACTGGGTTCTTTGTCAAGCGATGCCTTTCTTCCAAAACATCCTCCCTGCCATATGTCTGCATGAAGCCAGCTGCAGATCTAATAAGAAAGTTCTTATTCATGCTGTATAACGTTTTACAGGTTTGTCATGGAGGTTACTCACTGGGAGTCCTTGACGTCAGAGTCAGGGCACTAAGAAAGAGGGGGCAGAAGGATGCCAAGAAATTTAGGTTGGGTGGGAGGAGAACCCAGAAAACAGGAAGAAAAGACGCATCAAGCACATAATCCTTCCTATTGATCTCACACTCACTTAACTCCAGAAGCAATGTTTTTATTATTAGGGAGTATAAAGAGAGGGGAAGAAGCAGCTATTAGGTTAGATAAACAATATCGTCAAATATAAGATTAGAAATGCTTAATTAACTTTCCTATCTATTTAAAGAGGAGAGAGGCATTCATCTTTTTAGATGTTCAGTGACAACTTAGTTTTTCTTCGCTGTGGTATTTATCATCTTAAAACAGACAAAAATGCTTCCAAGTGCCTTTAAAATATTCATATCTCTTCTTAGCTTCATAATTTATTTCTCTCTGGGAATATAAATATTAGATTAGCAATATAAACTTGTGTTTATATACAAGGGACTTACCAAAAAAAGAGCCAAATCCACTGTCATGGAGTCCACCTTATAGGGGTTTCCAGCTATGAATCCTTTGGGAATAGAAGGTCTTACACTTCCAAGAGACTCTGAGAGGTTTGAACCACTGCCTACAATTTCAGTCCAGGAGTCTATTTGAAATAGACTCAGCAAGTAAAACGATGGTTCCATTTAAGAGGAGCACTAAAGGGAAGGCATCGAGTTTACTTCATTCCCCCAAGTGCCAGGTCCCTTGCCGTGAACTTATTCAGTGACTTTATGAAACAGTCATGGAGGTGCGTGGGTGGTACAGTTGTGGTTCTTCCTGGGCTGTGATCTGCATCCGCGGCAGTTTGAAACCAGCAGCAGCTTCTCAAGAGAAAGACTGGGTTTCCTCCTCCAGAAACAGGTATGGGACATGGATCTCCATTTCCAGAAGCCTAGAGGTTCTGAAGGTGGGTTATACCTGGTTTTCCTTATTCATTGTTCAACTTCCATATACATATGGAGTGATTGAAAATACTCTCACTTGAGTCAGGGGCACCTTAGTCCTCAAAATGACACCTTTGCCTTAAAAAAAAAACCTAATTTATTGGGGGCTTGTATATCTCTTATCACAATCCATCCATCCATGTGTCAGGCATCATTGCCTTTTAACACATCAAAGAGGCCTTCTGTAGTAGACATACACAATGGGAAATGTTTTTGACTACGCTACTATAGGCAAAGATGTTGGATCCAGGTAATATGGAATTCTTGGCAACAGTAACTTCTTTTTAAGTTACCGTGATGCTGCTCAGCGTTCTGGTTGTGTGGATTTTTATTTGGTTTAGGCTGTGCTGTAATCCATACTGGAGGCTGAAGTCTTTGACCTTCTTCCCTGAGTGTTTCATGTCCTCTTCAGTTTCAGCAAACAAGGTTGTGTCAACTGCCCAGCACAGGTTGTTCATGAGTCTTCTTCCCACACGAATGCTCTGCTCTTCTTCAGGTAGTTCAGTTTTTAGATTATTTGCTCAGGAAAAGTTAGCACCTAATGCACATTTAAAAAAATTTAAATCACCCAGTAGTCCCTTGTTCTGTTAGAATAGAAATATACAGGCTTCAAAAGAGCACAGGTAGTATTGTAGAATTATCATTCTACATTTTTCACAGTGGATGTGATGCTATTTCTCTTCAATTTGTCATTGCTAGAATAGTAGATCTTATGATTATTCAATACATATGAGTCATTAACAGTATATTTCAGCTCACTAAAGAGTAGATTTTTTTTTTAAAAATCCATTTCCTTTTGACAAACTTCAATTTTCCTAGATTCATACTTGACATGTTCGATGTTCCTATTATTCATGAATATCATAGCTGCTTCTTTTAATCCTGGGAAATGCCACCAAGGTAGAGGCCCCAAAGCTTTTCTCCATCCATATTACGTTTGTTCTTCCTTGAGGAGACCACTCTTCCTCTAGCTACTTTTTTTTACATGGCTTCCACCTTCTGGACCTCATCTCCTAACATTGTATAAGACAGTGTTCCATTGCTGTTCAACGGAATGTTTTTCTGGGCAAGTTTGTGTGGAGTGGGTCCTTTTTCCTACTCTGTACTGGTCTGCCAGCGCTGCTGGAACCTCTTCACCACAGGAGAACCTTCTGGCATTTTCTATCTTCACTACAGCACACCAAAGCCATTAGCGTATAGCAAACTAATTTATGAGTAGTCATGGTGGTGGGAGGGTGGAAGAACACCAAATAGGTGTGACATTTTTATTGAATGTCCAAGCCAAAGTGTTAGAAGGTGGGAGATAAGGATGTCTTAACATCAAATGTGAGCTCCACATTCCAACAGACTGCAGACAGTATTCTCTGGGTAAAGGAAGAGAAGGTACGACAGAATCCAGAGTCACTGAATCTCTTTTTGATGAATTTATATAAACAATAAAAGCCTCGAGGACATTGAAATAAAGTCCTTGAGCACAAGAGCTCTCTTTTTTACTCAGGAAACATGTTATTATAATTATTCATTCCTTCTTAAATATACTGAGAGATAAAACAAAATTTACAAGTAAAGTTTTTCCCCCTGCCGTTCAACAAAATATGATAGCAGTTTTCTAATATATCTTGTCTTATTTTATAGTTTCTCATGATTTTACCATCAGCTTCCATATCACTTCTAAACAGTTATCCTCTCAAGCTCTTTGCAAGGTATTCTTTTAATGTTGTCAGTGGATAGCTTAAACCCAAACACAGATAAGACATTTTGAAAAACCTGTCAAAATTTTGTATCACAGTTCATTGTATTCAAATGCAATGGTGACACATAATAAGGCAGTAAGCTATTTCTAAGATTACAGATGACATGCCAAGTAACTGATAGTATGGTTTGTGATCAATGTCATTATCAAGTAAATGCCCATTTTTAATGGCATTAAAAAATCTTGGTAAATGAAATGCCATGGTGGTTTAGTTGACATAACTTTTCTTCGAAACAGATTTTGAAAGTAAAAGGAGAAAGTGAAAATTTCATATTGTTGGGAGAATTAAAAGTCTCTAAAATATAAAATTCATAATAACAAAATGGAAACTATTTGAATAGTGGCTGCTACACAATGTACTTTTAATGGGATGCCACATAGGTGACCTCATTTAATCCTTAGAATAATCTTGTTAGGTGGGAATATATCATCTTCCCCTTAAAAACATGAAGAGATGAATAGACAGAGAAATTAATAACTTGTCAGAGGTCCTGGGGCTTCTTTTGGCTCTGTTTTCCTACCAACAAGGTGATTGACACGGTGGTGCCCTTCAAGGATGAGAAAAAAGGGGAGGTAGACTGGGGTCTCACAGAAGCTTTACATGACCATTTACACCCAGTCTTTGGTTCCTCTGTGTTCCTTTCATATTTTAGCAATTCTGTTCATGATTACTACTTTGTGCATGCACATTTATACATTTTTATCTATGTCTTTTTACATATGTTTTATATGTGCTATATTTCACAATTGAAAATTAAAACACATTAACACATGAGAAATCACCAGCTGGCATTTGGAACATTGTGATTGAATTTGAAGACTAGGGCATTTTAGTGAACACACACCGTGATCTTGCCAATCTTTTGAAACATTTTAAAGGAACAAAAATCTCTAAAGAGCCCCCCGTCTCCTAGATGTTTTCACAGCTTGTTTCCTTAATGTGGCTTGCCCTTGCCCTCTTAATCTAAAACTGCACTCTCGAACATTTTCTTTCTAAGCACTCAGCATTTTCTAGGGCCTTTAATTCATGTGCTTACATTTTGTCTTTTGCAATACTTCTCAAAGTCTTTCAGTCACCTGGAGGGCTTATTCAAACACACATTGCCAACCCCTATTCCCAGATGTCTTGACTCAGCAGATTTGGCTAGCAAACAGAGAATTGCCATTTCTAAGAATTCCCCCAGATGATGCAGATGCTACTGGTCCACACATCACACTCAAAAATCCCTTCTCATAAAAGGAAATCTACCCGAGAGAAGGCCATTGTACAGGAGAAGGCAACTGAGGCAAGTTACATGAAATTCCAGAATCTGGTTATAGCATGTGAATGAGTCACTTTAGAACAGCGGTTCTCAACCTGTGGGTCGCAACCCCATTTGGGTAGTCCAAAGACCCTTTCACAGGAGTTGCCTAAGACCATTGGAATACAGCTTAGGACCTGAGACAGCACTCCTCTGTCTCCAGGTGGGTCTACTCACATGCAGATACTTCACATACAAGTACCTGGAGTGAAGACTGTTACCCATGCTACACCATGTTTCCAGACAAAATTTCATTCATTTGTCATGAGAGATAAATGTTTCGCAAGATCTAATTATATATTGCTTTTGTGATTAATCACCATGCTCTAATTATGTTCAATTTGTAACAATGAAAATTATCCTGCATATCAGATATTTACATTATGATTCATAATAGTAGCAAAATTAGAATTATGAAGTAGCAACACAAATAATTCTATGGTTGGGGAGTCACCACAAAAAGAGAACCTGTATTAAAGGGTCTTGGGATTAGGAAGGTTGAGAACCACTGCTTTAGAATAACCCTGTTATTCTAAATAATTAAATGCAATATACAATTATGGCCATACACAAGTTCTAAAAAGATGATCTGAAAACATCCCTAAAATGAAGTTGTATAAATGCATACATACATCTTTCCTTTTCTTTTTTGTCATGGGATACTCATCAACTAAGAAGTCCTGGCAGTGCATCATTTAAGTGCCTGGTTCTTAACCAGACAGCCGGTAATGTGAACCCACCTACAGTTACTGTGCACCAAGACTTGGTGATCTACTTTCATCAAAAGTCTAGTCAAGTGACTGGAAGAGCACAGGGCAGTCCTACTCATGTGGAGCTGCTCTGTGTCTGAGTCCACTCAAAGGCACCAAATAATGACACCAACAATAGCTCAATAAATTGGTAAGCTTGGCAATTATTACTGGGTGCACTGATCATTAAACCCGCAGCTATCTAAGATGTAGAACACGTTCTTAAATGGCACACATCCAATGATCATTAATGTACCATTGAGCACATGGATTAGCAGGGTTGATTAAAGAAACAAATGCAGTGACACTCAGACATGTGTGAGAGAGCTTTATATCAAGAAAAAATGATATATCGGGAAAACATTCCAGCCCAGACTAGATCAAGTCCATAAGTCTGATACTAGTCCATAAATCTGACTAGTCCTTAAATATCTCTTCAGACTCAAACAGCCACAAGCAATGATGCAAAATGCAGGATGACCACAGGCCAGTGGATGAAAAGTCTTGTGGATCAACCTATGGTGGAAGCCTTAGAAGGCTTGCACAAGTCCCAGCTTGGCTGGTCAATAGGGGTAAATGCAAAAAGAGAGGTGGGGAGGTTCCCCAGGGTCCTCCTTATGAGAAGGTCCATTCCACAAGGGGGCATCTTAGGTCTGTGATCTAATTGACGGGCTAGACTCTACCGTACACTTTTAAATCTTCAGGTGATGCAAAATTATGTAATTACTACAGTATACCACTTACTTAAACTCACTGGCACTCAAAATAACTAGGATTTTTTTCTTGTACATTCCTCTATTAGTCATGTCCTACTCCTGTTTCCTAACATAAACCCTTACTGCACAGCAGCAGGGACTGGATCATCTGCAATATCTGCCTGCTCCCCTCCTGTGCCAGCAGCCTACAGGAACACAGTGGTTCTCGACTTTCCTAATGCCAGGACCCTTTCAGGCAGTTCCTCATGTTGTGGTGCTCCCCAATAATAAAATTATTAAATTATTTTTGTTGTTGCTTCCTGTCTGTCATTTCACTGCTATTATGAGTCGGGTGACCCCTGTGAAAGGTCATTTGACCCCCAAAGGGCCTGCAACTCACAGGTTGAGAACCCTGCCACACTTAACAAGTTAACAGAGGGAAAAGTGTTGTAGGAACAACCAGAAAATGGTAAAGAGCATATTGGAGATAGAAAAGGAAGACACGCATCAATATAAAAGAGAGGAAAACATGCTGTTTAATTTGCACTAAGACATGCTGTTATTCCCTAAGAGCATCAGCCATGTCTTACGCCAGCGGTTGTAATGACCCTTTCACAGGGGTCACCTGAGTCCTTCGAAAAACACTTATTTCTGATGGCCTTAGGAACAGAGACACTGCTCCTCTATCTGTCTCCAAGGGAGTCTGCCCAAATGTAGATATGCACACATATGAGTACCTGGTGTGATGACATCATTGTGTCAATGCCATCACATATACCTTGTATAAATACAGGTGTATGTGGCAAGGTTGGCACCAGTGGAGACAGCAGTACTGTCTCCACAGTCACACATGTGTAGACAGCAGTACTGTATAGAAAGCAGCTGCTGTGTGGAAAGCAGCAGTATTGGAGGTAAAATATTTCATCAATTATAATTATAGGGTAAATGTACAATCTTTACTGTAAAATCATCAACTACTGCAATATATATAATCTATATCCATATCCATATACCTATATACCAATACCATGGAAACAATCTGAATGCTGATTGGTCTTTCTATATTTAGCTGTGGTTGATGTGAATCCCACCCCCTTGTGATAGTAAGAGGTATGTAAAAAACAACAACAGAGAGTGGCAAATCATAGGAAACTGTATTGACTGAGCTGTCATGTATAATATTTTGTATTACTAAAGCTATTGTTATATATTATTTTCATTTGCAAACCATCCCATGACAATGGACTGCATACAGAATGTTAAATGTATGAAATGGTATAAGAGCCATAAGAAGCCCCAAAGAATCAGTAAAAAAAGAACATTAAGAAAAGATACAGGCTGAATTTACCTCAAAAATTCCAGCAGGAATTGAGAAAGCATAATGTGTTATTTGTTGAGAAGTTCTATTAACTGAATCTATAAAGCTGAACAAACTTATTTTAGAAACAAAGTTGATGGACTCAAGAAAGTCAGATTTGACACTGGTGGCAAGTACCACAAACAAAATGTAGCAGCTGTTGAAGCTTCTTATTTGGTGGCATTCAGAATCGCCAGAGCTGTGAACCTCACACCATTGCCGAGGATTTACTGTTACCAGTGGCCAAAGACACTGAATTATGACCGGAGGTGGATTTGTTACGGAATTGCGTGTAATTTTCTTATCTAATGACACTGTCTGCAGAAGAATAGATGACATGTCTCCTGATATTCTTGATCAGGTAATCCAGGAAATTAGATCTGCCCCACATCCAATATTTAGCTTGATGAATCTACAGACTTTGTAAACTCTTCACAGTTACTGGTGAACATGAAGTATATTACTGGTGACCACTCGAAAGATGAGTTCCTTTTCTGCAAACCTCTTGAAATAGCAACTACTGCATGGTATGTATTTGACACAGTTGGTTCATTTCTGAAAGAGCATAAGATCTCTTGGGAAAGGGTTCGTGGTGTTTTCACAGATGGTACTCCAGCTATGATAGGATGTCAATCTGGATTTCAATGTTCTGTACTTAATGAATCTCCAAAAGTCAATGGATGAAAATAAAATTTACATGCTTATCTGCTTTCTTTGAGGAACATGACATTGAACTAGAAAAAGGATTGCAATTATAATTTCTGTGAAAGAACACTTGCTCATGCTTGCAGACAAAATTTCATGCTATTTTCCAAATCTATCTGGCATCCCATTTGCACTTGCCAGAAGCCCATTCACAGTCAAAGTTGAAGACAGCACAAGTGGAGCTCATTGAACTGATTTCTCTACACCACCAAAATTCTGGATCAAGTGTTTGCTGTTATATTCTGTTCTGAGACTGTGTTGCACATTCTTCTTCCATTTCCAACAGCATATCTTTGTGAAACAGGGTTTTCCAGATTGTTGATTACCAAGTTTAAATACAGAAGTAGACTTCTTACGGAAATTGACCTCCATTGTGCTCCTGAAACGACCGCCCTGAGAATTTCTGATTGGGTGAGAAAGAAGCCATCCCAACCTTTGTAGCGATGTGGCTTTTTATGCTAGTGTCACAAAATGCAGCAATGAAGTTTACTGTTGCTATCTTAAGACTGTTTTCCATGCTATACCCTGATTCAAGACAAAATTTCATCTATTTGTAATTAAAACTATTTCACAGTATATAATTACATATTGTTTTCGCGATCAATCACTATGTTTTAATTACCATACATACTTGTTTATAAGTTGAGTTTTTCAGCACACATTTTATGCATATTTTTATAAGGGGTGCTTTGGCTGATATTCAGCTTGGCTTATACTTGAGTATATGTGGTATGTTCAATTGGTAACAATGAATATGTTCCCTACATATCAGGTATTTACATTACAATTCACAACAGTAGCAAAATTACAGTTAGGAAAGAGCAATGGAAATAATTTAATGGTTGGGGTCACCATAACGTGAGAGACTGTATTAAAGGGGTTATGGCATTAGAAAGGTTGAGAACCACTGCCTTAGGCAAAGGTGTGGGTGAACATGATGCATGCATAAACAGAAGGATAGGAGAGGGGGTGTGCTAGATGTGGAGGACTCAATTTGAGTTCCACCCCTTCAATCTCAGATCATGTTCTTCACATGAGGGGCACAGGTGTTGCCAAGAGAAATCCTCACTTTATTGTATACATACCGGTATTTCTCAGAAGAATTGTCTCTAGTTTTAGCTTAGGACACTTGGTTCCTAGTCCTCACTTTGCCACTGGTAACTATAATGTGCATGATTCAAACCCACCACTGCAACAAAGGACAAAGGTGAGGCAGTAAATTGTGACTGTCTGGGAAACTCGACTCCATGGAGCAGTCCCATGCTGTCCAACAGGGTCCCTCTAAGTCGGAGTCAATGCATTGACAGTGAGCTGCTGGGCTATGTCATCTAGAAAAGACTTTCTAGGGATTGATAGAAGTGATTTTATACTGGTAATCAAATCTGTGTTGCCTGCAGTACAGATGAAATGTTCCTTGTAAGTTGAGAATGATAAAAGTTCATCTCACATACATTGGTGATGCAGTTAAGGCAATCAGTCCTCTGCTTCAATTAAATCAACAGATTAACTAGAATATTAATTAGTACCAAAAAGAAATCTCCATTTTCCTTTACATGAGAGAAGATATTATGCAAAAATCTTTCTGTTCCGAAACATCCATTTATCTGATGGTGGGCACTTTTGAGGGTAAGAAGTCAAGAGGCCATAAGAGAAACTCTTCATCAAATGAAGATTGGGCTCATATATTAAACTGGGCAAGATTAAAAAGAGTAGAAAATGTACTCCATTAAACCTGGGGTCAGATCAGAGATATCATTCGACAGTTTGATCAAACACCTGCTGTCCTATTGTCTTATGTTTTTAAGAATTTGAAGAACCATCAATTAAATAACACAAACTGGAAAAGAAAAACATCCTCCTATTTTATTGGCCAACATGTGAAAACAATTTCTTATGCACCCACACGTGTCTCTAGGCTGATGATTCCTGGTGAAATTTTACTCTTGTCTTGGCTGATACCCAGCACATGCTGGGAGAGAGCTCAAGCATTTCCCAGCAATGGTGTATTCAGGAAATAATAAAACCAATTTAAAAAAAATTCAAGTATAACAATTAACTAAATCTGTTGTTGATTTCAGCTCCTGAATTTCTTTAGAACTTATTATGTCATTGCCTCGCCTAAGCTAATCCCTCTGCAATTCCACAATTCTACTTACAGGCTAAATCCCAATATCCTTACTAAGACAGAGAGGTTTTTTTCATTAGCCCATGTCTATGTCTCCACTTTAGTCTTCAGGACATCGGTTGCTTGTTGAAAGTGAACATGCCTTTAATCCTTACTGATGAAGACTTAAAGCTACAGCCTTCAGTAAGAATTACACACCAACATACAGAAAATAAAAATCCTCAAACTGCAAATGAAGAATAAATTGAAGTTGTCAAATATTTAATTTTACTTGAGCCTACAATCAATGTCCATGTGATCATTAGTTAAGAAATAAAACAATGCACTGTGATGGGCAAGTTTACTGAAAATTACCTCTCTCAGACTTAAAGCGTTAAAAAGCAGTGAAGTTACCATAGAAATCCAGTACATCTGACCCAAGCCATAGTATTTTTAATTAGCTCATATGTATAAAAGCTGGACAATAAAGAATGAAGGAGAATCAATGCATTTAAGTTAGTGTGTTGGTTAACAATATTGACAGTACTGCGGACTATCAAAAGAACACAGAAATATGTCTTCAATGAACTACAGACAAAATGCTCCTTGCAAGTCAGAATGACAAGAGTTCACCTTACGGCTTCATTTGATCAAATCCACTGGTTAATTAGATGATTAACTATCAAATACCAAAAAGGGGTCATCATTATCCTTTACATGAAAAAGAAAAGAGATTGAGCAAAAAAAATTCTTTCAGCCTAAAACCCATTCATCCAGGTTTACAAAGATAGAATCATTTTAGTCCAGTGGTTCTCAACCTGTGGGTCGCAACCCCTTTGGGGATCAAATGATCCTTTCATGGGGGTAATCTAATTCCTGACAGTAGCAAAATTACAGTTTTGAAGTAGCAACTAAAATAATCTTTTTGGTTTGGGGGTGGGGAGTCACCTCAACATGAGGAACTGTATTAAAGGGTTGCAGCATCAGGAAGGTTGAGAGCCACAGTTTTCATCTGATACTGGAGAAGACTTTGTATGTGATATGGCCCAGCAAGCCACTGCCATTGAGTTGACTCTGGCTCAGAGCAGCCCGTGGACTGAATCTGTGGGACTGAGTTGAACGGTTTCAAGGGGTTGTGTTTCCAAGACAGTCTTATTTTAGTGTCTCATCTTTTCTGATATTGCAAAGGAATACTATGTGTCCCTACGATGCGGTGTTGAAAGCAAGAAGCACACTGTCGCATGGGAAGGGCTAGAGGAAATCATGCTGAGTGAAGTAAGTCAAGCATAAAAGGCCAAGTTCAACTTGAGTCCACTAAGGTAAGCTTAAAAACAACAACAACAACAACACAGCAACAACAACAAACTGGACATAGAGGAGAAACTACGATATAATAGATACATCCCTGGGGTGGGGTCCAGCAACTATGGCAGGGATGAAACCCGATCCAGGGGTACATATGGCAGCCAACGAAATAAAAAAGAGGACAAAAATGTGGCATGGTTAGAGGAGAGGCGGGCCCTCAGACACCCAAGGGGAAGGTATTGTTGGTCAGTGTTTTTTGGGGGGGAGGGCAACACTGCCCTCTGGTGGGAGTAGGAGGCCCAGCCTTGCTCCTGGAGAGCTGCTGCTGGGTTTGAACCGCCAACCCAGTGGACCGCAGTCCTGCACACAACCACTACGCCACTGGGGCTCAGCATATCAGTAAGCATTTTGCCCAAGGAATTCTTCCGTATTGTAAGTGGATGACTATATCTCTTCAGTCTTTTCAAGATCAGAAATCATACATATATTCTTCACTTGAAGTTTTCTTACTCCACGTTTTAAACATTTCATTATCATACTTCATCTTCTCTAGCTTCCTTTTGAATCTCCCACTCTAGTTTTCCACTTGACCATATTCCCACCAGACATATATCTGGGTATTTTCATTCTTCCTTTTGTTTCTAACAGTCATTTGCCTTATCAGTGTGTGGTGTCCTTGATGCTATCCCATAACTTGTCAAGTTTTCAGTTATTAATGTCTAATAAATCAAACTTATTCTTGAGATAATTTCTAAATTCAGGTGGGGAATAATGAAATTTGTTTTTTGGCTCTCATGGACCTGCTTTATATTAGCTTCACCTATGAAGACCTGGTGATACAGTGGCTTCAGAATGGGTTCCAAACCACAGGTCAGCTCCTGGAACCCATAAATCACTTCTCAGAAGAAAGTGGAACTTTGTGCTTCCATAAAGATTTACCACAGGTGAAATACTACTCTCTCTGATAGTTTCAGAATCAATGTAATGACAGCAAATTTGGTTTTGAGCTTTCAGCTTGAACTTGAACTTGCAGGAAAGCAACAGACGTTTCCTAGTTGGCGCTGACCTGATTCTAAGGTCTTCCATCATATATTTCAAAAACAAATGTAGTCCTATGTTTTTCCAATGAGGTTCATGCTTATAGTCAATGTGCACTGTGCTTCATGATTCCTTCCAAAGAGTTTAATACGAAAAGTGTGGTGGAGGTAGGGGTGACATTTTTAAATTGGAGAAGGTATTTACAAAGAATAAGCACTTATAACATTCTATCATGTGATCTCCATGTTATTTCCATCACCAAGGTACTATTTTCCAACTACTGATCTTGGTGTCTGTTTCTAACATTCACATTCCTATCACCACTAACTACCAACCCACTTGTCCGTTCACTGCCCTTATATATGTTTCTTTGATGCCAAACGCTTTGCCATGAATATTACAAATATCAGTAGATTTGCTGGTGTGGAAATGTTTCAACATAGTTCCCATAATAAAACATACACAAAGGAGGGCCAGGTGATATAATCTAACGAAACCCACTCCAACCCCCCAAAATCAGTAAAAAACCATCATGGACTGCAGAACACTGTCAGATACAGTGCTGGCAGATGAATCTCTCAGGTGAGCAGACACTCAAAATATGGCTATGGAAGAGCTGCCACATCAAGTTAGAGTGGCCAGTTCAAAATGAGAAGACAGAGCAGGCAGCAACAAATAATTAATACTGTGATGATATGGAATGTATGAAGAATGAAAATAGCAAACTTTGAATTATTAAAAAGGGAAATAGAAAACTTGAAGATCATTAACTTAGGGATTATGAACTGAAATTGACAACATAAAAAATGTCGCTCCAACCTAATTGGTTGATAGTGACCTTATAGGGCACAGTAGAACTGCCTCCTAGGATTTCTGAGTCTGTAAATCCTTATGGGAGTGGAAATTTTCATCTTTTTCCCACTGATTTGCTAGTGATTTTGAACTACTGAACTAGTCATTAGCCCAAGGCGTAACCACTAGAGCTTGGACTGGCCGTTTTCAATCATAAAATCTGAGAATCTGGTCCTGCTGCTTCTGCTGAAAGATGTGAGGTAGACTTAACTAGCTAGCATACCATCAGGCTTCTCACTCTGTACAGAGGCCACTCAGGAGATCAAATAAGTACTAAATGAATTTGTTTCTAGCTCTTGTTAAAAAACAGATTTATAATCAATTACCAAAGAGTGTATGTCCAGGGATTTTTTAAAAATTGTATTTAAAAAATTTATTCAGGGTGATTTAGGTACAGGGCAAATTTATGAAAATAATATAAAGTGTCCTCATACACCTCTCTGTTTTATTATTTAAATTTGTATAGCACATTTGCCCCAATTAATGAGCCAATATAATCCATTATTATTAAGCAATGCCCACACTTTGCATCTAGTTGTTTTTGCTGTTCCAATTTCCTCTCCAGGATATCACATTCAGTTGCTATGTCCCTGAGGTTGCTCTTCACTGACAGTTCCAGCTTCTCTTGATTTTGATGCTTCTAAGAGTTTGTGGGCATACTGGTCATATACTTTCTAGAATAACCCTTGAATTTTGTCTGATTTCCCCCCACATGATTCAACTAGGATTATGTGTTTGGGGTAGGAAGACCACAGCTATAAACTGGTATGTTTATTACATCACAGAAAGGTCACTTATGGTTAACATGTCTCAGTTGATTTGTACCTTCAATAATAGGTTGCCACACTGTTGGTAAGGTTTTTCTAATGTAAAATGATCACCCATAAGCTTTCACCAATTTAAATGCATCACTCCTACCTTCACCATGCTTTCCGTATTACACTCCTTGAGAAGGAATCCTGAAGCACAGTCCACACTGAACGGTGCGGGAAGAATGGTGCTTCCTATCTTTGAAGGGGAGGTAACCATCAAAATGATTTGAAACATTTGCATATATGAATTTCATCATTGATATAACAATGGACTCTTAAATATTTATTTTACTTAAGTTATGATTCAATACTGCAATGCTTACATTTGTGCTCCGAGTGTCCTAACTCTAATCGTTGGATTTCTCTAAGTTACTCCCCAGAATCCATGGGCATATTTCCAGTCATTTCCTGACTTATTAGCACTAAAATATGTCCAGGCACTCCTAGTGTATTACTTGCCCCAGGCCCTAGAAGAACCCATTTCTGTAAAGAAGCATGGGTATTTCACTGGGAATGATACTAGAAACCAAGATCTGCTCATTACTGTGGGGACATCATTGCTGTAGGTTCTTCCAGCTAATGAGCATAGCACTGGTAAAGTGATCAGCTGCTGAGAGAAAGTTCTAGGCTTCCAGTTGTTTGGCAGGAGAAAAATGTGGAAGTTTGTATCTATAAAGATAACAACTGCTAAATCTTGAGGCCAATTATACTCTGTCCTAAAGAGTTACTATGAATAGGAATTGGCTTGAGAGTAACAGCTTATTTTTTATACTAACCTAAGGGAGTCTTGGTGGTACAATGGTTAGGTTTTCAGTTCCTCAGTGGAAGGTTCAAATCCCAAGTAGCTCTGTGAAACTAAAAGTGTCATAGTCTTCTCCCATAATATTTCAGCTCAGGATATCCCAGGACTCTTTTTACATTGTGATATGGGACTTCTAGGTATCAGAATTGAGTTCTGGGGACACAACATACTAACCTGTATTTTTAATCAGATTCATGAATACATCTATATGTATCCATCTGTATCCAAATGAAGTACCTTCTCCTTTGATGTCATTAATACAATTGAACAGGCTTTGTTAATCAAAAGCTCAAAGCCATCAAGTTAGTTGTGACCCAGGACAGGTAGAAGTGCCATTGTGACTTTCCAAGAATACAGCTCTTTAGGGGAGTAGAAAGCCTCTCCTTTTTCTCTGAAGAGTCACCGGTGGTTCTGAACTGCTGATCCTGTGGTTAGAAGTCCAAAATGCAGCAGCAAGCAGTGCATTCTCACAAAGGACACTTTTTAGATTTTCATGTAGATTAATTGCATTGGCCAAGTAGAACTCACAAACAATGCTCAAGATAATAAGGCTTATTAAGGAAGTGAACAGGTTAAAATGCAGGTGAAAAATGTTCCTGAGACTGGTTTTTACTCAGGACATATTACAGAGTTCCTTTAAGGCCAAAAATAAATGCCCCCAAGGCATGCCACTTCAATGTGAGTCTCAACCCAATAGCTCTAGACACTGGCTCTAGCTGCTGGAGTCAGTGAACTCAACTCCTATTAAGGGCCCAACAGGCAGGACCCCACTTCACAAGCCCCACTCCCAAAGGACTCAACGCTACTCACTCTTTACACTGCTCTGACTCCTTCTCTGGCTCTTGGTTCTGCTGCTGCTCCTTTGTCACTTCTCTGATCCCCACTGTCTTCTGGATCGACGTGGAGGTCCAGAGGATGCAATCCACTCCTGGCTCTTACTACCAGTGAGATTCCTTCCTCTTGCTTTTCATTTTATGGTAAGCAGGATTACAGTCACAGTGGACCTGGTGAGCCCTGAGTCACGGGGAACCCTATCAGTGTCTTCCCCTATCTTCTAACCCCGCTGGTAAGGGTAGTTGGGTGGGAGTTACAGAGACTTTGGCTAGAGGTATCACATTAAATTGTTCATTGTTCCTGTACAAGCCAATCCGAGGGAAAAACACTACTCCCATAAACAGTTCCAGTCTCAGAAACGCATAGGGGGTCCCTACGAATTAGTTATCATCTTGCATTTTTAAACTAATGTTTGTTCAGACCTTGTAGGGCTGAAGTTACTCATTGCTGCAGTATTTTGACAGACTCAAATGTACATTTCATGGTTTAAATAATTTTTTAGTCCTAATACAGGTCTTTGTCACATTGTGACATCTAATAAGTGCTTATCTGAAAAACACACGAAGGATTGTACATATAAAAAACATCCACTGCCTTCCTTTTCACTCAGAGAATGCAACCTTCTTTCTTAATAAAAGAAATAGAGGCTATGTTATGGCAACTAGCCCGCCAAAACATTTTCAGCACACCTACCTCTATCTCCCAATATGTGCCACAGCGCAAACATCTCCATCCTTCAGTCAATGTGAAAAGCATCACCTAAGTTTCAGATTATCTCTACTCCACCTCTTCAGAGATGCACTTCCATCCATCCTTTGCCCTCTCGACTTGCATCTCCACCATCTCCAACTCCTCCCTTCCTTTCTGCTCAGCAAATACACTCCATATTTCCCTATGTTTGAAACGTCGCCGTTTTTGTCCCCAAGCCCATTGCATAGCTGACTTCCTATTTTTTTGCTTCTCTTCATAGCCCAGAACCCAGAAAAAAAATCACCTAAGTTATCTCTTTCCCTTCTCATCCGCTGTTCATTTATTAACACAGAATGATCTGGAATATACCACTAATGAAGCAAAAATATAAATTCTATCTAGTTTATTAACCCTAACCGATTCTTAGCCATCACTTTTTTAATTGATTAACCCTATCAAAAATCAACAGAAAATTCAGGTAAGTTAAGTGTAACTTGGTGACAATATATATAGCAATATTAAACATCCAATTTGTTTACTTATATGCAATAAATCATTGATAAAACTGATTTCCCAAAGCCTTCAGGAACTACATTTAAAATGGCTTTAACAAATTCTTACAAGAAATTTCTGATAAAATGTGTTGATATCTGAATGAAGAAAAAACATATGACTTAGAAAAAATTATGTCTCATCAGAAAATAAAAGTAATCTGCATTTTTAAATGTAGGAAATAAATATGTAAATATGAACATAACTGACATCTCTACTATGGAAAATAGATTATTATGATCTCAAATGTTAATGAGCAGACAAATCACGAGAGAAAATACACATGGCAGATAGACAAAATGTTCAGAATCATAAGTGATATACATATGCATTTTTTAAAAAATCACTGCTATAAAGTCGACTGCACTTCAGATTGACCCTATCTAGTACCAGGTAGAACTGCCTCTGTGGATCTCCAAGCCTGGAACAACATACAGAAGGAGAAAGTCCTGTTTTTCTCCTGAGGAGCAGAAAGTGGCCTTGTAGAAAATCAACACGAAACCATTAGCTACCAGGCCTCCTTATAAGTAACATTCAAAATGTTAAATAAATGAGTTATTCTTTTTCAATGACTAAATTTATAAGTAAATTAAGTATAGTACCCAATTAGAGCCCCTTTGAATTAAGACATATGATGACAGTAAAGGAGCAGTAGAAATATATGTGATTGTTAATTTCACTCTATTAACATCTGGCCTTTCTAACATGCACAATTGAGAAGGAAAGCTCTATAACAACAATAAGAAAACCAGTAAGTTCTTCAGTAACAAAAACATTAATGATATAAACTCCTAAGGGCAGAGGTAAATTTTATGTAACAACAGAGTTGGCTAAATTGTCCACTGGAATTTCTGTGGTGCCTAAAAATCCCACACAATAATTTCTCTAACAATTTATTTGTATCAAGTTTTTCAAGTGAATGGAGTCTGTATTTATCTCTTCAACTTCAAATGAAGCTGAAAAAAAAACCCATGTTCTTCCAGAATACGCAGTTCATATGCTAAAGCATCAAAGAGATTCTTTCAGGACAAGAGGTTTTAATGGAGAACACTGCAATGAGCAAGGAGTGCTCTAGAGAACAAAGGAAGTGGATACTCTATAAAGAGAGCACGTCTGATCAACCAGTGCACGAGAACACTGAAGACACGTTTGGCTGATACCTCAAACTGTGTTTTATGTATATACTCTTTAAAGGCCTCTTGTTGAAAATATTGTGCTATGGTTCCTGTCTAAATGGAAGCAGCTGTGAACACAGATGTAGTTGTTCTGTTATTCAAACAAATGGTCCCCTGGATAGGAAGTTAATATAGCTTTAATGCTGGAAGATTATCTATTTAGCTATTCAGTAGACATAATTGAATCTGTGTTTTGCGTACAGTTTGAGTTCACTTCTTGATGATACACAATGTCACCAAACCAAAATAAGAGAGACAGGACACATGTGTTAGCGGATGACTTTGCTCTGTATGCTAATAACATAAAAATATGACTTCGATTTTATGTTTTGACTTGGAGATATGGTTTCTGGTCTTGAGAAGAGAACTCTTTCAAGAGTAAGATAAGTGGCCATATTTATGAATTTTGGATACTTAAGTAGAATGATCCTGGTGAGAAAAAGGGAAAAGCAATTTTCAAAAACTTTTTTTATGGTATAATATACTTGGATAATTATTTCATGTTTGAGGAGGACAGAAGAATCAGATAAAGGACCATTTCAGTAACTGCGTGAGGGGGTCAAAAAATCAGTAGTTCCAAATAATCCTATTTCTAAACAATTACCACATTTTACCAGTTGAATTTATATCTTCTGAGCTGTTTTCTGAATTACAAAATGGCTACTCTAATAAAATGGCTTCCTTGTAAATAAACCGTATGGGATAAAATGTAAAGGACTCAAAGAAAGAGTATTCTCTGATGTACTTATTGCTGTTTAGCCAATTCTTTCCACAAACATTTATTGAGTGTCCATTATGCCAGACACTGTTGTAGATGTTTTGGAAATACTGTGAACAACACTTCAAAGCTATCATTGTGGAACTTGATTTCTAGTGAAAGAGAAAGAAAAGAAATACTATAATACACATTGACATTGTGTATTTTAAAAATCACTGCCATTGATTTGATTACACTTGACCACCAGGTCAGGACAGATGTGCCCCAAAGATTTTCCTAGGCTGTAATTCTTTACTGAAATTGAAAGCCCCAGTCTTCCTCCCACTGGTTTTGAACTGAGAATCTTGCAGCTAGTTACCAGGTTTCTGCCACCAGTGCCCCTTGGAAGTGCTCCTCTAGAATGAAATATGCAGGATTGGGAACATAAGACATGTGTTTTTAATTGAAATGAGGGAAGTGTTCAAGGCTCTGAGTATTCAGAAGCTGATAACTAGGTCTGCTCTCTGAGGCACTTATGAGGGATTTAAAGCACCCACACTGGGGCTGGTAGTTAAGACTTCATTGTTTGCAGCACACAGGTGTTCCTAGGATTGAGGCTTTGGACAGAATGAACGACACCAGAGCGTGAGGGAGAGACCAGAAACCAAACCCGCAGGCAACTCAGCATGATAGCAAGCCAAGTTAGGGTTTCCGAGGCTCTATCTTTATGGTGCTAGACAGCCTTGTGACCACAGCATGAGGAGAAAGGAAGGTGATAACAACAGAGATAAAGTGGATCAATTCAACAGAGGCCTGTAACTTATTCATCGGAACCCTACAATGCAGGGAAGAACATCTGTCTCTGCGACAAATACCTCGTGCCTCCTCTTTGTCAGGGAGCACATTTCGGGGTCTCGTTGGTGCTGACAGGTCTGTCTTCAACTGCTCACCTCAAGGTCAGTGATTCAAATCAAAGATGAGACTATTTTTCCCCATAAAGATTTACAGTCTCAGAAACCCAGAGAGGGTTGCTATGAGTCGGAATTCATTCACGGACAAGCTTTTTGTTTTGTAATTGTCCTTAATGATAAAATCAGTGAACAGATCAGGGGGGAAAGCTTTGATATTCCTTGTAGAAGAGAGAAATCATTTGAAAGCTTTTCTTTGGGGGGGTGGGCAGTGTACTACCTAAAAGAAAGTCTTCCTTGAGGACTATGTGGATTGTTTTAAGGACATATGAATTGTGATCTGAATAAAATGTAGGATTAGACTATGAGAACACATATTCTAGGGACAGTGATTCCCATAGATGACTTATGCTAACAGTTCTTCCAGTGTCTAACTATTTGGCCATCTTTTTGGCTTGACTTTTTCTGGCAAATTTAAGTGAAAATGTGGTTAATAAACAATATGTAGTTGGTTGACCCTTACCATCTCCTAGATCTGATCTAATAAAATTAAAATATAGCATTTGGAAAAAGTCAGGTGATTCAGTATGAAACACCAAACTAATAATAGTAGTTCCTTAAAAAATTAAATGTAACTATTCTCATATATGAGGAGGCTTTGAAAAGATTTGTAGAAAAATGAAATTAGTAGATAATCCAAATTTGCCACTAACTTTTGAACCCCTCTGAATAGCCTCACATGGTAGATGTGAGGGCACTCTCATATATTTATGATTAATCATTTACATTTACAAATATTTGGATTCTCCATTTTTTCAAAATTAATTTCACATAAAATGTAAAGTCTGAATAGGTTTATTATAATCAGAGTAGAGTCAATTACATACTTAATACTGTAAAAGGATAAACTGCAGAAAGCTGGTAAATTATTTAGCATAATATTAGAATCATGACAGCTAAATGCATTAAGTAAGCTATGTCAAAAATAGTATTTCAGTGAGTTTCATTATGTTATTGAAATGTGGACTCAAAGTTTAGTACCATGATATCAAAATCACCTATATTTTCAAAAAAATCTGGCTTACCCAAAATGTTTTAAATTGTTACAAAATAGCTTTAGATATAATCTGTCAGAAAAATAGAAATGGCAAAATATAACTATTTCTTTTACCTGTGTATAATCTCAAAAAATTGTCTATTTGATTCTTTTTCTATTTTTACAACAAAAAACTGAAGCAAGACAATCCTTTTACATTTATTTAATATACAAGTATTATTGATAGCTTGTTAAAAATTTCAGTCATTTAAAATTTTTTTTAAATTTTCAGCCATTTAGTCATTCATTTAATTTTATTTATTTGGCGCTTTCTGGGCAATAAATAGAGCCTTCACTGTGTTCTGTGTTATGCATTCAGCTGCCAACTGCAAAGCCAGCAGGTCTAGCCCACCATGCACTCCATGCAGATCTGTGGATCGGTGGGGCTTTCTGCTCTCATAAAGATTTACAGCACGGGAAACCCAAAGGGGCACTTAGCGTTTTGCTGTGAGACAGAGTCAACTTTATGAGAGTGGGTGAGTGGTGGTGGGTAGGCAATAAACATGCCCTGAGTTTTTTTGCTGAGGTTAATAATTTATGGTACTGAAGAGATTTACACTTACATAGATCAGGAAAATATGCTGTGAATCCATGGATATTTTTCTGTTGGTGATTTTAGCTTTTCTTTTTCAGAATGTTTACTAGGGAAACACCAAACACAAGTAGTACAACTCCTTGTCTCTAGAATTGTGAGAACACTAGATGGGGGTGAGAGAGGGGCATTCCTAATTTGGTGCAAGAATTTTAAACTACGTTATTTTTCTTTTTTAATCTCGAACACTTGTGGGTTTAATTCAATAAGAGAATTAAAGTTATCTTTCTCTTAATGGAATATATTTAAGAATTGGATAAATAAAGCCTTCTAGCAAGATACAACATACATAATTTTAACCAACATGTGGAAACTCAAAAGAAAAAATTCTGATTATGGATTTCTACATATTCTTATGACTTAAGAATACTTACTAGATAATACTGGAATAATCCAGAAATGAAAAATGAATTTAGATCACTCCAAAAATCAAACAGAAGTTTTAGAGTCTCACTCAAAACTGGTTAAGGCATTATGCTGAGATTTAAGAACTGTTTCATGACTTTAGCATTCTCTTCAGTGTGAAAAGGTTTATCATTTTCTTCTCTTGAGCAGTAATAGAAATGAATAACCTCTTCCTATTTGAGTATCCATTACAACAACAGTTGGGTGATCTTTAAACTTTTTCTTGTGTGCGATATCAATGTTTTTTTATAGTTAAGATCATCCAATGATGGTTGCACATAGACAAGGAGCTGATAAATTCAGACCAGATTGAGAATGGGATGTAAAACAAGGGATGTCATTACTGATGTCAGTTGGATCTTGAATCCAAGTAGAAAATACCAGAAAGATGTTTACTTGTGTTTCAATGATTATGCAAAGGTACTCAACTGTGTGGACCATAATAAACTGTGGATAACCTTGAGAAGAATGGGGATGCAGAGCATGTCATAGTGGTCACTCAGAGCTCTTACATGGATCGAGAGGCAGTGTTTTGAACACAAGGAGATAATGCTCCATGGTTTAAAAAGGAGAAAAATATGTGTCACAGTGGTATCCTCTCACCATGCTTGTCAATCTATAACAGAGAAGCTGGATGATATGAAGAAGAATGTGGCACGATGATTGGAGGAAGGCTTATTAACAACTTGAAATATGCAGAAGACACAATCTTTGTTTGCTAATAATGAGGAGGAATTGACGACCTTGCTGATGAAGGTCAAGGATTGCAACTTTCCGCGTGGGTGACAACTCAGTGTAAGGAAGAGGAGAATCCACACCCTGGGATAGGCAACATCATGATAAATGGAGAAAAGGCTGAAGTGACCAAAGAGTTTTTTCTTATGTGGCTCCTCAAGGAAATAGCAGTAAAAAGATCAAAACATGTGTTATATTAGGCTGCACAGACCTCTGTAGACTACTGAGGAGCAAGAATGGAGAGGCAGAAAGCACTAACGTGTGCCTGACCCAAGCCATGGTCACCACCATGGTCTGCTATGCATGTGGAAGGTATTATCTTACATACTATAGTGAATGATACATTTAGTATTCTATTATATATTCTATTAATTTATATAATTAGATATAGTACAATATTATATCATAACATATTATATTATACTGAATGTATCATTCATTCTTTTATATACTATATTATATGAATACATTATATATAATATGTTATAATTAACATGCATATATAATATGGTCTCTATTTTCATGAAACCCTTGTCATAAGAAAACTATTAAATGTCTCTTCATTGACTTGGAATCCTAAAATATTACCCCAGAAAATACCAAGATAAATTTGACTAAGAAGACATGCATGATTTCATCAGAGTGAAAGGGAACCTTGGGAACCCATGTGAAGGCATAGTTTGCTTCCAATGTTGAGACAGGCACAGCACTGTGTGAAAGTTAAGGGCACAAGCTTGTTTTCTACTCTAATCTCTGTCACTTCTCGGGGAGAGTGACTTATCTTGCCATAAAAAGTTTTTATCTGTAACATGAAGATATTTATAGTATGAAACAAGTAGCACTGCTGTGAATATTCATGAGTATTTGGATAATGTGGTAGGTAAAGTGCAAAAAAGGGTCCTTAACCCTGGTCATTGCTCAGTAAGTACTCCACGTTGTGAATGACAGGTGAAGAAAGTAGAAGCTTGAGCGGCGAGAAGAGAAACACAAGGAAGCATAATGGGATTTTCCCACAAACTTTAAAAAGTCCCCTAGCAAGTACATTCTATGTGTTTGCCAGCCGCATCAAACCGCACAGTTAGATCTCAGTATTTCACCAGAACTAAGTTGGAACTCAATATAATGCAAATGGGGAAAGAGATTTTTTTCCCTCTATGAGATGAACAAAGTCAATTTGAGTGACTTGTGTGAAAATGTTTGTGCTTGTAGTCTAATTATCCAAACACTAACAGTTGACTCAGATATTTTTAAAGAAGGAAATGTATGTTAAGTATTTAAAATATGTTGTCCCATTCTGCTATGCCAAAATATGGGCACATTTAGGGTGCCTTGTTAATATTTGTACATATTTAGAAAAATGTGTTCCTGCATTATAGATCCTTGATTCCAAATCATTCTGTAACTCCTACTTTGTAGAGGAGTCCTAGTGGCGTTGTGCTTTTGCCATGCTTGTGCTACCACAAGTTCAGCAGCCTGAAACCATCAACTGTCCCAGTGACAAAAGGAAGGGCTTTCTACTCCTTTAAGGACTTAGTCTTGGAAAGCCTAAGGGGCAGTTCCACCCTCGCCTATGGTGTTTCTGTGAGTGGGAGTTCCCATGTTTATATAAACTTCTATACCTTAAGCCCATGGTCAGACACCCCTGTAACAAGTAATAATCTTTAAATGGCCCCAGGACCAGGCGAAGAAGTAGACAGCTGATCTTAAGACCAGGAACAAGACTCTGGTGGACTTTGTTGAAATCTTGAGTAGTTATCCTTAAGTCAATATCTGTGTATTTAGGGATTTCTCCCCAAATAGCAAAAAATGGAAGTTTGTTTAAAATGGCTTATAATGGTTTGAAAGAATACACATTTGGTAAGCTTGCCTACTCAGCCCACTTATAAATGTTAGATTTTCATGCTGCGCCTCATTTTGGACATTAATATATGGACCTTTAGTAATTTATGTTGAAAAGTACAGCTTCATACTCAGTGCTCTCATGAATCTTACGCTTATCAAAGGGTCAGAGGCACAAAACTTTGTACCCTACTGAATAATGGGCATAGCCTCAAGTACCATATTTTAACCTCACCTTTATCAGAAAAAATATGAGCTCTAAATAGATTTAGGAACCTTTAATTGCAATTTTCAAAAGTTATCAATTCTCTTCTGGACATTTCTTTTTTAAATCAGGTTTTTCAAAAATGTCACTTTTGTCATTATAAATTCAAAATCAGATATAAGGAACCTCAGAAATGCTTCAGTTTGTAATTGCCACTGTGCATCTTCATTGTCGATCTCCAGCCATTCTATAAAGCACCATTGAAATGACTCAGTAACAAAGTAGTCTCTGAAGTCAAACTCATGGCCATCAAGTCTATTTTGACTCAAAATGACCCAATAGGGCAGGATAGAATTGAAACTTCTGCTACTCTTTCTGAAAAGAATCAGTTTAAGGTAATTAATAAGAATCCATTGTATAGGGCTGAGCCGCAGTGGCGAGTGGTTGTGCACGGAACTGTGGCCCACTGGGATGGAGGTTCAATTGAAGCTCCACGGAGCAAAGACTGGGCCTCCTACTCCCACCACCTGAGGGCATTGATGCCCAAAAAACAAAACAAAACAAAAAGAATCCATTGTACAATGATGGAGAATACTGTGTACTTTTATTTTTTCATATAAGACACTCAAAATTCTATGTGAGCATGTTCTGAAATTTAACAGGTGATAGAAACTATTGAATAAGGATAATTAAACTGTCTCAGATAAAAAAATGAGTGATATCAGAACAAACATTGAAGCCCATGTTCTACTCCATGGGGTGTGACTTTCATGACTGTGCGAACATATGCTTCTACCAATTTTCTGACTGCAAGTCAAAACACTCTCTGTCTTCTTTGTCCGCCTCTCATGCTTTAATGTAATGTACCAATCAGTCCACTTCACTTCAGATTTCTGTTGCGATAGCTGTTCTCATATATTTTGAACAATAAAATAACAAAGATTCAAAATAGGAAAAAAAATCACTATTCCCCATCATTATATTTTATATCAGAGATACAGAGTTCAGTTTCACAGGTTTCAAGGTCAACATGTTGGCTATCACCACATGAATGCTAACTCATAACTCTAGCCTCTATGTCCAAGATATTGATGGGAAGGTAAAACAACTGACAGACTTTCCTCAAAGAAGTCTTATAGGCCTTATATACTTTTTAAAAGTATTTTTATTTTAAAATAACAAGAAAAATGATAAGAGTTTCTTGGAGAACAGAATGGATATAGATCCTTCACCCCATGAAGCCTTTGAGCTTAGTCTACATACTCTCCAGTGTCCATCAATCTAGGTTACCTGGGCTTTAAAATAATGTAATCAATTAAAATTAATGTATTAAATATGTCTACAATTTAATAAAATTTTAACTTTTTAACCCTATCTTTGAAGTACAATTTTCATTAAACAACATGAGTGTACTTACCAATTTACAGAGAATATATCAGAGTTCAAATATGTGCTTCTGATAGCTAATGCACTCACACACAATAGGTAAAGAGTGGGATAGCAAAAGATGTGTTGGCTTATGTATGGTTATTTTTATCTCAGCTCATTAACATTTAAACACCCAGTTCCAGAGCAGATCGCAAAGAATGATTACAAAACCGAACAGAACAAGGCATAACGTTATATTGTACATTGATGTCGGGGGTGGCAGCCTACCCCTCTCCCATTCTTCTTTGTGCGGTTTGACGACTGTTTCTCCCATGGATAGGATCATTAAGTGTGCTCCCTAACTTAATCCATACTGTGCTTGCCTCTACTAATCGCAAGATTTGACTCTCCCAATTGCTCTTTCCAGCTATAAACCTTCACCTTTTGCAAGGTAAATTCTTTATTCAATTTGGTACTTATTTGCTTGTGCTAATATGTATTCCCAATGCAGCCAACATTCTGAGGTCATTGATTAGTCGAGTGGTGATGCGCCAGGCTGCTGACTGAAACAAACAGGAGAAAGACGGGGCTTTCTAAATCTTGTGAAGAGTTCCAGTTTCCAAGACCACAAGTGCAGTTCTACACTGTCTTATAGGGTCAGTAGGAGGCAGAATCGACACCATGGCAATGAGGTACAGAATCATGTAGGTTTGAACAGTCTATCTCAACACTGTATTGTGGTACTTCTTGTTAGGGGGCCACATTTCAGATCCACATTTTTTTAGGGATCTATGTACTACAGTACTATAGGAACACCTGTCCATGCTTATACCTGGAAACATAGCAGACTCTCCTATCCGAGGAGGTTGTTGTGTTACTATGATGAAACTCCTCCCGGTCAAGCCAAGTAAGACCAGAGATGTGAAGTAAGAGTGATGATTCTTGACGTTCTCAAGGTTCTAATAAACATAATCTAATGGATCAAACATATCGTCACAGACGACAAGGTTTTTTTTGGTCCAACTATACCACAAATGCAAATATTGGCTTTGTAAAGCAGCAGAAAGTTTGTGAATTTATCATTTCACCCATCCATCCCTTCATCCATGAAGCCATCCATCTATCTGTTAAAAATATGGAGGACTACGTACTAGGAATTAAGGGATAAATTTATCTCCACTCTCAGGAAGCCACAGAGGGCCAACACAGCATGTGCTATTGACAATAATTACAGAGAACCCACCCCTCTGCACCCCCTGTGTTGCCATTAACACCAGGTCAAAGGCACATGGTCATTCTCTTACCTCGATATTCTTTAACTTACTTCTGCTTGTTCCTATTGATATTAAGAGTTTCAAAATGGAGAAACTGGAATGAAAACTAAATTAAGTCATTTATAGACTGACTAAATGAGGTATTAATAATATGTAATACAATTGATTTCCATATGCAGAATTCTCTTCGTACAATAACAGAAATTCATTTGAATGCAAAATGCTTTCTGAGTGACACTTTTCTTCAATGATTTCTTACATGTCATCCATTTGGCTTCTCATAAAATAAGTGTAATTGAGAAATTATTGGGCATTCTCTTACAACTCTGATGGGAGTATAAATTGGTACAAACTTCCTGATAAGCAATTTGTCAGTATGTTTCAGAAGCTTAAAATATTCATACCATTTAGCCTCACAATTCACTTCTAGGAATGGTTTATAAAGTGGTTTCTGTAAAATGAAAACATGGGTTTTGCTCTACAAAAATTAGTCTCATTTTTATTTGTAATAGGTGCAGTTTAGAAACAACACAAATGCTTCACAGGAAAATAAGGTGTGCCATAGATATGGACTGAATTGACCTGTGATCATTAAAAATATTTTGCAACATTTAATGTATTGAAAGTTCTTGTGGATCAGACTGTATTTTATCTAAATTACCTTTTAAAATGTTTTACTAAATTTTTATAATGTGCATGGCAGAATGTACTCCTATTCAACAAGTCCTTCATAACATGATCAGTGGCATGGGTTAATTTTCATATTATACTACCATCTCATTTTTAATTGCTTCACCCTTGGATTGTTCATCCCTCACATTTCTCATCTGTGGGCTAGGGTAACTCTTCTCTATTTAGACTTCAATAACTGTTTTGATGAGTGCAGTAATCACCCCACATCAGGGGTATATTGAAGAGAGTGCAACAGAGCAGCAGAGGGAGCAGAACAACAAAATCCCTGAAGAACTCTGAAAAGAGACACCAGACTTGGGAGAAGGACTTGGCACTACATCAGACTTTATCAGAAAAATTTCCTAAGGGTCAGCAGACAGACATGGAACTATTCACAGGCTACTTTTTGTTTTTGTTTTTTTCTTTTCCATGTCTGTCTGTATAAGATAGGCAGAATAAAATGTTCTCAGGAGAGAACGATGGGACCAACAGTTCCGGGGAGACATGGTAGAAGAGGAGGTGAAAGAAAGGGGGTGGGACCAACAAATGCAGGGAGACAGGAACAATAAGAGATATAAAATTGATTGCAAGGAGAGCATAGAATGCCTGGTGGGTTCAGTCAAGTTCAATGGAACTGAGTGCAATGACTTAGAGTCAAATGAAGGTAGAACATGATAGTGGGACAGGACGAAAGTATAAGGAGACACAGGAGAGAACTAGGAGGCCAAAGACATTTATAGAGGTATAAACATAGTCATGTACATATGTAAATATATTAATATATAATAATAGGGATATATGTCTGTGCACATATATTTATATGTTAAGTAATAGATGGATTTGGGACTCTGTTCAAGCCCTCCATCAATGCAAGAACACTTTGTTCTAGTAACCTGGTATTTTGTGATGTTTGCCTTCCCCACACGATTATTGAAGACAAAATGGGTGAAAAGCTAATATGAAGAAAGCTGATGGTGTCCAGATTAAAAAACAGAACTTTCAAGGTCTTAAAGGCTCGAAGTTAACTAAGCGGCTATCTACCAGGGAAACAACAAAGCCCACATGGAAAAAGCACACCACATTAAACCATGTGAACACAAGGTGTCAAAAGGATGAAGTATTATGCATCAGAAAACCCAAAGAAACAAGGATGACAAGGAAGGGGGGTTTGAATAGAGACCAAAGCCTATCTCTAGTCAATTGGACATCTCTTTACAGAAGGATCCCGAGAAAGGAACAAGCCAGGTAGAATGCAGTATAGCACCAACACACAACATTTCTCTAGCTCTTTAATGCTTCTTCCCCCCTCACTATCATGACCAAATTCTACCTTACAAATATGTCTATACTGGTACACTGGTATACTGGTATACTATGTACACTGGTACAGATATGACCTCTCAACACAAGAAATCCAGGCCACATAATGAGAATCGTGATACCATGACGATAGAAGGAAGATGCGGGGAGAGGGGGTAGAGAAAAACGACAGATTCCAATGATCAAAGCATAATAGCTCCTCCCCAGGGGAATGAACAACAGAAATGTGGGTGAAGGGAGACAACAGATGGTGTAAATTTTGAAAATAAAAATAATTTATAAATTAACAAGGGATCATGAGGATGGGAGTGAGGAAGGGAGGGAAAAAATAGAAGTTGATGCAAAGGGCTCAGGTAGTTAGAAAAGGTTTTAGATAGATGACGGCAACATATGTACAAATGTGCTTGATACAATTGATGTGTGGACTGTTGTAAGTGCTATAAGGGCTGCCAGGAAAATGATTTATGGAAATTAAAAAAGGAAAGTAATTAAGAGCGAGAGAGAGAGAGAGAGAGAGAGAGAGAGAGAGAGAGAGAGAGAGAGAGAGGTAATCAAACGTGACTTTCTGTACTATTATGCTAAAGCCCTACTTAGTTTAAGGTGAGTTCAGAGGCTAGTTTCACTTCAAGCTTGGAGAATATCACAAGATAATACTCGCAGGGCTCCTTGCAATTTCAGTGAGTTCAGTGATCGATACAATTTTAAAGGGACATTAAAAGATAAATACTCTGCTGTTTTTCAGCTCCATAAAGTTGGATAAAATGATGCAGATACGGAAATGTGAACTGCTTATCTCAGAGTTCTACAATAACTCTTTACGATCCCTTCCTGTGTTGCATGGTCCGAAATTTTAGAGCTTCTCAATGGGGGCAGAGGTGGTGCTGGGTTCGGGTTAAAGAGATCCCGGATGGCAAAATCAAACAATTCCTGTTCCAGCGCTATCCTCACAACTAGTGTAAATTTGGAGCTTAAGGCAGTGGTGACAAATTATAAAAGCCCCACACCTAATAGTGTAAAAGCATTGTCAGTGTGAGCAAGGTGCCAACACATGATCCAAGCCTGTCACAGAAAATTCCAGGAAGGATTTGAGGGAATATATTTCAACCAGGTAGATTTAGGGCAAAAGACAACTGGGGGAAGTTGATTTCTTTTCTGTTGTCCACATTAAATAATTCCCTGAGTGATTCTAGATAGAAGGTATGCTTGAAAAAATTTAAAGTAGAATTTGTTCCTATAGATCAACCATGGTGTTGCTATGTTGTTAATTTGATGAAACAAGAGAGGCACCACAGTTTGGAAGTATCCTCATCGATGCCATTGTGTTTTCTTAACTGATATTTATGTCTCCTGTATATCCAGGTTCTAATATATACTGCAATGACCACATAGCACTTGCAGACAACATTTATTTTTAAAGGGTTTATTAAGGAAAAGTTAACAGGTGGTAAAGCCAGAGAGATATACTCAGGATCATAGTTTATCCAGATATATTACAAGTTCTTTCAGGCATGCTAATAAATGTCCAAGAGGCTCTATCACTGTGCAGTAAGCATCACCTCCCCAGCATTCGGCAGTGAGCTCCAGCTCTGTGGGTCAGCGAGTCCAGCTTCCCCAATTAAGAGTCCAGAAGCACTCCTATAGTGCAGAAACTCCCCAAACCAATCCCCTACACAAAAGCACTAACTTTACTTGATTCGGGAGTTGGGATGTCCATCGCTGTTGCATGTTCTGATTCCTGATTATGCTGATGCTCCTCTGATGACATAGGTGTCTTGTGGATCCAAGAGATTCACGGAGCAGGAGTTTGGGGTCCAGAGAATGTGTTCCACTTGGCTCTTACTGTTAATGAGCCTGCTCTTCCTGCTTCTCGGAGGACTTATATGCAGCAGGATGTCAGTCCAGGGCCTCTGGTTCAAAAGTACTCACAGATAAATCAGTATCTTCCCCCGCATTCTTCTCAGATCCATGCAGAACAAGGTCATATTGTAGAAGTTAGAGACTGGCTAGAAGAGGTACATTGAATCATTCACTGCCCCTGCAGCTACCAAGAAAACATTTTGTTGTTGTTTAAAGCATCACTTCCTGCAGTTCCCTTTAGCTTACCCTTAATAAATACCAGGTGAACAAAAGATTTCCCTGCATCTGAATTCTCCAAAATATTCTTATCCATTTGAAGGGAGAATGGCAGAAATTTCCTCCTATCCCAATTTTGCTCCAAGTACCAGAGAAAGAAAAAGAATGCTTCCCCTGCCCCACACTTGGTCAACAGACTTTTATACAATTTACTTGAGACTCTTTATATAGTGACAGAAAACACTGAAAGTCAAAATAAGATGCTCTACACATTAAGCACAGACACAAGACACCTTCTTCTGTCAGAAAATACAGATACACAGGCACACACAGTGTGAAATGGCAACCACTCACTCAATATTGTGGAGTTTATTTTTCCTCATTACATTGAAGTCAGATAATTCACATATTTGTCCCTAGATTTGTTTACATAATTATCAATACAATGGTAAGCTCAAAAAAACCTAAGTACAATGCATTTTGTGGTACCAAGAAAATTATATTTATAAAATAGAAAGCTATACCTCCTTAAAGTAAAATGTCAGGAAACAAAAAACTATCTTCCTTTTCCTTTTCTATAAAAGTAAATGAGGTTAGGACATAAAATTAAAGGCCTATGCCAATTTCTAAATAGCTGTATCAATGTCATTCATTTGCATTCCTTCTTGTAAGAGAGCAGTCTGTAAATGAACTAATGGAGAAGATGCAAATTCAACAAGAAACACTTGCTTTTGTAGAAGCCAAGGTTTTGGGCCAAGAGAACAAGTGCTCCCAGAGGAAGGTACCGAACTGTAAAACACTGGCAACAGTCCACATTTCATTTTAAATGTAAATGTTTAAACTTATTATTAATTCCACACAGGGAATACATTGAAAGCATTGAAAATGCAAAGTATTGTTGAGTGTCTAGACAGTGATGCTTGTGTGTTTCAGTGTATGCATGTATACATGTATCAATATGCACAAACTCACGAACATCAACTTTTCCCCCATGCATAGTGATCCCAAAGAATCAGGTAGAACTGATTCTGTAAACCTAAAATCCTGGGCTGAGCCCCGGTGGCATAGTGGTTGTGTGTGGGACTGCAGCCCACAGGGTTGTAGGTTCAAATTCAGCAGCAGCTCTCCAGGAGCAAGGCTGGGCTTCCTACTCCCACCAGGGCAGTGATGCCGAAAACAAATAAACAAAAAAAACTAAAACCCTTACTGCAATAGTCAGCATCATTTTTTTCCTATAGTGTGATAGTGCATTTGATCCACCCACCTTAGGTATAGCAGCCTAACACCTAACCCATAGAGCCACCAGGGCTCCCAATGTGTGTCTTCAAACATAGAGAGAAATATGTACAGAGAAATAAATGAACAAATGTATGGGACGTAAAAAAAATGACAAAGGGTTATATGAAACCAAACCAAATCCATCAAGTCACTTCTAACTCATGAGGACCCGATAGGAGAGAGTAGCATTGCCCCTTTGGGTTTCTGAAGCTGTAAATCTTTATTAGACCCCAAAGCCTCATCTTTCTTTCAAAGAGCTGCAGGTTAACAACTCATACCTAACCCACTAGGGCACCTGGGATACTGAATTATTATATAGTACACATGAAATTAATTAATAAAGTAATATGACAATGTGAATAACACTTTCTGGATGAATTCTACCCAGGATACTCTCACCTAGACATTTGTATACCAACTCACATAAGTCGTACACAACCTTGTATCACCAGTGTTATTATTTTACACACAGATAAGAAAAGCTGAAGCACAGTGTAACTTATAAACAAAATGCCTTAAGTTACAGAGTTTGTATTTGTGCTGGTTAATTTCCAGTTGTTTCCTCCCCTCCAAAGCCCTTCTTCTGTTCTCAGGAGGGAGGTTGTTTCTATGATGACAATACCTAGATTCCACAGCCCACAAATTCTGTGTAGGTTCAGCTGAAGGACATGAACATTAAAACGTGGATGTTTATAACTACGCGTTGCTGCCCTGCTCCCACCTACCCATGGGGTCCCTTGAGCCAGCACAGACTGCACTTCTCTATCCAGGCCTATAGCTTCTTCCCAGGAACCTCTGCTTCAGATCACTGCTTAACCACCCCCAAGCCATTTTAGTCTTGACTGCCTCTCTCGTCCAACAATAAAGTGATCAAAATGTTCTTCTTCATGCTAACACAGGTTGCCTCACCATCCCTTTCCTTAATATCTCCCAGGTCACTTCAGCTATTCCCCATCAGGTCCCAGGTTCATCGAGTAGCAGAGACAAGACCCAAAGCCAGGCAGTCTGGTTCCAGAGGCTGTACACTAGCCACACCAACTCATCCTGTCTCTCCACTTGTTTACACCAAAACCAATATTCCAAAGGGTTGATAGCAACTCCATCTGGCAAGTAGGCTTATAGGATACAATATAGGATATATTTAGATATGTGTTTGATATTTCTTCAATAGTCAGATTTTACTAGTTCATATTTTCCAAATAAATATACTATCATTGATTAAACATCAGTGGAAGGAGTGAATGAGATTTGGCTCCACGTATTACTTCAAATTATTACATTTAAGGTTCTATAAATTTATAGAAGAACCTTTATAGGACAGGTATGACTGGGTATCTAATTTTTGCTTCATAAATGTTACTTTGTTTTCTTATGAAATATTGATAATCATTCTTTAAAACAGAGGTTGAAATAATGGGCTATATTTTGACACTCTGGATAACCAAGAAAACATATCTTGATAGAAAAAAATATTGAGGAATTTTGAGGTTATCATGCCTTCTGTTGCTGAAAATGTATCCAAGAGATAATGGGTATGAGTTCTTTTGATGGTATGAGATTCAGCAGAGAGAAATGATTAATACTAAAATTTTAATATTATATTAAAATCTTTAGAGTTTTACAGTTTCCTTTGGGCCTTATTTATATATAAAGGGGATTCAAATAGCTCGTGGAAAAATGAAAGTAAAAGATAATTAAACTTCTACATGACCTTTTTGAAGCCCTCTCTTTTAATAGAGTAAATTTCACCAAAGCTGTAAGATCAAATAAGCATTATTTCATAGGGAAGTGAAGTCTAAATGAAGGAGACTTTATGGCACAAAGAAGGGTGAAGCTATTTAGTAAAAGATCAGAGACTGAAGTCCCCAGCCCTTTCTCATGATAAAGAAGTAGCCATCTCTTCCATAAAGCTAGCAACCCAGGAAAGACTGGGCCATAGTAAGTAGTGACTTTAAGTCCTAGAGGAAAGTGTTAGTGTGGTCTTTCTCCTTTGATTCTCAGGGTAAAGACCCACAGAAGATGAAGAAGATGATAAAAGAACTGCGGAAATGGCATAATCTCACATCCAGCACACTCTCCTTTTCCCCATTTTGACACCATTAAGCTGTCAAGGACTTGCTGGTTCTCTAGTGCAGGAATCTTTGCAACTAACCACTGAAAAGGGAACCCATACGTGTCTGAATCTAGAAAACACATGTCTAAGAAGGCCAGAAAGTGCAGCATTTAGTAAGAAACTAGCAAATGGGAAAAATAAAAGGAGGAGGAGCTGGTCCAGCTATAGAAAGAATGGATACCCAAGGCGAATCGGATACATCAAGACCAGGCTGTGGAGTCTGAGTCAAGCGACCAGCTTCTGAGTGTGTTCCTGTCTCTGATGTTCTCTACTGCCGACCTCACCTGGAGCTGTGAGAGGCTCAGTACAGCTTTCTTCCTCACTGGGGCAAGGAAAGAACTCATTTCCCTAGACTTTCAAAAATTGAATCATGTCTGATAGTGCACACCCATCTAGATTATATTCGGAGATATTCCTAAATATCCTTTAAAGCAACAGTTGGCTGTTGATATGAACTTAAATTTTTCAAACTGGAAATTGGTCACAATGTATCACAATGTAGTTTCTTGTGTTTATCTATCTTATTGTGAAAATAAGTAAAGTTCAGTACTTCAAAATAATCACATAAAAAACAAAACAAAACAAAGCCAAAGAACCTAGCAAGTTCTACTCTGTCTGGGTAGATATGAGTTGGAATCAACTTAATGGTAACAGGTTTCATGGAAACTAAGTCGCATACCAACAGCATTAAACATTCACTCCTTTTCGTTACTGGCAAGAATTCCTCTATTTCCCATCTCAATCTTGCAGACCAAATGCTCTCACTTTATCCCAACAATGATGGTGAGTTTCTTATATTATAATACCATATAACTTGGAAAAGTTAACAATTCACCTTCATAGCCAGATGTTTAGGAATGGTTGGTTCTAAATACTGTAGAGTAATAGTTGAAAGTTTTCATGATAAAGAAAATTCAATATTTGTTTTTGAATAACAATCAATAAAGCATATATATCCCAGAAATCTGCATAGCTCTTGTAATTTTCATATTAGCAGCAAGCATCAAATTAATCAATTCCATTCAGTAAAATCTATCATAACAAATCAATCTTTCCCCTCCAGTTCTTTCAATCTTTCAGTGCCTCTCAATATAAAGTGTTAAATCCATCCATTGCAAATGTGTTATTTCCTAAAAGCCAAATCTAGTCTACCAGAAAAAAAAAACCCTGCAAATTAGAATTGTTCCACTGCTAGGCCTCCACATGACAGTCAAATCCAACTCTTCTACCCAGGATTTATTAATGATTGACTGCCAGCAGCAAACACATTAGCGCTCCAAATCCTTTTGGCTCTGTGACGTCAAAGCCTCCATAGCCCTGTCTTTCCTGAGCAAACATCTGGGAAAAATCCAGGCCATTCATTATTGGAGCGTAAACGTTAGCAATCAATGTCTCCAAGCCATAGGCGTTAGCCTAGCTTACAACCCATCTGTCCTCAACCTGTAAATCAACTAGCTTCATGTTGTATTTTTTGAGTAGAATAAAGCTATGGAGCCTTTAGAACAAAAATTAATTATGCAATTTGATGATATGATGTAACTTGTGATCACAGATGTATATAAGACAGATAAGTAATATCTCATTATACTTAGGCCTCAAGTATTATTAGCCTGCCTCTAAAAAGATGGGTAATGAGTTACACATTGACTTGCCATTCTAGAATCCTGCTTTTTGTCAAGCAAGAGTTACATGCAAAATGGTTTGGTAGTTTTTTTCATCTAAATTATAGTGAGGTTGTCGCACAAGACATTCATGCCCACCTGCAGACTAGCTCATAATATCAGGATCCAACTGCCTAGTAGATAACAGCTACACTAAATGTCCACTAGGAAATTATTGTGCTAATCACTAGAAAAGATATAAATGAATTTATTTTCTTGTTTATAAGCTCAAGTACAAATATAAGAGTCAATCCATGAAGAAGAAAGAAATGAGTAAAAATCTGTTGTTAAAAGTGATCCAAAATGCTGAGCCCTGGTGGCATAGTGGTTGTGTGCAGGACTGCGGCCCATTGGGTTGGCAGTTCAAATCCAGCAGCAGCTTTCCAGGAGCAAGGCTCGGTCTCCTACTCCCACCAGAGGCCAGTGATGCCTCCCCCCCACAAAAACAAGAGTGGAAATCAACAAAAGTGATCGAAAATGAATTCATTCAACAGCAATATTCAGATACCATCTGTTACATGTAGCTGAGAACTTCTTTAGTAAATCCCTAATATTTTTCTAGCTAAAAATACATATTGGAATATAAAATATTACATTAGATCTGGGCATATTGGACTAAACAGTATGATTAAACATTGATTGAGTAGTGTGAATAAACATTTTGAAGTCAATACTTTAAAAGCCCATTCTCTTAAAACCTTGCTTATTTAAAAAGCAAAAACATTTGCCACATGGATTGAGTCTTTAAAATGGTGAATAACAATCTGATTAATTTGGTAAAATTTAGTAGCAATTAAAATAGAAATATAGGTAAATGTCAAGTGTGCTCATTCAGCAATCATGATCACCACACATGCCTGCCTAGCTGAGAGGGTCCCTGGCATCCTATACTAAGCTTAGTTTTCAGCATCAGACAGACTGTTGTCTGGGTCAGGGAGGCTTGTGGATGGGGGAGGCCTGAAGAAGTGTGAGTTTGGAGGTAGGATAGAAAGAGGACATAGAGGAGGGGAAGTTAACTGGGAGGGAAGTCAGTAAACAGGAGGGGGATGAACTGTCCCTCTAATAAAGGAAAGGGAGACCCTAACTCAAAACCTCAAACTCAGTATCATCCTATTGCTTCTGACTCATCGTGACCCTAGAAGCCAGGTAGAACTGTTTCTTTCCTTACAAGGCAATAAATCTTGAAGGGAGCAGATGGCCTCATCTCTCTCCCAGCATTGGTTGAAAACTGCCCCCTTTCTGCTAACAGTCACAGACAGGAAGGTTAAAGTAAGTTTTTGTTTTATTTGTCTCTTTTCATAGCATTTGCTTATAGATTTTATAATGATCAGGAGTAATGGTATAATATCATTGTGTTTTCCACTGAGTTTTAATATCAATGGAAACTAATACAAATAATTGCATTTTTTGAAAATTATCATTTTAATTTTTAAAATTTTGGGGGGTGTTGTTTGCTGTATTTTCAATTACGTTAGGCAAAATGTAGATGCAATTCCATAGACATTAACATAATATTAAAATATATATGAATCATTTCTTTCTGTTCTCATTCTTTCATAAGACTTTAGTACCCATTATCTCTTTGATGCATTATCAACAATAGGAGGAATAATAGTTTCACAATCCTTTAATATTTTTCCATTATGGCATTTTTTCCATGGGGTTATTGCATGGAAAATTTGCGAAAGGCTTTAAAAAAAGAAAAACAATACAAATAAATGGGTTATCGTAATCAGTAAACAAAGAGCTTCGGAAATGCCTATTATGTCCACTAGTATTCAACTGATTATTGCCCTGTCAATACTGACCAGATGTTTACTATTTGTAATTTAGTACTATGGCCTTCAATATTCCTTATCTGACAGTAAGTGATACTTTGACTCCTCAAAAGTTTCCACATTAATTAACCAGGCAAATAAAATTACTACCATGATTTGTGAGCATTTAGGTCCTGAGATTTATTTTTTACCTGTACACATATGCACATGCATGTGAAAAGACACATGTTGTTGCTATCAGGTCCAGTGGAGTCAGTTTCGACTCACTAGAAGCCCAGTGGTCAGCAGAAAGAAATGCTGTCTGGTCCTGGGGCATCTGCACAACGGCTGTCATGCTTGAGGCCCTTGTTACAGCTACTGGGCAATCCATCTCTTTGAGGGTCTTCCTCTTTTGTGTTGGCCTATTCTACCAAGAGACAAAAACACCACTAAAACGTATCCCGACCTAGATTGTCGATAAGAGGCTCTGGTGATTTAGAGGAGCTACAGACTGAGCTGCTAATTGCACAGTTAGCGATGCAAATCCACAAGCTTCTACAAGGAGAAAAATGAGGTTGTCTGTTCCAATGAAGATTCACAATGGTGTGCCGATGGTGTCCCCACTTGGGGTGAAGTAATACACCTTATGTGTGTAAGTCAAGCCATAGGCATTCCAGTTGTCTCAAGGACTGCTTCCTTTTTTTTCAGATTTATGATATTTTAAAAATCATATTCCAAAAAACTTTAAATCAACCCCTTAATTCTTTCCTCTACATCGTCGTGTTAGAAGGACCACAAATTAATGTGCATCGTAAAACTAGTAGTGATACTTTAGGATTAAAAATAGTAAGAAAATAAGTGCAAACAAGGAAATGAATATTACAGGTTATAAAGAAGTGAAAGATCAAGTAAATGAAGTCAGACAAATACTTAGGACTTACGAGGTTCATAACACAGCAAAATTAACTTGCTGTTGATGAAGTTGAGTGCCTTAGAGTTGGTGCGACTCTCAGACATCCTGTGTATAACAGAATTACACACTATCCAGACTTGTGCTAGCCTCACAAATGCTGTTGGGTTGCAGCCAGAAAAAGTTGCAACAAATAAACTAATTCACCACAGAATGGTGCACCTGCTCATTTTTCAAGGGCATCAAGGGCTGTACTATGAGAATTTAATTAAGAGGCCTTATCCCGGCCACCTGACCAGCCCTCATCTTGCACCTCCAGACTTCTTTTGGTTTACCAAATTCAAGGAGCATAAAACACTGCCACCCCTCTCTAGAAAGCCAAAATTAATGTTTTGAAATATTATAAAGGGCACAGAATTCTCTAGGGTAATGGTTTAAAGAACTTCAAAAGTCAAACTTACTATGATAAGAGATCCAGCATATAAGTTTGGAGAGATGGAAATATTGCTTTCAGAAACATGTGGCCTACATAGAAGATGTAAAGTTGAGAAGAAATAGCTTCATTTTTCTTAATGAAGTTTTCTGTGCTTTTGCAGTAATGATTTTTGACCAAATCTTGCATTTCCTCAACCAATTTGTTATTTCCTCAATTCACCCTGATCAAAACACACACACACACACACACACACACACACACACACTCACTTGAACCAGAAAAAAAGGGAGCAAAAATAAGTCTTAGTAGGGGGTGCAAAGGATTTTTAACATGCCTCACAATTTAGTATCTGTTCATAAATTATTTATTAATGATATTTTTCTAACACAATTGTTATAATTTTATTGTCACACTTTAAAATTTTAAGACTACTTCCAATGTTATGTTTTACAGTAATATCACACACATAAAGCAAAACAATGAAATAAACACAAAAGTTTAACAAAAAGAAAAAAAAATCAAACAATGTTTACACAAAATTCAATTCAAATCTTTCTGAAATGTTTATTGTTTAAAAGAGGAACTTAATATCCATCACTTTATACCATCAGCAATATGAGGTAGAATAAATGGCATACGCTATGAAGCTACCAAGTTCCTACCAATTTTTAAGAGATGAAAAGCTAAAATACAATCTTAGTAACTATTTTAATGTTTGTTTTAAGCTTGAACAAAATCAGAAAATTATAGATGGAACTTAAACAGTGAGGAGAGAAATACATTTACATTACACAATCCTTTATGCATTATCTCTATGTGAGGAATCAAGGAATTATCTTGACAATAGTCAAGGAGACTTTAGTACATGCTAGCAGATCTTTGAAAATGCTGTATGGATAATAACTAATCAAACAAAATAACACAACTAATCAAACAAAATTCCTAATACTGATACTTTCCCTCTGGAATGGAAGACAGAAGATATGGGTGCTATAACAAAGTGTGAAGAAGAAATTAGGTGGTGCCCAGCTATCAGATAAAATAGCATCTGAGGTGTTAGCAACCTGTTTCCAGACAAGCAGCCATCTAAGATGTCAACTAAGTTCATGGGTAGGAAGCACACCAACATGGGTAATCTAATGAAGGTAAAACATATAAGCAAAGCTGAAGAAGAGTATCAGAGCCTAAATTGTGAGATTCTGGTTTGTCGTAGGCGTGGATGATAGGGGAAGCCCAAGGTATGTGTATGAGTTCTACCGATAATGGAGGAATGGGAAGAAACTGGTTACCAGAGTCCACTGGAGAGATGATTAAAAGAGTTCAAAATGATCAACCTGACTTAAATAGTTAAAACCTTGTCAGTTGATTCCACCTGTGATGTATTTTGGGTCTGAGATGCTTTTCAATATTCTCTGTGTTTTTGTTGTTGTTGTTTCATGTTGTGGTTTATCTCAAATGTATTTTGTCATCGGGGGTAACCCTCTTGCATCTCGGTTTTATATATATATATATATATATATATATATATATATATATATATATATTTCTGTTTTTCAGTGTATGAAACCCAGGGTGGGTAATCCTATAAAGACAGCAAGTATGATAAGGGTTCCTGGGGTTCAATTGGGGGAGGAGCTAAAAGAGAGCTGAAATCAAGGATGCCAAGAAGAAAGAGAATATTTTGAAACTGATTGTGGTTGCAATTTTACAGGACTGCTTAATGTGATTGAACTATGGCATGATAAGATACCCATATTAACTCCCAATAAAATGGGATTAGAAGGATAAAATTCTCAGAGTTAAACCATCAGAAGAATAAAGCAAGCCAAGAGGTTTCATTTAGAGGTCTACAGACAAGTCTTATAAGAGGAAAGATTTACACTTATATCAAGCATTCAAATGCTACACATCAGCATCCATAGCTTCATTTGAACACTGAAAAACTGAGATGTAAATGATGTGACGCTCAGGCTAAGATGGCACCTCTGGTTCATGGGAAACCTTGGGAGAAAGAGGAGGCTGTCTGCTTCCATCAAGATTTATCAGTCCTAGGAATCCCTCGATGGGGTCACTCTGAGTTAGAGGTGATATTAGTGGGTATGTACTTTTGTTGTTCAGGTTTTTCATGACAGGTATAGTAATCACCCCTCCAAATGTTTTTTCCTAGGTTAAAGAAATAGACTGAAATTAAGGTATTTAAATAGATGACTTATTCCATAGCAAGTAATTAATAGAGCAGATTTTGAAATATTGGAGGAGAAACAGTGAGATAAGATAGGGTGAGGTCAACGTGTGCTTGATAGTTTAAGTGAATCAAATAAAGCAAGCTACAAGTGTCTTAATATATTACAACATCAAAGCACTACTTCAAACAAGAAAGGCTTGGTGCTTGGTATTTTCAAATCAAAAGATGTTTCAAATTAATTGGCAAGACCTTTATCCCAATAATTCTTAAGTCATGTGACAGAATTTTTCATGTGTCTTTGTTTTGTTTGTTTTTTTTTTTTTAACTCTACAGTGCTTTACAAGTTTTGAGGTTCACACTGATGTATGGACCACTAATTCTTTTTCTGGTATCATCTGAAATGGGTATCTAGTCAAACAGTGTTATCAAAAAGGAAAACATTTTGTGCTTTAAAAATTCGGACAGAGACTTCTGTTTTCTTAATTCCTACATCAGGGTGTACTTTTCACTTTCTAGGAAAAGGAAATCAAGTCTTTCCCTTCCACAGAAACATGAAACATTACTTTTGAAAGACTAGAAGCAGCAGACTAGAAATTAAGCAATCGCTGCCAATTAAATCTGTAGTACAGCTGCACCCATTTAAAGTGAGCAGCTGTTGAAGAAATAAAAGTACATTCTCTTCATCAAACTGCAAAACATTTTAAAAGCAGAGTGACATTTGATTAAATGGATCTTTATTAGAGGCAACTCCATATGGCTTTTACACAGATTCTTTTACATAAACACCAGCTTCTCCGTGTACACTAGAAGTTCAGAAGTGCTTATCTCTAAAACACTTAGCTCCAATTTTGTCCTTTGAAAAGCTATTTTATTATATTTTAATGTGTCTAATAACCAGGCCAGTTTACATATAACTGAGCATTCAACAGTTATCATTTTTAATAGTCATAGGTCAGTATATGCTTTTTTTTGTCAAAAAATCACACATCTCTCATTATAAATTTGCACTTGATTTCTCCTCAAAAGACTCCCCAATAAAGCATTAACCAGCTCATTTAAACACATACACTCATGTGCACTATATGGATAAAGAGTATCTTTTTCTACAACTTTCTGATTGATTATATAGAAACAAAAATATATGCATCAATATCTGTTAAAAACATTATTTAATTTTGGGTTGGTTTGGCACGTAGGAAAAGCACATGTGTAATGACTATTTTTAAGCAGTAATATTACAAAGTATATTTCATTTTCCAGTTAAGTAGTCAAATATTTAATCATACAAGTCAGAGAGATGATGAGAATAATTTAGTACACTGCACAGAAAAAGTCTTTTGGGATCATGTGAAGAATATATATTTACCTGACTACTTTCTCAAGAATTAATTTCTCAAGCCAAGAATCTGATGAGTTTGGGTCATTTGAAAAAAAAAGATATTATGTGTTAACAAGCAGCATTTATTTTGATGTTCTTAAAAAGATAAAGACAGTTGATTTTGCTTATTTACACCTTTTTAATGTTTTGTTTGCTGTACTGTGATACTGTACATACAACTAGAAAAGACAAAAAGCTTATAGAGTATCCTGAATGTTCAGTTATAGTTCAGTTATTAGGACTGGAGTCTTCAGTTCCATTTGACAGAGCAGGTATGGGGTTGTCAACAAAGTATCAGTGTATGACGTTGATGAGTCACTCAGGGCAGATAAGCTTTTAAGTAAATTAACTGTTCATGTAATAAAGATGGCATTTTAACTTGAAACATTCCCTATTCTTACATCTATTCATTAATCTTTTGAGAAAAAGCTAGGACTTTTCAAAGTATATGTTTCTTAGCTCGAATTTCACATCACTAATTTTTGACACATAAACTATGTCATGACTATCATCTCTGTAATTTATTACTATGAAAGGGAGGTAACTTAAACATCTGCAACAATGCAAAGTTCTTTGATCTTTACTGTGTTTTAAATATTTCACAGTAATATCACTTATACCTAACTAATGTGTGACCTTCATCAAGCTTTTCAAAGCATTCAAATATATTTCCTCAGAAATAGCAACACTACTTTCCTGCCCACATACCAACAGTTTCGGCAATGTTGAGTTATGTAATTACAGTTGCATCAGTGACATAAACTGGCTGGGAGCCAAACACATTCATGAACAACAGTTTGTGTTTTTAACAGCAAGAATAGAAAGCACCAGTGGATCAGGTAAGCTGGTTACATTTCTGTTAAGAGAATGTCTCAATTTCATTTCATAAACTGCATGGGGTTCTGTCTTACCTGCCAATCCTAGTTGTGTTGCTTTGTTTGTTTGGGAGCTTTTACACTTTGAACTTAACTCTGTGAGAAGATGATGGAATGAGCCTACCATAAATATCCCACTATTCATTGCCTTCCTATACTTTGTCAAGTTGAAAGGGCATAGCTTCTGGGCCCATTATAGCTCAAATAAATGAGAAGTAACATAGTCCAGAGTAGACATCAGAAGGTAGCAAAGGCCAAGAGATAAAGTTAGGAAGTTTCATCCTAATAGAATTGCACCTGACAAGAGCTTAATTTAATGTTAACATCTTCAAGGTTTTAATTTTGCAAATAATGTGTCTTTTTTCTCTTACAAATAAGTTTTAGAAGACACAAATGAACATGTTAAATTTTATAATGCTTACTGCAGTTAGAAAATCACTCATGTGATATTTTTTATATCACAAATGTTATATGAAATGAATAAGGATAAAACAAACAATGGTGAATAAATCAATTATGAAGTCTGGAATGCAGACAGTCTTTCTGAAGTGACTTAAATATAAATAGGGGAAAGGATGTTTTATTCCTTTGACTTGGAACTTTATACTATAATTTTCTACAATTACCTGTATCCTTTTAGAGTAATGATACAAATTCCTTTCCATCCTACTGCTTGGCCATTGACACATCTCAAAGAAGGTCCAAGTGCTGCAGGTTCTTTTCAATAGCTGTGGGGGGTCTGACTTTCTAACAAGAACTTCATGGACAGAGATACTCAACTTCAATGCCAAGAGAACGAGTATCTAAAATACTTCTGTGACGTGTGATGGAAAGACGTTGGAATAAGAAGACTGCATTAAGACAAATTAAGCTTTTCCCTCATTTGATGACTTCACATTCAGACTTTCAACCTTTTTGTATGAGATGTCTCACCCGCCTAGGAACTGCTTTGTGACAATGAGCAAATGTAAAATGAACAATATTCAACTATTGATACACTGCAGGATTTCAAACACTGGTGAGAATCATCTACACAATTCCAGGGGCAAAAGTCTTTCACTGAAGCAGTCTCAGTGAAATCAGAATGACATTTGATCCACAGAGTGTCCCCTCCAAAGCGTTCCATAAATGTGTTCATGTTTGACAGTAAGTTCAAATAGTTAGGACTTAGAAATGGTCACAATACAGTTATGTTTACAATGGAGATATATAACTTTGACATTTCTCAATAAAATGTATAGTTTTTCACAAAACACTAGCAAGAGAGAATAGCTTTAATCCTTTAAAAATGTGAGTAAAAATATGAACAGCACAATACGCATCAATTCTATCATCTTCAGAGGAAAAAATTCATCTGCACTGATAATATTTCCTAAATTGCACCACCATGCCCATGATTATTCTCTAAACCTTCCCATCACTATTATCTTCAAACAATTACTCCTAAACTCTCCATTTAACCTCTCACCTAAGTGACAATGATCTACTTCCTCCCCACCCCCCGCAAGACACAGACACATCTTAAGAGCACATTGCTCATAGCAAATACATTCTGCCAATTAAGATTAATTATTCTTTGGTTCAAAGATGACCTGAGGAAGATGGGATTCGAGGTTTTAAAAGGGCGATATGATCTCAGGGCAATGATTTGGGGGAGTCCATCCAACCTCCATGGTTCCATGGAGAATTTGAAATTGCGGTCCATTTTCCCTCTTTTCAACAGTATTCCTTCTACAGAATTTTTTAAAGTTTAATAAGTAATTTTATTGGGGATGTTTGGAGCTATTAGAACAATCCATTACTCCTTTGTGTTAACCACATTTATACAAATATTATCCTCATTCTTTGTGAAAATGTTCTTTCTATTTGAGCCCTTGGTACCAGCTCATTTTCCCTCCCTTTCTCATTCTTGTGAAACCTTGATAATTTATAAATTACTATATTTTCATGTTTTAGTCTATAGAATCTTTTATTAACTATTCAGTAATGGTAGCTGGGCACGAGGTGATCTCTGTTTCAGAGTAAATGCAGCCGTTCCTCATGGAAGTAACTAATTTTGTATCCTCCTCTGTTGATGCTTCCTCCTTTACTGCTCTAGGTAGATAAAAACAGATTACTGAAGCTTGGATAGTCACTTGTTAGCCTTTAAGACGCCAGGCACTATATAAGAAACCAGGATGTATAACAGAAGCCCTGAGGAGCAATATTAGAGAACTGGCTATCTTTTAAGATTAAGATGAAAATACTTTTAAAAGGAAAGAAAAAATAACTCAGTGTGTCTCCTAAGAAATATTATAGCACTATCTGAAAATAAATAATCATAGGACAAACCAATATAGTCAATTTTTTTTCTAATGAATGGTAAGTAAATCTGGCCATAAAATTTGCCATTTTAATAAATATAATGCAAGGTATATGTTTTCCCATTTGTATTAATACTTTAATATACTTTACTAAGGTAGGAGAAAATGCAGAAGGCTGGTAAACTTTTCAATTCTCCTGAAATTTTGGCAAGTATTTTTATGCCAAAATTTTGTCTCAGAAGTGATTTGCGGTTCAGCAGGGAAAGAGCTTTTTACCCCATTAATATTAATACTATGGAGATATAGTGCACTGGAAGGATTACATGAGTGATTAATGTATGGGCTCTGTATCTAGGGCTGGCTAGTGTTGATATAAACTTAATCTGTCCAGTAGCTTGATTTGATGAGGGCATATAAATTCAAATGGTTGTCCTTATGGCTTATGTGTGCTACCTGCTATCAGTTTTTAGTGTCTTTATTCTCTTTTGAGTCAGTCATTTCTCCTTCTAATTTCACATCTTGGAATTCAAATCTGTGCCCCTATTTGTTCAACAGAGATCAAGATATCATCAGGACCAGATAATCATCAAAGTTCCTAAGAACATTTTAGAGAAAAAATTCAGATGAAGCACAGTTGCTAAAGTTGATTTAGCAATGTGGACCAAGCAGTTTAAAGAAGATCTAGGAGACCTCAAAGATGAACCACTATAGGGAGATTATCAATTTTGATGAATAAAGAAACTCATGGTGAAGCCCAGACCTGAAAGTCCAGAAACGACTTGGTCCTGCCATACCCGCACAGTTATTCCTATGCTTGAGTCCATTGTTGCAGAGAACCAGGCGGGGTGGAACAGATTCATGAAGTCCATTTGTAGACCAAGCATCAATTCCCCCACAAAGGGTCCACAGGGAAGGGAGGAATCAACCAGGGTGCAGTAAAGCATCCAGGAAACACACACGATGCCTCTGATTCCCTGAAGCTTCCTCACCTCTCACTATCATGACCCCACTATTGCTTCTCAATTCAGACTAGAATGAAACATGCACACAGGTATAGAAAGGAGATGGAGGCCCTCTCGGAGTGCAGGGACAGGAGTGGGAATAGGGATACCAGGAGGGTAGGGATAAAGGTGGGGAGAGGAAGTGAGAAAGGACTGGCACATAACCAGACACCCGGCTCCAGGAGGAGGAACAGCAGATAACATGCGGGAAGGGAGCCAGTGGTCGGAGTAAGATAGGAACATAATAATAATGTATAATATACCAAGGGGGTGTGATGTTGGGGAGGAGGGTGAGAAGCTGATGCCAAGGGTGCAACAGAAAGTGAATGTCTAGAAATGGGTGATTCCAGATCACAGCTACCCTGCAGAACTGAGTAGAACTGTCCCCATTGAAGTTCTAAGGCTGTAATTATTTAAAGGCACAGGAAGCCTCATATTTCTCCTGGACAATAAGCTGAGGACTCAAATGTAGCATTGTGCAGCCCATGTAGTAATCTGGCATACCTCCAGTTCTTCGAACCTAGTAACAGCAGCGGAAAGGAGACAAGCATCTCCTCAGAGGTGACAAAGAGAGCTGCACCCCAGAGACAGCAGCCTCAGTTTGGACTTCAGGTGTTCCTAAATAAATGTCTTTTTTCTAAAGAGACCCACTTGTAGTATTCCATAACAGCAGTGCTAGATAACTAATAAATAGCCTTTTCTCTTTCTAATAACTGCTCTTAGCCAGCGCTACTCAGTAGCTCTACACTAGTTAGGTTGAAAACATAAATAGTTATAAACAAATATTGCACTCTAGTTCACGAGATGCAGGTCAATGTCTGCAATTTATGTATGTTAAATGCATTGGAATTTTAGAGAGATTTATGAGCTAGTGCAGAGCCAACAGATGGACAGAGAAAGCAAACATTATAAAATGGTAACAGTGGAATCCAGCTGATGGGTATATGGATGTTTAATGTTAAATTCTCTCCACTTTGAGCATGTTTGAATTGTTCCATATACAATGTTGGAGAGAAAACATAACTACTCATCAAATCAAATCTTAGTCACTCTGGCTCAAAAAATCCACAATGGTCCATTCTCTATAAGGGAAGATGTTAGGGTGGGAGGGATTACAATGTCCTCCTTTTCATGACAAAAAGTATTACTAAGACATTTGGAATTTAAAACAGAAATACAGGAGAGCTGAGTTGTTTGTCTAATATATGAATCATACAGAGGAAATGAACAATTATTTTTCTCTCTTTTGTAACATAAAGAAAAGGTAGTAGTAGGTCACAAGATTTCCTTGATCTGAAACAAATTAATATCTAAACGACAGAGAAGAGTTTGTTACAGAAAAGCCCATTTTTGCATTTTAACATCTAAAAAACATGTCAAGCATAGGTATCATTCCATCAGCTCAAAATTATGTCTGCATTGCCCTCACAGTTCTCTCCAACAAAACTCAAACGCCACTCCCTTTCCTCTGCCCCAAACCAAAAATGGAGTATTGCTTGTTGGGGTGGTTTATTCATTTTATCTAATGATGGAACTCTTCCTTTGACTTATGGCTTCAAGAGTTTGCATTCAGCTAATAGTGCTGCTCACTTTCACTCTTAGTTTACTTGTACTTTTAATAATGAAGTATGGAAGCAGTATATCTGACTAGAAAGTGTAAGGCTAGAATCTCTTCTTTCTTGCACTCGCTAACACGATCAGGATCATTACAGGTAATGATTTTCCATGACCATCACGATGGCACAGCGATGGACAACAGTCATTCTATGTGCGATCGCTGTCACTTGGATGCATCTTAACAAAGGGCAGCATTTTCAGGCGTCTGCCATCAGTGAGTTCAGCATACTGGGATGGTGTGTGTTATGTCACCAGGGTTTCAAATATCAGCAGGGTCACTTGGGGTGTACCATTGTCAGCAGAGCTTCCTAACTAAGATGAACCCGGAAGAAAATCTGAGGACCTGTTTCCAAAAGTTAGCCAGGAAAACCTTATGAATCACAATAGAACATGAGCTGATCACTTGCTTTGGAAGCATTAGGAAGGATCCTGGATGAGGACATTCAGCTTGGAGAATGTGAGAACCAGTGAGGACAGGGGAGGCACTCTGTGAGATGGACTGGCACATTTGCCACAGGATCGAGTTCCAAACACTGCTGCTGGACTGTGCAGTGATGCTTTCTGTTGTAAAAAAATGCTGCCACAAGCCTCGGACAATTGGATGGCAGCTAACTGTCTATGTGTTTGAAAGCATATAACTTGTTTGTGTGGAGACTGCATTTTTATAAATAAACAATTGTGAAGCATATTTTACTCCTATTTTTGTTGCAGTTGCTTCAGAATTCACAGGCTATGCCTACCTAAGTTCTTAACACTTCTTTTCTCCAAAGAGTTCTTCACTGGGCTTGGACATCCTTGGAAATGACAGAAACTTGCCTGTCCAGTCTTGGACTTTTGTCTCTAGGACTGCTCACTACGTGTTGGCAAGAATACTGCCCTCAGCAGTGAGAACATGGAGAGAAGGAGGACTGTTTTGTTGGTACCAATTCCAGGACAATTGTTTAAGACAGACGAAGATAATTAATTCCTCTGTGCTCTTATCTTTCCTCATATTAAACAGTCATGTTAGACTGACAAATGAATGTTCATGGTACTTCACTGCTAATGACAAAAAAGGAATATAGGAGGTTCAGCAATTATATTTTAATAATTTTCAAAGTATGGCTTAATAAGTGCTGACATTTTCAGTCCACAGATTCAAAACAATTTGATGGAATTTGAGAAAGGTGGTAATTTTGTGGACACATTGTTTTTGTTCTTTGAGGAAGGACTTTGCACCAAGATATCAATGCCTTTGATCTGAGTTCCCATTGGAACTGAGGATATGTTCACGATCTTCATAGACTATCTTTCTTAGGCAATTTAGATAATCACACAGAATAAATCCTCACCCTCAGGGTTGACTATCCTCCTGCAGGGGGTTTCAGACAGGGCAGGTGAGGACCAAAATCACTAGTAAATGAATATTTGCTTCGAAGTTCCCATATTTACAACAGAAATGGTGTTGATCTATATACACTGGGAACAAACAATCAAGCTTCTTTGCAGTTATTAAGCTTTTTCTATATTATTTTTTCACCTGCTGTGGTTATTTTGAGGGGTTATTGATTTGATCTTGATTCGTAGTCACTTATGTACAACAGAAATAAGTACTGGAGGTCAAATTTCATCCTCAAAAGAGCTTATACCAAGTAGAAAATGTTTGGAAATGCATGTGGCAACATATGTGCAAATGTGATTGATACAGACGATGCATGCAATGTTATAATAGCTGTAAGAGACCCCAATAAAATTGTTTTTGTCAAGTGTGCTATTTGAGCTCATTTTATTTATTCTTTTTGAGCTCATTTTATATGACAAAGAAAAGACAATGTCCAGTTAGTCATAAAAAAAGAATCTATCAAGTCTATCCAGCCAAACTCAGATACAAAGCCTAAGTCTCGGCTTTGCCATTAGGTGCTGCTGCATTGGTTCCAACTCATAGAGACCTTGTAAAACAGATACCTTATGGTCCTGCATGATCCTGCTAATGTGTTGTTCCCCTTGAAACTGTTGCAGCCACTGCTCCATTCCATCTCCCAAAGGGGCTGCCTCTTTTTTGCTGATCTTCTCCCAAGTATGCTATCCTTTTCCAGGGACCAGTGTCTCCGATAACATGTGCAAAGAGCATGCAGTCAAGTCTCACCATCCTCGCTTCGGAGGAGAATCCAGTTGGGTTGAACTTCTTCCCGGACAGTTATGTGTTCTTCAGGGAGTCCCTGGTCCTTTTGACACTCTAGGCAGCACCTCTCTCTAATGCATCAACTTAACTATGGCCTTCCCTAACTATGTATTGCCTTTCACATATTGATAAAGGCGATGGAAAATCCTGGGGCTTGAGTTAGGTGCACCTTGGGCCCCAAGGGGATGCCCTTATCCTTCAACACTTCCAGGAGGTCTTGAGCAGCGATTTGCAGGACATATGTGATTTTTGATGGCTGCTTCCTGAAGCATGGATTGTTGATTCAAGTAAAATGACATCCTTAAAAACTTCCATCTTTTCTCCATTTATTACATGGCTGTCTATGGTCCTGTCATGAAGAAGGGGGTTTACTTTACATCAAATGATTGTTTATGTGTATATGTATTTGAGCATGGATTGCAACCTTAGTACTACATGCATATACACAAAGCATTTTTGTGTATATGCATAGCCTCACGATATTGTAAACTAATTATAAGGTAGTGAAATTGGCATTTTTGTCAATAATAGTAACCTGGTGTGCTAACACTGCTCTAAATACTGCCACAATCCTCAAAATAAGAATACAATCTAGCAGAAAATTTTTCTGTGTTTTTTTTCCCATCGGTTACAGTACAGTATATATTCATGCATAGCACAAGTATTTCAGCACACTTTTAGGCAGTATTTGTGATAAAATTGGGTGCCTCAGCTGATATTTGGCTTGGCTTATATTCAAGTATAATCTGCACTTAAAATGCATATGCTCGAAAGGAATATTTCAATTACATAAAATCAACTAAAATCCCATAGCAACTTGTAATATGAACACGGATATGAATGGAAACTTTTAAATAATTTTGGTGTGTAGGTTTTCTTGTCTCTGTCTCATTCTACTCCTGTCACTTGCTGGCTTATCTGCCAACAGACTCTGGCATTCTCTGCAGATGCTAGAACATCTGCTTTTCAGTTTCTTCCTTTCTTTGGAGCGGAGTTTGCATCTTTAGCCTAGTCTTTTCCCAATTTATTTCCAGCTGCAAGGCCCAAGAGTGCGTCCTTTCTTATATGCCAGCACTCCTAAAGGTAGGCGAGAGGACTATAGAGAAACTGCCTATCATTCTCCCTCCTGTGCCTTCGATTCTGACACAGAACATAGAACATGGTTTGCGAAGAACAAGGTGAGTTCATTCAGGACATTGAGCACATGGATTTGGACAAGACACTGATTTCAATGGGAGGGGGAAAAATAGAACCCAGTACTGTAAAAAAGAAAGCATTTGATGTATTTATTTATTACACTTCATTATGTGTATGAATAACAAATAAATATATACTTTCTCCTTATTTTGCATAAGGGGTAACAGGTAAGGAAAGAAAACTATACCCTCATTCTTAAGTGGCCAGAACATTTCTGCCATTCATTTTTTTGACCAATGGAACAAAAGGAACTACTTAATAAATCATGTCATTATTCTGAACTGTGAAATTCACCAAAGACAGTGTCTGCCACTTACATACAAGAAGTAAAAAAGGAGGTAAAGAGAAAAGCAAAGATAAATTCAGCCCGTACCACCCCCACCCCCGAAAAAATTGCTTCAATTTAATCCCGGGAAACTTCATGAATAGTGGTGTCTATGGCAATAAAACTTTTTAGAGAAATAATTATGCTAATGATTCTGAGATGAGAAAAATATCCTGGATCATCTGAGGTCCTAACTACCATCACACATCTTTCAGGGAGAAAGGCAAAGGGCGATCCAAGATGAGCTGAGCCAGACAGCAACTGAAGGCTGAGGAGATACTAAGCTGCTGCCTTTGAAGATGGAGGAAGAGTCAATGGGCCAAGGAATGCATGGAACGCAGCTCTAGAAATTGGAAAGGGAAACAAATTCTCCCTTCAAGTCTCCAGAGAGACCATGACCTTGATCTTAGCTCAGTGAAGCCAATTTCATCCTTCTGCCCTCCAGGACTGTGTAGAACATACATTGTGTAGAACAACATTGTGTGTTGTTTTAAGCTATGAAATGTGTGGTAATTCGCTACAGCAACCCTAAGAAATGAATGTAGCACACAGTTCCTAAGCACGAGGCTCCTTAAAATCACACGAACGAGAGTAAAAATCCAAGGACAACATTTACAATGTACTGTATACACTAGAGTAAAAGCCAATCAGTGGAGGCACCTAATTTTACCACAAAAAAACCCTGCATAGAAATGTGCTGAAAAACTCGGCTTATCCACGAGCATATAAGGTATGTAATTTATAAAATGTAAATATCCAAAATACATTTTGAAACTTTTAAGAATGTGTGAGGGAGTGAAAAATCTTCATATGACACTTCTACCCATGTCTCTGCAATCCCCAACCAATGTTGGGGTGGGGCTATGCAGATAGGGGATGTGTAAGACCAAGGGAGGGGGTTGGTCAGCTTTCATTTCCACCTCCCCACTATAAGAATGAACCATCTCAGACATCAAAGAACTAAAAATTATATCATTATAAATGGGGGGGGGAATACAGATTGGGGACCCAAAGCCCAACTGTAAGTGAAGCAACATCCACTTACAGAAAGGTTGCTGGGAGGAGAGGAGTCAGTCAGGGTACAGTGTAGCAACAATAAAATACGCAACTTTCCTCTAGTTCTTAAATGATCCCACCACAACCACCACTATCATGATCCCAATTTTATCTTATAAATCTGTCTAAACCAGGGGATGTCCACTGGTGCAGATAGGAACTGGAAACATGGGGAATCCAGGACAGATGAACCCTTCAGGACCAGTGGTGAGAGTGCTGATACAGGGAAGGTGGAGGGAAGGTGGACGAGAAAGGGGGAACTGATTACAAGGATCGACATATAACCTACTCCCTGGGGTATGGACAACAGGGAAGGGAGTGAAGGGAGACATTGGACAGTATAAGATATGGCAAAATAATAATAGTCTATAAATTATCAAAGGTTCATGAAGGAGGGAGGAATGGGGAGGGAAGAGAAAATGAGGAGCCGACATCAAGGGCTTAAGTAGAAAGAAGATGCTTTGAGAGTGATGATGGCAGCAAATGTACAAATGTGTTTTGCATATGATTGATGGATGGATGGGTTGTGATAAGAGTTGTATGATTTTTAAAATCATTTAAAAATAAAATGATTTTTAAAATTAAAATAAATAAAAAAGAATGAACCATCATTGAAATAGGAGCTGAGGAAGGCACCCCAAAACCCTCGGAAAAATACATTCCAGATCGCAGTCTATGTGGTGGATGCCAGGACCAGCGTCCCCAGAGACTGGTGTGTGGAGATTCTGGTGCAGAGCAACAGGAACTCTGTGGAGACCATAGGACTGGGAAATAGCGCGACCGGTGGGCTGCCTAGCCCACAGAGGCAGAAGCCATGGGACCATGTGGCTAAAATGCTTAGGACCAGGAACTAGAGAAAAGTTGTATTCTTCATCATCACCTCACTGCACTTTGGTTGGCCTGTCTCCTAGCCGTGACTCCCCTGTAAGGGGGCAACAGTTATCCACCAGTGGGCCTTGGGTCCCCACCCTGCTCTCCTCTTCATTCGTAATGATGTGATTCTTGTTCTTTGATGCTTGATACCTGCTCCCTTCAACCCCTCTTGATCACACAGGTTGGTATGCTTCTTCCATGTGGGCTTTGCTGCTTCTGTGCTAAACTATCATGGTCCCAACACTACCTTACAAATCCAGCTGGACTGGAGAAAGTACACTGGTAGAGAGAGGAGCTGGAGATATGGGGAACCCAGGACAGATGAGTCTCTCAAGGCCAGTGGTGAGATTGTGGTTACCAGATGGGTGGAGAGAAGGTGGGTAGAGAGACAGAACCAACTACAAGGATCTACACATAACCTCCGATCTGGTGGACAGACATCAAAGGAGTGGATGGGGGGAGAGGTCAGGCAGTGTAAGATATGACAGAACAATAATAATTTATAAAGTATTGAGGGTTGGTGCGAGAGGGCGGAGCAATGGCAGAGGGGAAAGGATGGGAAGCTGGTATCAAGGGCTCAAGGGGAAATGCAGATATTTAGAGAATGATAATGGCAGCAGACATGTGATGATGCTTGGCACAATATATGTATTTATGAATTGTGAAAAGCAATGTATGAGCTTAGGACCAGAGAAAGACTTGGCTGCTGGATGAGGAGAGGTATTGCTATGGACCAATAATTGTATTGATTCTGACTTGTGCAAACCTGTGAACTCTCTAATAACCCCCTGCCCCCAAATTGTGACTATTGTCTGTGCGATCTGTGTGGCCATCACAACACAGTCTCACGCTCAGCGCAGGCGCGGAATGCTGCTGGAGACGTGGGCGTCAGAATCGCCCCTGCGCGAGAAGCATGGAGGGAGGTCTGACGTCACTTCTTAGCATGGGGGAAGCCAGAGGGCAGGAAGGGCCTTCTATGAGATTTACTGCAGACATAATAATTTAACAGACCACCAGCAATAAACTGAGCAAAACACAACACACACACACACACAAAACAAATACCCCTGGAGAGCAATTTTACTAAAGGATCCTAAACATGAAAAAAGACTCAGTCCCACTACCAATCACAGACATGAAAATTAAACCTACCTTAAATTATATTTTATAGCCATCAGATTTATTATTGAGAACAACTATGACCCCCACACTCAGGAGAAAGAATGTGCTTTTTTCTATCTCAGGAAGTCGAACACACATAAATTCTCTGTCTCAGCAATTTCACACCCAGGTTTATACTTTGGAGAAATATTTATACATGTGCACCAGCTTTACATAACATTTTATTTATACTGTTAGATAGAAACATTGAAAATATTAGTTAAAACTCAAAAGACCATCCATTTTAAATGGACAAACATGGTGTCATATGTCACATCAACAAATGCCCACTAATATTCCGAGTGTGGAATGTACAGAGTAAAAATCAAAGAAAACTGGAAGATGTCAAAAATGGAGTCATGAACGTGAAGACACATGTATCCTTAGTATTAGTGAGCCAATGGTGGCACTGACCATTCTGAATCAGACAGTCATATGTTTTATTGTAACCGAATGGCAAGGGAAAGAGGAACAGTCTCACACAATCAAAAAGAATATTTCAAAATCAGAGGCCTCCTACTGTGGAAATGGTAAAGTGGTCAGCTGTGAGCCAAGAAGGGGAAAGCTCACACCCTCAGTCTGGTATGCTGGAGAAAGGTGTGCGTAAGCGTCCATAAAGATTCACAGCTTCCAGTGGCGGCTCTCAGGAGCAGTGCTGGGTAGCTCCCATGACCACCAGAGGGCAGTGATCTCACCCCACTTCCAAAAAAAAAAAAAAAAAGATTCACAACTTTGGAAACACCACAGTAGAATTCTTCACTGTCTCACAGGATCTCTATGACTCCATGGCAAGGATATGGTGTTTTCTTTTTCATCCTCAAGAACAATACTGTTGGCTGAGCCCTGGTGGTTTAGTGGTAGTTTGCAGGATGGCGACCCACAGGGTTGACAGTTCAAATCCAGCAGCAAGGCTGGGCTTGCTACTCCCACCAGGGCAGTGATGGCACAATAATAATAAAAAAAGAACAACAGTGTCCTTGACAGGATTCGGTCCATATACTGATGTGAAATACCAGGTTGACTCATATTCAAATTTACACACCAACGCAGATTGCAAAGATGAAGAAATGGAAGTTTTTAAATCAACTTCTGTAGTCTGAAATTGTCAAGTAGAGCAATAAACGTGCGTGGTTACTCAATGGCGATTGAAAGGCAAAAGTAGGAAACAAAGAAGCATCAGCAGTTAGAAAATATGACCTTGGTGATAAAAATAATGACACGGGTGGCATCATAAGAATTACAATATTTGGGCTGAGCCCCGGTGACGCAGTGGTTGTGCGCAGGACTGCGGCCCACTGGGTTGGAGGTTCAAATCCAGCAGCAAGGCTGGGCCTCCTACTCCCACCACCAGAGGGCAGTGATGTCCCCCCCAAAAAAGAATTAAAATATTTATTCTCCGGAAATTCCTTTTTTAATAGCATAAGCAGTGACCACACATGTGAATCTCACCAAACAGAATATATAACTTTCAAATCGAGCACATCTGTGAAAAGGGATTAGGTAGAATCATCTATTGTTCATTTGAAAGTTCAAGGTGAAGCAGACGAAAATGAAAAGAAATGCTCAAGAGCCAACGTAGGACATTGAGTAAACCCTAGATAAGGGTAGAAATCATTACACGACTAGATTTGACAGACTGAACTCACTCCTGATGGGTAATCAGACGAGCTGTGGGAGGCAATGTGTGCTTTAGGCGTGGTAACAAAAGGAAGCAGTCTCTGGAGACATGCATGACGTATAGAGAACAAATGAAAAAGAGAAAGGCTTCACAGAGATGGATGGACATGTGGCTTCAACAATGGGCCATGATTTTAAGGAGGGGGCAAACCATGCAGTGTTTCCTTTCTATTGTTCAGAGGGTCACACAGAGTCAGAACTGACCCAGCAATGTCTCAGATCCACCACATGCTCTGCAGAGAAAGAGGCCATTTTCACCAAACTCATCATAGTGGTTACAATGGCCAATCAGAGAGCACCTCTAAGTGCAACTAATAATTCATTACTGGTTATTGAAAACAGTCCTGTTTCTTACTGCTTCTATGTGTAAGGTCATATACACTCTGCTGGCAAAATATGCAGCACATAAAAATATGTCCATAAGCATCTAAAATATTTACCATAATTGTAGTCATTTTTTAATTATTGAAAATGTGAATCTGAACATAATAATTTCTTCACAATCCTTGGATATTTAATGCTGTTAGGCTTTATATTATTTCCATTTTCAAACATTTTGCCCTGTAATTGAAACCAAATTTTGAAACTCCTCCCAAAAGATTAAACATTACTCATTCTAACAACATCTAAAAAATTTTAAGAGAAACCCTGATGACATTTAAAACTTAAACTAGTCTTTGTTTTTTTCCCTCAGTACAAAAGTGTCACTAGCTTCTTACTGTTTTTCTGAGAAACCGTTATGAAGATGACTTGCAGCTGCGATAATGTGGTCATTTAGATGAAGAAAACTTCTAAGGGACGCTAACATTTCCCGAGAGATTTGGAAACTGGGGAACACAGGATTTTAAGTCTATCCAAAGGGATAAGAAGGATAGAAAGAGAGGGATAGAAAGTATATCTCCATGTTTCCAGAATTTTCCATTGATTGACATTTGAAGTGGGAGTAAAGACGGAGTCAAAATCATCGAAATGTGTAAAAGTGATGTCTGCATAAAATTCATTCCAAAGATGTCAGCTATCAAGCAAGAGCAATGCTTCCATTAAAATCATGAATGGGCTGAGAGAAACTACATGGAGATGCCTAGAATCTGCTAAAAACATTCTGGACTGCTTCTTGGAGCAATTGGGGCATCCCTTTCTGGATGTCTTTCCTCTTGAAACTTCTATGAAATATGTTGAAAATGTGGATTCCTTAGCTGCAAAGTTAACCTGTAGAATTAGCACTTCCAGAGGTGACTGATACAACATTAAAATTTAAGATTCTGGAAGAGACTATTAACTAAGGAGTACAACCATCTTTTCAGTGTTAAATTCAGGGCCAACATGCACAAGTATGACCATAAAGGCTGTTTATAGCATGCTAAAGGCCCCCTGGTTAAGCATTTGACTACTGACCAAAGAGGAGGCAGTTCAAATCCAACAGCTACTCCACAAATTATGCGGCTCTGAGCTTCCATGAGCGTAGCTTTGGGAAACTTATGTCCTCTAGGGTTGCCACTGTCAAAGAACCACTCAATGGCATGGGTGTTATACCATACTCTCTTTCCTTTCTGACCATGTCTTTAGGAACACTATCCAAACCAAACCAGTTATAATTAATCAGCACTATTGGACAGACAGGTTTCAAAGGCTATTTTCCATGAAGTGGCTAGTAGATCTGAACTACTGACCTTTGGGTTAGCAACCAAGCACTTAACCACTGTATCACTTGAGACACTCATCAGTGTCACAAATCGACTGGTAGATCTCCTAAGCACTACCTTCCCCATTTTATTTTTAATGTCAAGTACAGTGAACAGCAAGAATATAAAAGGTTATCAATAAACATATTTTACAAAGAAAAGAAGCCAGAAAAATAATTGTTAAGTTGAAAACATATTACATATCAGGTCTTACGTTGAGAGATAACAAAAAATCCTTACTTCTTTAAAATATGTCACTTTAATAAATACTACTCAGAATCCAGAAATCTGACAAAATGTGCACACTTCTTTTTCCCATTTGGAATCTGGAATTTTTAAGCACTGAAGAAATTGTTTGGTAACACTGCATTTGCTGATCAGAAAATAATATCAAGGTTGTTCTGAGTTGAGAAAATGGGAACCCACCTGGAATAAATGACAGTCCTACTTTGGTTTCCAAAACTTGGGATTTGTGGAACCAAAACGCAGAGGAAAAGTGACACTGTTAAGTCAGTTGGCTCTATCTTGCGCTGCATGCTTCCCCACCTATGGGCCGACGAACCTTTTAAAAATGCTCTGGTTTGAACCTAAAGTAATTGATAGAGGATGAATCCTCATATCAGTCATTTTTAAAGCTCACAAGGAAGTTTTAATGTGCAGATTTGTTTGAAAACCACTTACAGACCAAATACCACTTAGATTGTTATTTACCCTCTATGAAATCACATGGAGATTTAGAAAATCACATGGGGATTTTGGAAGGTTCAACACTAGCTATAGGGAAGATATGTTGAGTTCAGTCATCAAAAATAAGACCTGTGTTGTAAACATTGCAGACGTATTGGGATGCAAGGTCAAGGCTGGTAGTTGCTGCAGCTGCTGCTATTGTGTGTGCCCCAGAGTTGGTTACCACTCTTAGGAACTATGTACACAACAGAACAAGACACCAGCTCCAGGGCATTGATACCACCCTTCTGGATCATATGTAACATGCCAAACTGTTCCTTTTGGTTTGGATTTGGTGTATTCCTTTCATCTTCTTTTAATATTTCCTGTATCGTTCAGCATTTTGCCCATGGAATCCGTGATCACTGCAACCCTAGCCTTGTTTTTGTCCACTCAATATTTTCAGCTTCAGAAATGCTGGGCATGTTCTTCCCTTTTGATTTACCAACTCCAGCTCTTTACCCATTTCATTTTCATACTTGACCTTCTCAAGTTATCCTTTGACATCTTCTGTTCAGCTCTTTTATGCCCGCAATTATTGCTGTCTCTTTATGTACTCTGTTTTCAAGAGAAGTCTCCATCTCTTCTGACATCCATTTTGGTTTTATTTTTCTAGCCTTTTTTTCCTATGATCTATTGCTTTCTTCATATATGATATCCTTGACATCATTCCAAAACATGCCTGCGTATGGGCTATTGAGGAAAGTATAGCGGAGACTCTGTCAAACATTCTTTGGACATGTTGTCAGGACAGTCCATTTTCTGAAAAAGGAGATCATGGTTGGTAAAAGTTGAGGAGCAGAGAAAAAGAGGACGATCCCTATAGAGATGGAATGCCACAGTGGCTATGACAATGAGCTCAAACAGAAGAAGAATTGCGAAGGTGTTTCAGGACTGAGCAATGGTTTGCTTTATCGTGCACAAGGACACTGTGGGTCAGAACCAACTTCATGACACCTACTAACAAAGACAAAAATAAGTTTGTCACCAAATCTACTCTTGAGACTTCCCCCAATTCAAGTGAAATATATTCAAGATTGCATGATGGCTGTCTCTGGCTGTCATAGACACATTTAAATTTTTTTCAGTTTTAACCTGAATTTGCATCTTGGCCTTGCTATAAGCTAATAATTCTTGACTTTCCTAATGCCAGGACACTTTAATATAGCTCCTCTTGTTGTGGTGACCCCCTAAATATAAAATTACTTTCATTGCTACTTCATAACTGTCATTTTGCTACTGTCATGAATTGGGCAACACCTGTGAAAGGGTTGTTTGACCTCCAAAGTGGTCGTGACCCATAACTTGACAGTCACTGCTCTAAGTGAAGACGTTGTTGAGCTTCTGTATCAGCCACAGATGTACTTAATTATATATATAGCAAAGTCAATAAGCAGAGTCACTCTGTATGCTGCCCAGGCTCATAATAACAGATTCAAAATCAGGATTGATATCTGATTTAAAGAGAATAAAAAAAATGCCTTCACTATTTCTACACTCACATAATTCCTATAAATAATCCTCCACTCCTGTATAAAACACCTTAACTATAGACTCAAGTTCTTTCTTGGCCATTTACACATTGTTTTAGCAGCAATTATTTCTTGCATAATAAAAATTTTGTCTACCTTTATACAAGGGAACGTCAAAATATTCGTGACAAAATTCCATTATATTTCACTCCTGTATTTCCACAAATTTTGTATTTTCTGCCTACCAGGTGGTTTTTTTTTTTTTTTTTTTTTGCAGTATTTCAATTGTGGATTAGATGGGAAGTGGGGGAGTTACATTGCAGAATATCAGCTCTACATTCATTATTTCTTTTGTTTGTTTGTTTTTTTGTTTGGGGGGGCATCAGAGCCCTCTGTTGGTCGTGGGAGCTACCCAGCGCAGCTCCTGAGAGCCGCCACTGGATTTGAATCGCTAAGCCCATGGGCTGCAGTCTGGCACTCAACCACTTATGCCACCATTGTTTCTAGCCATTCTTCATCCTCACCCTTATATTCCAATCCAGTCCCCTCCCCTGACACTTCTCCCACTATGCACCTCCATCTTCCTTTGGAAGCCCTCTGCGCATGCACACACATATGCACACAATCATACAAAAAAATGAACACACAAACACACAAATACATAAATAAAACCATACGAGTTTTAAAACATAGAAAAACAAACAAACCCTGAAATCTGTTAGCATGTGTGGCAGAAATGGAACAACACAGGAAAGACACTATATTCAAAATATGATTTTCAAGAAGAGGTGGAAATGGAACAAATTCAGAAAAAGGTAAGTAATTTTCCAAAGTCATTATTGGCACCAAAAATCAGTTTGGGCTTTCTGAATGCCCCAAAAAGTTTCACCATGGGAACAGATATTTTGGGAGCACTCATTCCCCACATTGACCGCTCACTTCACATTTTAAGGAGTTATTTGCAATCATAGCAAGCCAAGATGTATTGAATAATTTACTCTCTCTTTTAATCCTACAGAGTATATATCCCTAATTCATCTAATGTAATATTTCCCTTCAAAGGCTATAAAAATATGACACACTATGGATAAAATTATTGTGCTTCTTTAAATATTAGTCAATGATCAATGTATTTTAAAAGCATATAAAATATCTATGTGTATAGAAAGCTTTATTGCTGTTTTTTAAATTGAAAGGATGCTAAATAATTATCAACAATATAAGATTTGAATCAATTTATCAAATTCAGAAAAAAGTCATTTCAGTTATATGCTAAATGCATACTACAGAGATGTATATTTTAGCAAAGTAATGGAAAGCAATAGACTTAGCAAGGAAGGGATGAGAAATCAGACACAGGAAGATTGTTACTGGGTTCTGACGATCAATGAGGAGACGGTGACTAAAAATAACTATCTGTAGTCATGGAGAGGGATTGACAAATATAAAACAAATTGGTCATTGATGTGATAATGCATTAAATATGGAGATGAGTTTTGAAGGACAGGCAAAGTGGACCTTGAATATCATACCCAGGTAACTAGAAGGACACTGGCTGCTAGGGTTGACCAGAAGATCTGAAAATCATAGTCACTCCCAGGATTGAAAATTGGCATGGAAATTCTTCAAGGTGAAATAGGACTAAAAGCACTTCAAATGTGACAGTTAAGTAAAATGTGACATTGATAATATTCGTGGGTAGTTTCTTAAGCATTTCTTATTTCTCATACATTATAGCTATTAGTTTATTCATTTTCAAGTATATCATTAGCTGGGTAGCAAAGAGGTAGATATGTCCATCACTTTCAGATTAATTTCCCAGCTCAATGTTGAATCGTGAGGGTTCCAATAATGGAAACTATGTGAATGACCCATTCAGTGACAAATGGGGAGCGTAACAACTTGCAAAAGGAGCTATTTAGTGAGCTTTCCTGAAGAGTTACTTAACAAAATCATTCTTGCGGGAAAAGACTTTCAAAAGATGAGAGAATTTCCCATCTTTTCTGTAGGGTAGTATTAGAAAATGTGATTATTTTGCTTGTCAATCTACTACAAACATGCAGAGAACAAACACTTTATAAATGTCCATCCTAAATTCTTCTCAACAGTAGCTAGGTTCAAAGTCATAACAACAGCAACAGGAATAATTCTCTTAACCCTGCCTCGCATGCTAGAAGCTGTGCAATGATGAAAGGGAAACAGAGAGATTATTACTGAAACCTAAAACACTGGACAGACCCTGTCACCCTAATTTGAATGACTTTTTCTTCTTTTTTCATCCTTCCTTCCTTCCTTCCTTCCTTCCTTCCTTCCTTCCTTCCTTCCTTCCTTCCTTCCTTCCTTCCTTCCTTCCTTCCTTTTCTTTCTTTCAGTTTTCACCATACAGGCAGCACACTTTCATTAATTTTCCTTTTATACAAATAACTTATTTTATGTTTGTTAAGAAATTAGGCCAACTAAGTAATTTTATATGTGCTATTCCACAATTCTATGGCATTGATAATATTCGATGAGTTACGAAACCGTTCCTAAGCTTCCTTTCTGAGTGGTTCCCCACTCCTGGACATAAGCTCCCTGCCTCCTCCCTCTCCTCTTCCCTCCGCTCGTGCTCTTGTCCCTTGGATCATGTGCAGACAGGTCTCAAAGGCGCGCAGTGCTCCAGGGCAAAGCTCTTTGCTAACCACCGTCCACTTCCGCTTGCTTTCAAGGAGACTTCACCGGTATTTTTGGTTTAGAATTTAAAGATTATTTCGGTGAAATACTTTCACCGGTTTATTCGTTCTTCCTGGCTCCAGAAAATCTAGATGCCATGGGAATTTGAGATCTTTGTCTGCGTCTTCCGGACTCATCGTGACACTTCATGGTAGTACAAAATGCCTGTAAGGGTTTCTGCGGAGGCCTCACCCTAGGGTAGTAAAACATCTGATCTTTCTCCCAACCAGTGTGACAGGTGGTTTTGAACGTTGCATGTAGCTTACTAATGAGCCAGTATCAACTCAGTTGCAATGAGATGCTTTAGGTTTTATTTTATTATAATTTTATTATTATTATTATTATATATCTTATCCCTTTCATTTCGAATTCTTCTATAGAATTTCTTTTATCAGAATGCTTGGTTGCAAACATTTAGTTCTTTTGGTCACATGCCAAAGGGGACAATTCTTCACGGAGGGAATTAGACACACATTGCACTTCATCCTCTGATGACTGACACTTATGTTGTTCAAGGTGGACAGAGACCAATTGTGGTCACTTGGAGTCTGTCCCTCTTATGAACAGGGACTCTTGGGTTCCTAACATCATGCAAGGCAATTTATGGTTATCATTTTATTCAAGCTCTACAACTAATCGTGTAGATCAGTATTGTTTGGACTATTTTGCAGTTTAGGAAATGAGACCCAGATGAATTAACTAACTTTTACAAGACCACAGGCTAGGACAAACCATAATCAGCTGCCTGTGAATTCGCAGCCAAATAATAAATGATAATAGACAACAGATAAATCAAACACAAAGTATTTAACTTGAAAAATGCACAAGTAGACAATTTTGAGGCAGTTCCCAGTATAAAAGGAAATACTCAGGGATCACTTGCAAATGGAAAAATAAATGCCCAAATGACTTACAAACAGAGTTAAATCTTGCTAGAACAATGCTGCTATTTTAAACCTAAACAATGAAATTTATTTGCATGAACATTAAAGACAAAATCACAGAGCTGGCTAGGAAAATCAGGAAATTCAAAAGAGGATTTCAAGAAATGTTTCTATCCATTGGTCATATGGCTGTGTGTAGTGAATCTGCAGATTAGGATTAAATTGGATCTTCTAAGGATGCCTAAGGAAGAATGTCTGTAACAAAGTAAAGGATGCCGAAAAGTGTATTTTAAATACTTTTAAAGGAGTAGCAAATAAAAAATTTTAAAGTCTTTTGTATATAATCTATAGTAATAGACTTCATGGCAGTGTTTTGGTTCATATTGTTTTTAAATAAGAGTGCCAGAGAGAAATGTAAGAAATAACTATGCCACGTTTGGGATGTTTAGGTGTTCTCAATGATTTAAATACATAAGGTGTTGAAGAACATTATATCAATCATTTAAGATTGAAATGATCCTAAGGATAGATTTTATATATATATATATATATATATATATATATATATCAGCTACATCACTTATCTTTTTTCTTCTTCCTTAAATAATCAAACCTAGAAAGTTATGTATTAACAAATGATCATTTTTAACCAAGTTATTTGTTATTTCTTTAATCATGTGTGTTCAAAAGATGAAAACAAGCAGTAACACAGACTTGATGCATCACAGCTGTCCTCCCTGACACCCCACTAGATGATAATGGAGTGTCTTTGCTAAAATAACACATAAGTCAAGTAGTTCAAGAACGAAAAAATAAAATAAAAGACCCTTTGAAAGGCGTGTTTAGAGGAGGTTGTTCACTCAACATTTAGAAAAACAAGGAAAATGAGTAGCATACACTTAAAAAAAACTAATGGAATTTGTGCTTATTTAAACAAATGTTGAGTTCAAATGACAGTTTACCTCTAGCAATTATCATACAGAGAGCACAAACTTCACATTTCACTCCGCCCTTCAAACCAAGAATAGTGATAGATAACACTGGAGCAGGTGGTAAGAGAAGAATGAGAAAGAAATGGTTTATCCTAAAATTCAAGTTTTTATCAGACAAAAAACCATAAGCCAATAGTTATAATTCACAGTGGTTTCTAGAACCATCTTCTAGCCATGTGTCTGTTTATAGTACTAGTAGTACTATAAGTATCATATGCTACTGTGATACTGGAAACTGTGTCCCCAGTATTTCAAATACCAGCCGTGTCATTTATGGTGGAAAGGGTTCAGTAGAACTTACAGACTAAGATAGACTAGGAAGACAGACCTGGATAATTGACTCTGATAATTAGCCAACAAAAACTTTACAGATCACAGCAAAACACTGACTCACTCGAAGAAGACAGTATGTTTGGTAAAGTAGGCCAGTGAGGGGATGTGAGACACTCAGCAGAAAGGATTGACACAATAACCAGACAGAGAGAGTCGACTGCTAGTAACTGTCGGAATGACACAGAGTCTGAGAGTGCTTTCTTATACTGTGCCTGGGTCATTAAGTCAGCTTGATGGCTGCCAGCAATGAGAGCTTATTTAACTTAATCTAGATCATTACCTACACACAATTGCTAAAGACACACAAAGACAACAAAATATCTTCTTAAAATATGACCCCTTAATTTGACACACTAGCAATTATTTGGTCTTAAAACAATTTCTGTAAAGCATACTGAAGCGTAAAGAAAACAGTATAATTCAAAGGGCCACTCAAAGTCATCTATCATATCACATCAAGGTCACCTAAATATGACAAGGGCTTCATAAAGGCCCTAGAGAAATAGAATTAAAGATAATAGAAATGTTCTGTGAACCTTTGACAATCCTTCAGTTTACTTCACTGCACCTGGTTAGATGATTCACAAGGAACCCTTTTCCATCTTGTTCTCTTCATTTACATAAGTGGGATACAAGAGAATTGCTTTTTCCTATTCAACTAGGATTCTTAGTTGCTATACTGATTTTCAATGTATATGCTTTCTAAACTTGAATTTTCAAACAATTTAAAAACATATTTATTCATATGACAAAAACCAGTTTCATTCACAGATCACAACTGTCAGTGAAAAGTGTTTATGCTTCACAAAGCATCCTGTTTCTTTACTTGACTTCCAAGAGTTTGTCTGTCAGGAATTGGAATGGGACAGTTTCCATGTTGCATAACACAGTTCAGTGTACCGCACACCGGGTGGGGCCTCTGGACTCCCAGTGACTATGTGGATGGGTCTCCAGGGAACATGCTTTTCAAGAGTTAGAGATAGAAAAATAAATGGGCCAGAGGGTCAGGTTGTAGCCTGCTGGCTGAGTTCATTAGTTCTTCATACTTAGCAGTGGCCTCGGTAGCATGCCCATTTAAACACAATTTATTATTGATGCAAAATTTCACAACGGGAGATCCAAGATGAGTAATATTTTTGGCATACATTTGTATTATTTATCATGGTTTTCTCTTCTAGAACATTCCGGTAGATAAAACCCCTCAAGCTCTAATAAGTAGGGACCATTTGTTCTATCTGATTTTTCCATTTTAACTACTTCCAATAGCATCAGTTTTTCACTTCCTATTTTATTTAAGACATGCTGCCATTAAAAAAAAACATTGTATTGGAGGCTCATACAACTCTTATCACAATCCATCCATCCATTGTATGCAAAGTACATTTGTACACATGTTGCCATCATCATTCTCAAGACATTGTCTTTCTACTTAAGCCCTTAGTGTCAGCTCTTCATATTTTCCCTCCCTCCCCGCTTTCCCCTCCTTCATGAACCCTTGATAATTTATAAATTAGTATTATTTTGTCATATCATACACTGTCTGATGTCTCCCTTCACCCACTTCCCTGTTGTCCAGACCCCAAGGAGAAGGTTATAAGGACACCTTTGTAATCAGTTCCCCCTTTCTACTCCAACTTCCCTCCACCTTTCAGATATCACCACTTTTACCATTTGTCCTGAAGGAATCATCTATCCAGCATTCTCTAAGTCTCCAGTTCTTATCCATACCAGTGTAAATCCCATGGTCTAGCCAAATTTGTAAGGTAAAATTGGGATCATGATAGTGGGTTGTCGAGGGGAGGAAGCATTTAAGAACTAGAGGAAAGTTGCATATTTCATTGTTGCTATACTGGACGCTGACTGACGTGCTGCCATTTTGAAGCTTTAAAAGGTAAGTATTTAAGATCTTTAATGTTATAGAACAAGTAGCTTCTTTAGTATGGGTAGTTAGTACAAATAGAATTGGACCCAAGTTTCATAATGTTATAACTTAATAAGAACTAAGCTAGGGCAGAGCCCCGGTGGCGTAAGTGGTTGAGTGCGGGACTGCGGTCCGTGGGCTTGGCAGTTCAAATTCAGTGGCAGCTCTCAGGAGCAGCACTGGGTAGCGCCAACAACCACCAGAGGCAGTGATGTGCGCCCATCCCCCCCCCCCCAAAAAAAGAAAAGAACTAAGAGCTACACTACCCTTGAAACATATAAACTGTTGAAATGCAAAGTGACATAACAACGAGGAGAAGTCATATAGCACAACTTCCAATTTCACTTACTTCTATATTCAGAAAGTTTTAAGAATTAGTAAAATCATGCCAAACTTTTATAATATGTAACTTCAAATTTCAAAAATAAAGGTAAAATACATAATAAATAGGATATCATGAATCTAAATGTACAAACATTTATATACAACAAGTTTTTGTGTTCAAGACTAAGCTTCTAATTCCATTCATAGAATTATTTTATACTGTCCTATATCATTGTCTCTTAAATGCTGGGGTTTTCTTATGAAATACACTGTTGAGTTGATATATACTATGACAACAACATTTCTTCCAAAATATGTTGTTTGATGCTAATCGGGTATGTCTGGAGAGTTTTGGGATATGCCATCTCAAAGATGAAAATGTATTCAGAGATGACAAACTAATATCTGTGTGTATTTATCTCTTACTATTCACCCTTTTGCAGTCCTAAAGAGTCCGTTTTCAGTGAAACAGAATATTTGCATAACATGCTGGTCCGGTCATAGACATTAGCATGAGTTTAGGGCTTATACAAAACAGTCTGTTTTGAAGTACTGACAATTGATCCCAGTACAATATCTTACCATTATAAGCATTCAGAATAAAATCTATACCTAAAGCCAAACTCAATGCTGTCTGGTAGAAACGGACTCATAGTGACCCTGTAGGGTAGTGTAGAACTGTTCCCATGAGGTCCAAAGACTATCATTATAAAAAGCCCTGTCTTTCTTCCAGACCTATTGACCTTGAAGCTCGCAGTCCAAAGCATAAATAGTCCACCACATATGTAGTATATTTCATAAGTCTGCAGAGTGACAGACTACTAACATCACCAAATAAAAGATGGAGTTCTGAACCTTCCCTGAGATGATCCTTAAACCAAAAATAATCCCTGAGGACTTCTTAAAGCCAAACAAGCATCTAATTATTAAAACATGTCTTCCTTGAGCATTATGCTTTTCAATATGGGATAAAACTGACATCAGCACCATAAAGCCTTCAAATGACTCTTGAGGAACAGTGCCTTTGTGTGAATGACAGAGTTAACTCAGAAAAGAAGAGAAAAATGGCTTCACAACTTGATGAATGCAATTAATGCTTCTAAATGATTCATGTAGAAACTTGCACTGGTGTATGAATTGATGTGTATATATATAAATAAGATAAAGTTATATTAAAAAGATAGATGGGAAATTATGGTAAAAAAGTGGCTAACACAGGGTATGGCACCCCATTCGACTCAACCAGGGGTCACTCCGGGAGGTCAACTACAGACCTTGAACTTTATACAGATTTTTATATTATTATTTTTATTATTCTTTTACATATATGTATAGCATATTGAGAAGTTGTTTTGCTGTTGTTATCATTGTTTTATTTGCTTCAGTTGCTTCATTTTAGGAGGCCTTTTTTGTACATATTGTTACCTCTGCAGGTCTATTTAGACAAGATAGGCTGGACAAAGAGTCTGGAGGCAAAAATGAAAGAACTAATAGTTCCAGGGTAAGGGATATGGGAGAAGGGAAGGAGGGGGAAAGGGGGGGATGTCAACAAGCCCAGGAAAAAGGGAATAACAATTGATACAAAATCAGTGACAAAGTGGTTGAGAGAAGGCCATTAGGGATTGATTAAGACTAATGTAACAGAGAGAAAATACTGAAACCCAAATGGAGATTGAGCATGATAGTGGGACGAGAGGGAAGTAAATGGAAATCAAGGCAGGAACAAGGGGATAATGAGCATTTATAGAGGTTCAAATACAGGTATGTAACATAGGTACATATAAGTAATGATGGGGAAATAGATTAACGTGCATACTTACAGGTTTAGTAGTAGGACCACAGATGGGCATTGGACCTCCACTCAAGTACTTCCTCGGTGCAAGAATACTTTGTTCTATTTAATTGGAATTCCAAGATGCTCACCTTTCCGACATGATCACTGAAGACAAATGTGTGCATAAGCAAAAGTGGTGAACAAAGCTGATGGTGCCCGGCTATCAAAAGATGGAGCGTCTGGGGTCTTAAAGGCTTGAAAGCAAACAAGCAGCCATCTAGCTCAGAAGCAACAAAGCCCATATGGAAGGAGCACACCAGCTTGTGGGATCATGAGGTGTCAAAGGGATTAGATATCAGGCTTCAAGAACTAAAAAGCATAACATTGCATGCTTACTTTCCTGATATGATCACTGAGGACAAATGTGTTCATAAGCTAATGTGGTGAAGAAAGCAGATGGTGCCTGGCTAACAAAAGATATAGCATCTGGGGTCTTAAAGACTTGAGTAAACAAGTGGCCATTCAGCTCAGAAGCAACAAAGCCCACACGGAAGAAGCACACCAGCCTGTGTGATCATGAGGTGGTGAAGGGATCCAGTGTCAGGCATCAAAGAGCTAAAACTATGTCATTATTAACAAGGGGGAGTCAGATTGGGGATCCAAAGCCCATCAATTGGTGAAGCGACATCCTCTTGCAGAGGGGTTACAAGGAGGAGATGAGCCAGTTAAGATAAAGAGTTGTAGCAATGAGATATGCAACCTTCCTCTAGTTGCCAAATGCTGCCTCCCACCCACCATCATGACATAAATCTATCTATCACATAAATCCAGCTAGACCAGGAGATGTACTGTAAAGTTGGAAACATGGGAAATTTAGGATAGATGATCCCTCAAGACTAGTAATAGGAGTGGTAATACCAGGAGGGTGGAGGGATGGAGGAATAGAAAGGGAGAACCAACTTCAGGGATCTACATATAGCTTTCTCTCTAGGACACGGACAACAGGGAAGTGAGTGTTGGGACACATTGGACAGTGTACAGTATGAAAAAAAATAACAATTTGCAAATTACTAAGGGTTCAAGGAGGAAGGGAAACATAGGGAGCTGATACTGGGGGGCTGGCTGGAGGGAGGATGTTTTGAGAATGATGATGGCAGTAAGTGTGTAAATGTGGCCTGCATACAATTGATGTATGTATGGATTGTGATGGGAGTTTTATGAGCCCCCAATATAATGATTCATTAAAAAAAAAAGGAGGGAGGGAGAAGGGGGAGCTTATACCAAGGGCTCAAGTAGAAAAATGTTTCTAAATGAATACAGTAATTGGTGTATAAGTACGCTTGATACAAATGATATATTGAATGTTATAAGAGCTTTAAGAGCCCCCAATAAAATAATTGAAAAAGAAACACAAGTGAAAAAAAGTGGCTAACAAAAAATAGTGATGCAGTCCATGTTACTAGTAGCAATTAAAGAGCAAGGCCTGGAAAAAGAATTCAAAGTTGGCAAGTGGGTTTTGTTAGGTAAATTATATTGAATTCCAAGTGCATTGTACTTCCAGTCTTGTGGGTACAGGGTTCAAGGCTTCTAACAAAAAAGTGGGTAGGCTGAACCCACCAACTGCTTTACGACAGAAAGACAGAAGGATTCATGGCAATATTAACAGTGGTCAGGCACCTGGGTCACTTCCAACTCGATCGCATCCTTTTACAAAATGTTTTCAAATGAAACATCCTTGATAGGTTCGAACACTTAGAAAAGAAGGTCAGCACAAGGAAGCCCATGCTGACCTTGCCTCCTGGGTCATCCACCCAAGAGTGGATTGTAGACTTGCAGGAAAGTCATCAAAATACGCAATAGCGAATAGGGAAATAACTCAAGGAAATAAATGAACCTATCCATGTACAGCATGCTCCCTACACCTCATCCCATCTTCTGTTGCTAGAAGAATGTAAGCCACATTTTCTTAATCCTCAACGATCTGACTTCTTGTCATATTCTGGCATAGGCACAGGTGGTAAATTCCGAAGTAAAAGGAAGAGAACGTTACATTTGTTTGTTTGTTTGTTCTGGCAGAGACAACAACAGCCAGTCACAGGAAGCCTACAGAGCGGCAGCAGGGCTGATTTAAAAGTGACAGAAGCAGCAACCCTGCCCACCCTGCCTCTCTACACCACTAATGGCATGCAATTTTGTGACTGCAGCCCTGGATGAGAGTACCTGTCTGATCCTTAGATGGCAGTCCTTCATCTCTGTTGTACCCCTAATCTTTATCATACCTTTGCAAGTCCTAGTTTCGCTGTGATTCAGGTTTCCTGATATGCCATTCATACAACCAATATGCATCTCTAGAATCAACTTTTATCTTTACTTGTAAAATCTACTTTTTTTCTGGGTTTTTTTGTTTGTTTTCCAGAACCTATTTTCTAAATGTTACTCATCTCTTCTTTCATCTCAGTCTATCTTATTCACATTACTAAATTTTTTCACTATTTTATATGGTGTTCTACCTCATATGACAAATTATGGTCAGATGTATTTTCTTCTTGTAAGTCTTAAGCATAAAGAGTCCTTTTACTTTCAATACTGTTAACATAAAGTCTGCAATTTTTGCTTTACTTTACATATTCATTTATAAATACAGAAGGATTTCTAAGGTCATGTTGCCTTTGAAGAGCACAGGTAGATTTGAAAACTTTCCCATAATTTTATCTTCAGTCTAATTTATAATAATTGGTTCAGTAGTATGTATCTTTGTAGATGGAAATGGGTTGAAATTTATAATATATATTCCCAGGATTATAGTCTTTTATGACCACATATGAATATTTTTTTCTATTTCTAGTGCCTTGTATCATAAAAGTGAAAGAGATACAATATATCAAAATTTACAATCTCTACAAAAAACAGATTGATTCATGCCTCATTTATGTTTGGGAACCCTAGTTCCTGACTTGATACTTTTAATCAGGATACAAGTAACAGAGTGTGGGATGGGAAGTAACATTTTTATTGCCTGACCAAAACAGCAAGTGTGAGAAAGATGGATCTGATTCTAATTTCTTTCCCTTTTTTCGTGAACAGCTTCCTGCTTTGACATTTTAGAAACAACTCCTTGATTTCCCACTCGTTTGAGACACACAGTCAGCCCTTCACATGCCAGGGTTTGGTATTCATAGACTCAATCCGTATTGATTGGAAATATTGGAGGAGGTGAAGAAGCAAACAGTCAAAGCAATTGCAAAGGCTAAGAGGGAGCATGGTATTATTTGTGATTCCATGGTATGATGCATTCTAAGTATCTGTGGATTATTTAAAAAATAAGGGGCTATGCAAATTATATGCAAATGTAATGTCCCTTTATATAAGGGATGACTTGAATATTTTCAGATCTTTATACTCGGGGTTTGACTGAAGACTCCTGATACTAATTCCCTATGTTAAAAGGCCTCAACAAAAAAATAAACACACAAAACCTGTTGCCATCTGGTGTCAATACCAATGCATAATGATCTCAGAGGCAAGAGTGAAATTTCCCTATAAGATTTCTGAGGCTTTAAATTTTCATGGAAACAGACTACAATGTCTGTCCTGCATAGTCCATGGGGTTATGAATGGGCACACTTTCAGTTAGTCACTGTGTGCCTGACTTGCCTTAAAGTTAGCAAATGCTCTTCTAGGTTCAGGAAGTAGGTTAAAAATCATCATAGTTTTTTGCATACTCAGTGGGAAAGAGCTACTCAACTAATGCCCTTCTTAAACTACAACCCAGTTCATTCATAAATTATCCCCCAGCATTTTCCTAATATTACATATTCATCTCAATATAGGTTTCTAAAAAATAATATTCACTCAAAATTATGAAATTCAGGATAAATAAAAAGCTGCTATTGGGAAAAATGGAAACATGGGATAAAAATAAGTCAATCACAGATTGAAAAGTAATGAAAAGGCAATGAGGCAATGAGAAAATGTATCATATAAGGCAATCAATAGAAAGGCTACAGAACATATAAATAGCCATGATGAGGAGCTATCTGACACTACCCTTTGTACTTTTTATGATAGCAAGCACAGCTAGCTTATTTATAAATAAATAATAAATGCATCCTTGTAAAAATGAACACATGTGGAAAGATGAAAATTCTCTAACATATTACAGTCTCTTAAGATTCTGAAATCCAAGGGGGGAAAATATGTGGAATACTGAAGAAAAAAATGTGTCAAAAATCACATCTGAAGCTAGGAGCATTAATATCTAGTGGAATCATCAGAATAATCATAATATATGACTAAATAGAAGAAAAACATTGTGAAAACTTATAGAGTAGATGAGCTCAAAATGTAGATATTTTAGAGAAGTGAAAAGGTAATTTATCTTACACATTTACTAGTCTAATCAGGACATAACTAGAAGTTCTTTAAAAAAACTATACTGATGCCATAAACCAATTGTGATACATTTAATTTATTGCTAGTTATTTTTTAACCAAAATCATAAACTGAGATAAGAAAATGTTCTATTCTCTATATTTGCAAAAGTAGATTTAACCTTTATCATATATTTGAATAATTTCCTTACACCATTTTCTATTAGTTCAGAGTTTAGGAAACTTGGATACATATTAGATATTATATAAGACAATATGATAGCTTACATAGGATTATTATTTTACTAATGAATAAATTAAGAAATTAATTCAGTCATGGTTAAGTCATGCACACCTTTGATGTGCACATCCTATGTGAATGCTTATATTCACATGTAAAACACAACTCTGTATATACACAAAAACTATACCACAATTCCTATCCACTTCATTTTATCCATATGTGAAATACTATTAGGAATTGTATAGAAATATAAGACACATAAAAATCTCAGATCTAAGTAGAGAAGAGCATTATTTAAAAAGCAAATAAAATTAATAAACAAACATCTTAATTAGCTTATATTGAAACTAGATTGTAATGAAGCTTCTCCTCAATTACTCTACATTAAGGATAATCATTTGCCACTTATTCTCCCTTAAATGCTTCTTGAGCATTTAAGCTTCTTGAAATGTTATCTCTATACATATGATTTCCAGCCTTCCCCACCAATTCCCCCCCTTTTTTTTTTTAGAAAAAAAGATGCATTTCTGGAAATTAAGTCATTGATTATTAATTGTATAAAATAATATTTGTATTATGCTCTAGGAAGTAGGCTTTGGCTACAAAGGGAGGACAATACAGAAATCAAGCCTCTGATAAAAGCATCTCAGTATTTGGAGAAACAGCCATTATTGTTCGGATATGATCCTGAGCCCAGGGACCATGAGGTTTCTCTTATGCAACATAATACCCAAGCCCTTTGTGCGAGTCTTGTGGACGAGTTTGATAAGTTTAATAATTTCACTGTGGCTAAGTGCTTCTCAGTAAAGAACCAAACAGGACAGAAGGATATATTAAAATGTTATCATCATAAACTGAAATAAACAAATCCCTATCATCTACTACACCTAACATTGTGTTAAGCTTATAGACCCTAGAAGCCTGTCCAAAGATATACATAGACATAACTGGGTTTCTGGATTTTCTGTTTTGGCAAAAACTATTTACTATTAATATATCAAAAAATAGTGTAGTGAACTAGTCAAGTTTATTGCTCTCTTCCAACACTTGCCTATGATGAACAAATCGGGGCTTTGGGGTCATAGCAGTCGTGTCATACCCTAGAAGACAGAGCGATGCAAAGCTTCATCAACATTGGGGCATTATAACTTCCTAAGAAGTAGACCTAAAGCTATAGACATTTCAGCTCAAATGTGAAATATCCATATTTATTCTACTAAATCCATCTCAGATGTTAATACACAGTATCTTTTCTTTTATGACAGGACTAATATAAAACAAGAGCACACAAAAGGCCAGAGAAGCAAAGATTAGAGGGAGCATTACATTTTCCAATAGGTTTCAGTATTTCGTTAAAATTAGATTATGGGAGGGTGAGTAAAATACATTGCCTCAAAATTATAAACACTTATTAAACAATGTTATCAACATATGAAGCTATTGTGTCTGCACATTCTAAAGACGGTGTTCACAAGATTCCGCGAGCATGCACATGGCTGGGACCATGGAAAATCCAAACTCACTGCCATTGAGTTGAGACTCTATAGGACAAAGCAGCACAGCCCTTGTGGATTTGTGAGGCTGTGTCGCTTTCTCTTGCAGAGTCATACTGGTCACGCAGTGTGCGGCCCACTGTGTAACCCACCAGATGCCTGAGTTCACCTTTCCTGACCTTTTTCTTACCCAGGCAGTTGTCAATTAAAAAACTAAACCAACAAAAACCCTTCTTCTTACTAAGCTCTATTCTTGGAGAAAAGTCTGTCAAATTTACTCCTTTGGAGTCCCCTCAAAACATCCACCATCGCCCATTTATGGGCTATCTGCTTCAGGATATTTACAATATTAAACCCCCCCAAAGAGGTGGTTCTATTCTCTCCTATCGTGTAACGGTGTGTTGGAATCAACGTGAGGGCAGTGGAATTTAACAGTTCCTCGAAATTTCTGAAGCAGATTCCAAAGGACTTATCTGAATGGGATCATCTACTTTCTTCGAATCCATTAATCAACATATTCAACCACATCTACTTTCTTCGAATCCATTAATCAACATATTCAACCACATTTTGAAACACTTAACCTTTCTCTCACACTACAAAAGAGAAGAAAGGAGCTATTACTGTTGCTTTCCACATTTATAATTACAAAGCTCACTAATTGTAGTATAACTATGCAGAGATGAAAAGGGCCTATAGAAAAACAGCTTTCTTCACAACTATTTCTTGTGTTGACTAACAAAATTAACCAAAAAAAAAATTGTTTACGCTGTATGTGATCATTACTTATTTAAAAAATATCTATTACATGCCAACTAGATGCCAAGAAGCCTGCTACTCTGAGCACTGTTCTTAACAATGAATGAAGGAAAACCTTCTCATCGGGCTTACTTTCTATTTGAAAGAAACATACCACAAAGACAACAACACATGTCATAATATGAAAGGAACAACGCAGTGGAATTTTTTTCAAAGCTATTTATTTATTTGTTTTACAAAACAACCTTATCACCTACAAAAATACTCTTTATTACATTTAGTACATTTGTCAAATCTATGTGGTTCCATTCTTGGAAACAGTTTTCACACTTATCTGTTTGATAAGTTCACAGAGCCCAAATAGGTAGACTGATCATGCCTGAATTCATTGCATGTGATTACAACTCTGAATTTATCAGTGTGAGAGCAGAAGAAATTGGAAGATTGCAAACAAAGAAATGACAGCATTTGTCTTCCTTTTCAAAGCCTAGCTATGGGGTGACTAAGTCCTGGAGAGGCAAGGCAGGACATCGCACACTGTAAAAATTACTATGCAAGTGATGATGGTGACTAAGACCATGGTGGTAACTATGTAGATGGCAAGAAGTGGTGATACTCAAAGTGTATTTTGAAGTTTGGTGGAATAGGATTTTGCAGAGAAATCCAATGTGGGAAATAAAAGAAACAGAGCTGGGAAAGATGACTCCAACTTTTGTGGCCTGGGCAACTGGAAAGTATAATAGGATAATCAACATGTCAGAGACATGGTTTCCTGAATATGATCCCTATTTATATTCCAACTGAGGACAAAATGACATTTAACATTGTAAAGACTCTTCTCTCTGGCCGCTTTATTTTTTTTAAACAGCTTTCTAAATTATTTGATTTAGCTCTTCATTTCTCTGATAAAGCAGTATTTAGAAGCAGATCATTCTGTTTCCACTTCCTGCTGAGAAAGTACATCCCTACCCTCGATATCCTGAATTGGAATCCTCTGATAAATAAGGATCCCTAACATCAGAAAATCCAGACAAACTATGAGAATCACCTGGAAATCTTGTGAAGCTGTAGATTCTGATTCAGTACATTTGGGGTGGAACTACAAATTCTCATCCAGGAATGAGCCAGTTGGAACCCCTGAAATAAAGTTGACTTCTCATCCCCCCCCCCTTTTTTTGGCTGCCTACATACCAGTGTCTTTATTTCAGCAAAGGACAGAACCACTTGTGTTACATGTACACAGCAAAACTTCCATCCCAAACCACTAATTGCGGTTTTGAGGAATGAACTACCATTGGCTTGTCGCCTGACACGAGGCTATCTTTTAATCCCTTGCACTGTATTGACTGAAATCAATCCCAGGGGTAAGCCTTAAAAAAAAAAGAGCACTGCAGCAGTGGATCCCTGTTGCCATAGTGGTTATAGGTTGGGCTGTTAGCTTCAAGATTTGCAGTTCAAAATGACCAGCTGCTTCTTGGACGAAAGACGAGGCCTTCTGCTCCCACACAGAGTTCCAGTCTCACGAACATAGAGGGGCAGTTCCTCCCTGTGTATAGGGGTCAGTATGAATTGAAAAGGGCTGGAGAGCAGTGAGGTTCTGAGCTTATGGCTAGCAGAGTTCTTTCTCCAGACGCCTGAAGACAATGGCATCCGAGTCTTTAAAGTTTTATCAATACAAACTCAAAGACAAAATAAGCAACCCAGAGTGCTGTTACAGGGAGTAGGCGTTTCTTTAGCAGATGAATTAGCTGTCCATGTCCTAATGTTCCTACTCAGGGTCCTTTGACCTAATAATCAAGGTGAGCTGATAGAAGCAGTCAAGGAGTTGAGGCAGAAGGGCTTCATTGCCAGGGATTGTTTCCTTCCCACGATTTTGCTGTCAGTCAAAAGCAATGGATTCTTTGCCCATGTGGAGGGAATGGCTATTTCATGATCTCAGCCAGCATTTATTACATGCTTTTTATTTACTCAGTGAGTGTGGTGACTCACCGAAAAATGTGCTGGTTTGAACCCATCAGTCATTCCAGGGGAGAAAGATCTGGCTGTTGGCTCACAGGAAGATTTATAACCTTGGTAATTCATCAGGGTCTTTCAGTTCGATCCTATTGTATCACTATGAGTCTGAATCAGCTTGATGACAATAGGTTGCTTTGTTTTCCATTGTCCACTACGTCCCCAGGTAGCTTCTGCTGATCTTAAATCATATGACATGGCCATAGGCAAAGAAAAGAAAAAGTTCTATGATCCAACAAATACACAAAATGCTACATCTAATATTCCTTCTGTAGAAGTTATGAAGAGCTTCTAAAATAAAGGTCCTGTCAAGTTTGATGGTGACTAAAGCATTAACTGCTTAAGCGTCATTTCCCAGACTTATCTTTACTAACTGGCAAAGTCAAAAAAGGCTTTAAGGGAGATAATGGAAAGAGCACGGACTTTGAAGATACACTGCAAGGGAAGGCTGATCTCCCACGTCATCCGGAGGGAATAAGAGAGATGCAAATTAAAGATAGGTGGAAACAATTATTCTCCAGATCAGTGGTTCTCAACCTTCCTAATGCCACAACGTTCATACAATTTCTCATGTTATCGGGACACCCAACCATAAAATTATTTTCGTCACTATTTCATAACTATAATGTTGCTATTGTTATGAATCATCATGTAAATATCTGATAGGCAGGATGTATTTTCATTGTTACTAATTGAACATAATTAAAGCTGTGATGAATCACAAAAACAAATAATTATATATTGTGAGATATTTACTTCTAATTACAAATAAAAGAAAAGCTACCCTGAAGCATGGTGTAGCATGGGTAACCATCTTCACACTGGATACTCCTCTATCTATATGTGGACAGACCCGCCTGGAGACGTGAGAGGAGTGGTGTCTCAGTTTCTCAGATCATGGGAAATATATGTTTTCCGATGGTTTAGGGGATGCCTGTGAAAGGGTCATTCGACCCCCAAAGGAGTCGCCCCCCACGGGTTGACAACCACTGCTCTAGATAGTATATGACTACCCTTACCAACTGCTCCTGGATAGAGAGGCAAAATGCAAGGCGGAATTGAAAACCATCAAAGAAGCCAGACCTACTGGGTTAGCAGAGACAAGTGGGAGCTTGGAGACTATGGGCTTTGGTCTGAAAAAGAATCATCAATCATTTATGATCGAAAGGGCAGTGTTTCCCCAAAAAGAAAGCTCTAAAGGTTAGGGAGTTGGGAGAAAAGGAAAAAAGGAGAACAGAAAGAAAGCAGGAAGGTTAGGGTCCAGCGAGGAGATGCAACAGAGAAGCTGAAACAAAACGAGTGTGAATCATCGAGTGTAAAACGGATGATCTGCTCTGCACTTCCACTTCCTCCACCAGATAAGGCTAATGCCCAAAGAAAATGGTCAAAAGTTAGTAACAGACTGATACATCAAAGATCATTTTAATTATAAAGCTGAGGGCAGACCTGGGCATCATGTATATATTCAAACAATTTATAATTATACAATAAGCTTTGGTCTCAACTTCACTCATCAGACTTTTCTTTGTGGCTTTCTCCATACATGAAACCATGTATAGGAATAACACGAAGGAAAAAGGAAATTATTCTTGCCCTTTACCAACTGATGGCATGTGAGCAATTATATCCTTGTATGAGAACTAGGCTGATAAGCTCAGGGGAGGGCTATGATTCTGGAGCACTAATATTTAACTTGGATTTTGGAGCATGGAGAGGATTGTTGGGGGAAATATGCCAAGAGGAAGTAACTTCTAAGAGATAAGATTGCTCAGACACATGGATAGGACAGAGTCAATGAGTCAAAGGCCGGATTGGTGACTGGGATCTCACACAGTAACAAAAAGAAATCCCAATAGTTTGAACGCAGCCCCAAAGCCAAAAGGCAGTGAAACATGAAGTTGAAGAGTGTACAATTGCCTGCATGTGATACTCTACTAACAAACCCTAGACATATAACTTTAAATCTTTAATTTGTGGTTATTTTGAAAACACAAACTCCATCATTCTAGTCTTCAGCATAAAAACTACTTCTAGACACCAGGGTCCCATAATATCTACCACTCTGAAAGGGTGAATCTTTGGTCCTACCTGCTAAAAAATTTTAAAAACTGAAGGTGAGTGAAAGATTCAGGAAAAGGTCTGAGGAAGTCGTAAGGTTACTGAAGTCTAAAACAATTATGGAGTGGAAGTTTGAGCTACTTTTGAAAATAAGAGAGACTTTATCTTTACTTTTCTCTACAGTCTTTTTCAAACACTCCAGACAACCAGATTTTACAAATTTCACTAACACGCTTGAATGGATTAAAGGTAAATAGTTAAGTTTAAACACTAAGTTGTGTAACACTGAAGTACTTTCCAGTAAATACCTTAGCTTTTTAAAATTGCTTATTTCCTTGAAGTTGGTTTCAGAAAAGTCACAGGGAAGAGTTCTCAGACATCCAAGTGTTCACTCCCTCACTGTTTACTGCCAGTTGACTTTACTGTTCTTACCCTCACATGTCACTCAATCAGCTTAAAATTATGGTGAGCAATGTCTTGAGAGTATCATTTTTTTTGCAAAAATAAATAAACAAAACATCCTCACATTTAATATATTTATCAAAATATAACTATATTCCCATGAAGAGTTTTTAATAGACCAGATTACATCCAAATTTCAGACAACTTTTTGTTGAAGCTAACTTGATCTACTCCTCATACTTTTACTCAGTCCTGCTTTAGGACAGTGTTCTCTCAGACATAAAAATATTCTGTAACGAACTATGTGTTAATCAAGGTTTCTATAAATCTGTCTTTCACTTTCTTCAAATAAAAAAAATACATGTTCAAATGAATGTGCTTTTACATTTTAAACACAACTTTTAAAGTATATTGGTACAGGGTTAGGATTAAAGTTAAGGTTGGGGGAAAAAAGTATACTGGTGCAGAGTTTCCTTCTGTTGTACACAGAGTCACTGTGGATCAGGATCTACTTGACAGCACCTAATAGAACCTTGAGGATTAGCAGGTGGATATGCTTTAAGTCAACATTTATCATGTGTCTTCTAGTATTGAGCAGTTGTTCCCAAACATTATAAGTTTTATGCTCTAGACCATAGAAGAATCAAATGTAAAAGAGTTAACAAATAATGCCAAATAATAGTTTAGGAAAACAATGTCAGTATTATCATGAAATGTGCAAAAACCAGGAGTTACAAAACCAAATGAAAAGAGCATGCATAGCATTTCTCGGGCTGAAAGAACTGGGAAAAAAGCCAGAGTTTCTATATTAAAGGAGCTTATGGAAAAAATACTGATTGACATCGGGGGCATCAAAAGAAGATACAGGAATATATTAAATCACTATACAAACAGGCGGATATTCAACCATTTCAGAGGGTAGCCTATTTGAAAGAACAGACGCATTGAAGACTAAAGTTCAAGCTTCACTAGGATATTGATGAAAAACAAGCCTCAGGAAGGATTGGGATACCAAGCGTAATGCTTTAACAAATTGGTGCAGTGTTTTGCCAAGAAATTTGGAGAGTGGTGACAGTGAAGCGGAGGTCCTTGTCTAGAGGATGGGAAGGAAGGAAAGGGGGTAGAAAGGAACTAAAGTCCCCTTGTTAGGGAAACAGGGAGTGTGGGTGAGGACTGGACTCTGCAGCCAGGAAGGAACAGGGGCAGAAAGGAGCTGAAAGTGACCATGAACAGGAGGGAAGCAGACAGTGAGGATGAGGACCAGGAGACCCCAGCCAATGGTCAAAGGATCTGAGAAGATCCATGTTTGTGCTCACTTCATAGAAAATGGATTCAACAGAATGCAGAAATGATCGAATAATATCGTTAGTATCATAATCATGCAAAAAATGTTACAGTACACTGACAGGTACATGACAGACAGTTAAGCCAGATTCTGAAAAGGGTGTAAAGCAAGAAATGCCATGGCTGATGTCAGGTGAACCTTAGCTAAAAGCAGGATATGTGTGTGTGTATGTTATTGACTATGAAAATGCATTATTTCATGTGGATAATGATAAACTATAGCTAACATTATAAAGACTGAGTATTCCAGATCACTTAACTGTGTTCATGTAAAACCTATCCATCAAACAAATGGCTAATAACACCAAATGCTAATGTACCTCTGGAGAAACAGGAACTCTTGTTCACTGTTGGTAGAAGCAAAAAAGGATACAGGTACTTTGCAAGATAATTTGACTTTTTTTTTTTTTTACAAAACTAAATGCTGACTTAATAGAAATCTGGCAATTAACTTTCTAGGTCCTTACTTCAATGGATTGAAAATTATGTGCACATGAAAGATTTGTGCCCAATGTTAATAGAAGCTTTCTTCATAACTTTCAAAAATTGGAAGCAACCATGATGTTCTCAAAGTATGATACAGTCACACAATGGAGTATTATTCAGTGAACAAAAAGGACACTATCAAGTTATAAAAAGACATAGAGGACATTTAAACCCATATTACTAGGTAAAAGAAACAACCCTGAAAAAGCTACGTGTTGTATTATTCCACCTGTATGACAGGCTGGAAAGGATTAACCTCCAGAGAAAGTGCAAAAGATCAGAGATTTCCAGGGACTCCAGGAGAGAATAAAATGATAAAGGGCGCACTTAAGGTTCAGGGTATTTTGAGAACAGTGAAACTACCCAATCATAAGATTGGGTTGATGATACTTTAACAATATCATTAAAAATCTTCTCATTAGATCCATATTACTTCCTATGCAAGTCAATATTTTCTCCTACTTGCCTGGTTTGCAAGAACCAAAATGTGTCTGGCTTCCTCCATTGCACATAAATTCTGCCTTCCACCTTAATCTTCTAAAGAGAAGACCGCGCACGCTAAGGCTCAATGATGTCACATCACGAGCAGAATAAAATGCAAGAAACCTCAGCCTGTCCTACCATGGTCTCCATGGTGTGTGCCCTTTCTGCCTCTACAACCTCTTTTCATGAAAATGTTGGCTCTGCTCCTTGAATCCAACCTATTTGTAACATTTAAACTTGTAGTTTTCACTTCCTGAAATACATTTCTCCCACACATGCAATTGGCTGACTCTCTTGAAATTTTCAGACAAAAAAAAATAGTCCCTTTTTAAATTTGAAAAAAAATCGTCCCTTTTTAAATTTGTTCTTCTCTGGTCCCCCTGTTCTAGAATTTGCATAGATAGCACTCATTACACGTGAATGCTCCCATCGTACCTCTTCTACAAGATGCTATGTATTAGAGTGCAATTCAAAATGAATGATCTATTTGCTAACTGGTGACCTCAATACTTAGAATAATGTCGGGCACACAGTAGGTATGCAGCCGTGTGTACTACATGAGAGAAGTAACGATCCTTCGACTTACCACCCACTTGTTACTTTTTGTTTTGCTGTGATCGCTCATGGAAGACTAGGAAGCTATGCCATCAGTATTTCCTTGCCCAAAGGGGAAAGGTTTCAGCAGAGCTTTGAGACTAAAACAAAGTAGGAAAAAAGGTGTTGAAATTTAATTTGGAAATTTTGTTTGATTGGATGGCTTCATACACATCAGAAGAGGTCAGTAGCTGCAGAAAGAGATCGTGTTCAATGAAGCAGAAGGCCGGCAAGGGGGAAGACAGACCCCGGGTGAGAAAAATGGGAGCAGCAGCCACAATGTGGGGCACAAAATTGCCCATGATGGTGAAGCTGACTCAACCTTTGGTAACATTTTGTTCTGTTGCATATAAGACTTTCAGAAGTCAGAGTGGATCAATAGTAGCGCTCCATCTAAAGAGTGTTGAGAGACCAAAAAAACAATAAGATATACCTAGATCTATGACAAAGACTCGACTGTTCCTTAAAGACACGGGGCAACTTTGCTTCCAGCTATACTAAAATGAGATACTATCTCTGGCAGCTTAACTTCTTGGGAAATGTACATTTCACAGGCCTTTCAGGCAATTACAAACAGCATACAAGTTAGAAGAAAGCAGAGAGTTAGGGTTCTTTCCATGCTTTATCAAAAGCATGATATTGTTCTTCATGCAGCAAGCATTTAACGATAAACGTATGAAAAATATCTATGCAGTTTTATTTTACTGGAGAGACAGGAGGAATACGGAAGATGTTTTCAGGCAGATATTTGCTGAAGCAGGCGAGGCAAGCTCGTTTGTTCACAGAACACAAATTCCTAGCTATGCTTTGGATGGGAACAGCTTCATTTCAGGCATGTGGGGGAGAAAGGGTGGAGGGAAAAAATGTTCAGCCTATGCTATTTTTAAGTTATTTGTTCAGAATGGCTATTTTTCCCTCTGATATTCTTGAACTGCCCAAATGTCAGGTTTCCACGCACTGCTGTCTGAGGTTCTCAAAGGCCCTGCTCTGAGGAAAGAGGAAGGGATCATCTGTTCATCTTCTCACATGCTGCTCCCGCTGCTGATGCTCTTACAAAAAGCTTTGTGACCTAGAAAGGAGACGGGCGGTATGAATGATGCACACGCTGCAGAGAGCCTAGGACGTCATCAGGCTATTTATACCTCCAGGAAGGAAAAAATGAGTCTGGGGCACTAACTCTATACTCCACGGACCGGGTATGGAAAGATCATCTGGAAGAAACAATAAACATCACGGCAAAGGAAGTATTTATGCTGTCAGTGTGAACAAGAAGGCAAAGCCATATCCTCATTTCCCTTGGTCTTACCACGATTCTATTTTCTTTGAAAGAATTTTCAGTTAATCCTGCAACGTTTCCTACTATGGTGAAAAGCATCCTGCATCAGAGTTAAGGACACTGCCACCCACATTTCAAAAGCTGGCTCTGCTCCATGGGCGCACACATACGCACATGTTGCTCTAGTCTGTAACCATTTGGACACAGGCTTTGAGGAAGCCTGTATGGGTTTTAAAAAGTATTCAGAAACATCTTAACAGATCCTTGTGTGACTTCAACTCTCGGCAGGAAAAAAAAAAAGAAAATATTCACACAGATTTGTACAAGATGGTAGAGAAATGGCTTTCTCAAAGTCTGTAAGCAAGCTTCTCTTAAATGGTGAAACATTTCCTGAAAAACCTAGATAAAGCTTGAGCGCCAGCTGTTCCCACATATGTCTGCATCTCTAGGAAAACGTTGGTGGTTTACCTTTGTTGCAAATGTATGCAATACCATGGGAGGCTCAACAGAAATGAGCTGCCCAACTGATCCATTTGGTTCTTTTGTGATGCATTTCTTTGTGTCATTTCTGCCAAGTCACTTGGCTCTGGGCTTGTCCTGGGAGATGTTTTACCATTGACTTTGTTGACAGCTAGCCAGAGTAAGAGGCGTGTTCTTAGGTTACAAATCAGGTATTTTTCTAGCATGAAATGAATGGATACATCTGGGACTCACACCTACAATCTAGATTGCTGACTAGAACACAAAATAATTTCATTTTAATGAACTCAATGTTCACTGCATAAACACTTTCTGTGTTCGCATAGAGCCGGAGACCATTTCTAAAACTGAGGATCTAAAGGCATCCACTCTCTGCCTATGTCTGCTGACATCCCATCTGGTTTTAATTGACTGGACATCCTTTATACTTCATCTTCAGTCATTTTATCCATCCCTCTCAATAGGGGGTGACTGAATTTTCCATTAATTGGATTAGAGAGAATGAATAATCTCAATTCCTTACTTTCGCACTCTCACAAGGTAACTGTGCAGCTTGTAAATGTTATCAAGCCTATAATGCTATGCTGCAAACAACACAGTGATAGATGGATAAAGTCGATGGACTTTGAAAAAGAAACTTACCTAATTGACTAGAATTCTCAGACTATCAATGGACTGATAAGAACCAGTGCAACTGACTTTTTTGGTCTATTTATTTTGGGGGGGGACTTATGAATTATAGCAGTATTAATATTTGATAGCTCGGTATTTTAAGTAGAAGAGAGGATAAATCAATGTGTGTGAAAGCTTATAGGTCAGAAATGAGATGCAATGCATGATGGAGCTGGGACCTGGGGGAGTGGGGGTGGAGACAAGGACAGAGAACCCAGAATGGATTTGGAAATGCAGGTGTAACTATCTTGTATGACAGTTTCTCTGTACACGTTTTCAAACTGGCAAACAATAAGGGAGAAAAGAAATACAAGGGAATTTTCAAAAGGTCTGGAAGGCATTAAACTAAAAGAGAATGGAAAGCTTCCATGACAATTTTGAAGCCTTGGTATATAACATTTAAAACCTAATCAATATATCCCACATTGCCGAGTGGGGTTCAATGATTATAATGGTTCCTAGGGCACTAGCCAGTCCTACAAGGCTGCCCCTTTTCCTTGTTCTTTCCTGCCCTCCAAATTGCCACAGAGCAGCTACCTACATGGCTCTGCCTTGTGATGTGCACCCCGCACAGGCAAAACCAGCAGTTTTCTGGGTGAATGATGCATATACTGATAGAAGCACTCAGGAGAGGGCGAGTGCAGCTGGAACAATTTCCAACCATTTTGAGGGAGAGGGAAATTATCTTCTATGAGAAAAATATGCTGAATGAAAAAGCAGCTCAACAATTAAAGTGGCTTTCTTTTGTAAAAGGGAATTTCAATCTCATAGTATAAGTGTGTATGATATTTATATTTAATCATAAATGTATGTCAATATATATCTCCATAATTTCTAACACAATTACTGTGAGGCAAAAGAAAACCCATAGTGAATGAACACACATGAAGTGAAAGGAACTATTCTTTCTGACCAATAAAAGGAAAACACTGGCAAAGACCAGCGAATAGGGAAAATGTGTGGATCAAACAGATAGCGCTCTTAGATCTCACTTTGTTTCCATATATCTGATCACATCAACAGCCTTTATTCATTTAGAAAATAATGAGATATTACCAAAATAACTGCAGTTGACAAATAATGCTGCCATAGGTAGATACTTAATTTACCTCACTCAAAACCAACCCAACAGCAAATGCATTGCTGCCAATTCAATTCCAACTGTGTACAGAGGAGACCACCATATCTTTCTCCTGAAGAGCAACTGATGGGTTGCACCACTGATTGTCCTTCGGGCTAGCAGCTGAGCATTTAGCTGCTGCACCAATATGTCCCTTCTCCCTACATCTTTTCAAAATACCAGGTAGAGGTATTTTGGTTTCAGGTGCAGATATTTAGTATTATTTAGGGGTATTTAGTTCTTACCCCTACATTCCAGTTAGGGATAAGATCTAGGGAGATTTAGTAAACCCTACCCAAGGAATAGAGTAAAATAGTCTCTTCATTGCTACATTTATCCAAAATGTCCTTCTGCAAATCAACTTTAATATAACTTTTTCTTGCAAAATGAAAGACAAGTAAACAATTAAACTTGACAAAACAAGATTAAAGGCTAGCGAATGTTAGGAAAAACAGTATGTATTATGAAATTCAGCACTCACCTAAAAGATCACTTCTATGTGGAATTTTGATCCATTCAAACTCTGCTCATTACCCATGGCTAATCAATTCTGAAAGATGCCTGAAGCATGCTGATGACTGTAATCCATTCTGACATAGAATTTGATGTCTATTAATGTTGCATGATGCAAAAGTGTTAGTCAGTGCTTCAAAATGTATCGCTATGTGACAGTCATGGAGGGTCTTTGAGTATGACTAGTGGTAAAGAACGGTACTCCAAAAGTAGACACAAATCAAGGAAAATGTAGAAAGAAATTAGAGTTCATGAAGACTTCAGAGAATGACAAGTATTTTCAAGTGAAGTCACAGGGGCAATATTACTTTCTATGTACCCTTGTATTCCTCTACTACACTACCTAGTGTAAGTATACTTACTGTACTGTCTCCTTGAACACACTGCTTTTTAATAGAACGCCATTCAAGAAATTAGGTCCATGCCTAATATATGATTATGATTTATCTGCAGAGTACTTCCTCTTATAATATTATATATTCATAAAGTTTCAAAAACAGCAATAAATTTACAACACTGGTAGTTTTCTCCCTTCTATTACCTATAAGTGCTCAAAGATTTGGTGGGGTAAGCCACTCTGAATGGCACTCTGAAATGGCATGTGCTCAGGAGAACTCTTAAAGGAAAATACATTCTTTTCAATCAAGTAGCCTCAGTTCTGCTATTCCAGGAGAAAAAGAGGACAAGTTAATCTTCCACAATTGGTCAATATAATTCTTCACTCTCATAGCTATAAAAATGTCACATGGAAGATAAGAATCCATATAAACAACTGACTATTCAAAATTAAGTTTTTAAAGAAGTACACCCCCCCTCACTACAGCACCAAGCAAAGCTAACATTGTTTGATAGTCTTTGTTTATGCTGCAGTAGACAGCATTCAAAAAGTATTGTGTAAGCGATATATTGAGAAATAGGTTTGTACTTGAAGAGCAACTGGCCCAGAAGTTTAATCATTGCAACCTGAAAAACATATGAACGAGCCCAAACTTCTTTTGTTAAGTGATCAAATAAAATCAAAAGAGATTTATAAGACAGCCTTGCTTTCCACCCTGGTTCTAATGTTTTTGAAATGAATTCTGACCTTTAATCTTCTCATAGAGCCAGATCCCAAGTTCCTCATGGGATAGTGAGAGTATTCACCAAATTTGAGTACCCCCCAAATTTTCCTTATACATTACATAGTTTGAGGTTTGTGGAGGGTAAAACTTAAAGATGAAATCATTCTAAAACAATGGTCTTAAAAATCCTCAGAGAGCTTAAAGAATACATTAGGGAAAGAATGCCACGATGGCTCAGATAAACTCAGAGATCTCTACCGAGACACTTTATAAACAATGCATTAAAGGACAAAAGGAGATCTAAACAGCAATAATAAGAAGCTGTCATCCCTAATAGGGTAGCAATCAATAAGATTAAATGTGAATGGTATATCAAAGATGATGGAGAAAAACAAGCAAAATAACAAACTTTCAACCCCAAGTTTTGTATCTAGTCAACGAGTCTTCAAAAATAGGGGTGAAGATAACAAACCCTGAGAGGTTGTCAGTAAACCTGCTCTACAAGCTATGATCGAGAGTCTTGAAGGTTTAAATGAAAGGACAGTAGACAATAACTGGAGGTCATGTCCTTAAATGGAGACCTTTGATAAGGTAATGACATGGCCATGTTAGAAAAGGCACTATTACTGTATTTTTAGTTTGTAACTGCACTGTTCACGCCCCACTATTTAAAAGAAAAGTGAATAAAAATAATTATAACTCTGTTATTGGACATGCAATGTCAAAGGTGTAATTAGTGAAAACAACAACCAAAACAGATGGGACAGTAGATTGTGAGGATAGATCTATTCATAGGGACATTTTGTATGCTGCTGAATGTAAGTGGTTAGCCACTTGGAATATTATTTTTAAATAAATTCTAACTACCCCTTACAAAACTAAAAATGACAGCAGAATAGACAAAATAAGACCTCAAACTTTTCATTCCTTATGGGAAATATTCCTTTTTCCAAATGGGATCATCTAGGCTTTCTATTGCACCCAAGGCACATGCACCAATTGCTTTTTTTGTAAGTCTTGTGCCTGGTGGTGTTCGGGATTCACACTGGGCTGAGATCCCTAAGTCTGGCAGTTGAAAATTATCAGCAGCTCCGTGAGACAAAGACAGAGCTCCCTGATGGGGTCAGTTCCAGTGTGTTCGATAGAGCTGTTGTGCATCAGTATTGACTTGATGACAGTAAGTTTGGTTTTTGTTTTCATGTCATACTGAAATGTTAATGTTTCATTTTTATAGAACTTGCAAATAAAATATAACTAGATACCATGTAGATTTTAGAAATATAATTATTAATTTAAAAAGTATATCTAACTAAAACACCCCAAACTAAAGTTACTGTAACTAAGTATAGGACATTTCAAATTCACTTACAGTTCACTTGACAACAATAAAACTCTCTGTAGCAAGAGCACAGCTCTATTAGGTAGGTCTGTCTGGTCCTTTTCTTTATTTGTCCCCCAGACTAACTTATGCAACAACTATCCTGTCATGGAAAATCTGTCTCTAGGGTGGGGGAGGGACTGTGTCCCATTTTCTTTCTAAAGTTATAATTTGAAACAGATAGTTCAAAAAATAATAAACTTTCCCTACTTTGCAAACATTTTGAATTATGCATCAGACGACTACAAGGTAAAGACAGAAATGCACATTTAAAAAATTGAGCAAAGATTATTTTCCCACAGGACTTACAATTTTGTTAAATCCTAACATTGTGCCCTGAAGCAATCCTCAAGGATCTGAATAGCTTCAAGTGCAATAAATCAGGCTTCATGAAGCATTCTTATTTTATTCTTTTTAAATACTACTATCACAATTTAAAGACAATTAAGAGATGATAAATATATTGTCTTTTACAAGAGTAAAGAGTCAATACAAAGGACCATTATTCAATTTCATTCTCTTTTTTGAGTTAATTAGAAGATAAGTTGATAAAACATGTTTTAAAAAAATCACATTCAGAGATATATATGATGATTAAGCTACAAATAAATTTAGATAATATATCTTAGTTCTGGCTTGCCCAACAATGACATTTTATTGCCCACAACCTATTTCTTCCAATCGTACTTGAGACAGATCAGACATTTATATATCTGTTGTCATTAACAGGCAATCATCCATTATCATTAGGCAGCACACTGTATAGGAAAAGTATATTTGAAAAATTTTTTTATTTTATTTTTCTATTTTTTATTTTTTATTAGGCATCACTGCTCGCTGGTGGTGGGAGTAGGAGGCCCAGCCTTTGCTCCTGTGGAGCTGGAATTGAACCTCCATCCCAGTGGGCCACAGTCCCGTGCACAACCACTATGCCACCGGGTCTCAGCCCTTGAAATTGTTTTAAAATTAAAGTTCTCTAACTTTTAAAGCTGACTTACAAAGAGGACACATGGTGTGACAAGAGAATCCAAGAGCAAAGCTCCAGGTAATGTGATCACTCTAAACATTGCACAGTCAAATTTGAGGTTAAGTTACAAAGATATGATGACAGTAAGCTAGTTGCTCCACCTAATTACTAGAATACATTACTTACTACTACTATACTCAGATAATGGTGATTTCGTGTTTTAAACAGTTATCTCTGACTCTCAATTAATTTTTAAGTTATTGTGAGAGACAGGATTGACTCCACCATCTCAAAAGTTTCCCGATCCCTGAGCTAGATTGTGCTTCAGTTTTCCTTCCCTGCCTTCCCCACCATGACAATCTCCAAAGTCTGTTTCCTTTGCTATGAAAGTTCATATCTTTTTATCTCCTTTCATAACCATGATCTCATATAATTTCCATCCTTTTGTGATTGGCTAATTTCAGCATAATGTTCCCCAGATTCAGGCATGCCATGACTTTTGTACCACCCCCCCCCCATATGACCAAAGTGTTAAGTGCAAATCCAACATCTGAAAACACTTACTTTTGTGTATTCACATAACCTTGGAATGTATTTGGCATAAGACCCAGCATGACAGCCATGTCAACTTTGCCTTAACATTATATACAGCAGATTTCTTTCAAGAGAGGAATTACCATGTGGTTAAAGCTGTATGGAAAATAGCCAAAAGCTGGTTGTGTGAAAGATACACTGAGATTTTAAGAGGCAGAACACCTGTGGGCAAAGAACATCCTTGGAAGGTAAGTTGGGATAATTGAGGAACTTTGGAGAAAATACAACTGTCTCTAGCAAAATGCTCTATATCTGAGAATTAAGATATCAGTTTACTAAGTCAGATATAGGAAAATCCAAAATAAGTCTTAAAGTTTTCACTAGCCTTGCATGAATTACCTTGGAAGACAATTGTAATAAAATGATTACCTACTTTGACATGTAGTCTTATTTGGAAAACCTTTTTTTTTTTTTAAGAAACTAGAGGTTTAGCTAAACTTGAAAGAAGGACAACAGGTATGAAGAGACATTGAGTCAGAGTACTAATTCTCATAGAGTCAATTTTCAATTTGTTGAAAAAGTTTAAAAGAAGAAGTTTATCATCATAAAATAAAAGCTGAGTGAGAGCAAGTTTCTCATTCCTCCATATGCCCAGGCCCCTGTATATCATCTCCAGTTGAACAATTGAATGATGGCTGAGTTAATATAGTATTGTTCTCTAAATGTTGGATACGGCTAATTTTCCCTAACATGCAGCAAATTTTCAATGTACAAGGTTTGAAAATATGCCCAAATGTGTCATGAATAGCACATGCTGGTCCTAAAGTAGTCATTTTTTTCATTACGGTGTCTAGATAGGAAGTTAATGTTCAAATGAATCATTGAACCTCTGATGTATATGCTCTATTCAAATATTGAGCACAACAGAAAACTGCCTTCCATTTTATACCAGATCTTAGGCCAAAGGGAAACAAAAAGGAAGAAAGGAACAAAGTCATAATCATTGTGATAGCAGAAGAGTAAAGATTATAAACAAGTTCACCTGTCCTGCAATGAAAATCACTCTTGAAATGTACTATTTCAGTTCTACCTAATAACAATGTTGCTAGGCCAGGAGTGAGGACCAACTTGTTATTACATAGAAAAGGTTTGAGTCTTAGATGTAGAACATTTCTTACACCTCATCTTCAGAATTTAAGTCTCTCATTTCCAATTGACACCCCTCTACAAGTGAAAACAACAAGGTATTTTTTTTTGGTATAAATCACCCAGCAATCTTAAATTGGATAGTTCATGGAACTTGGAACTAGCAGAGTAAAGCAGCATATTAACTATCTCCAGAGAACAAAGGTGATTAGAAACCAGAATCCTAGAGATGAAATCACATTTATCTCCTGATAAATTTCTACTTCTTCTAACTCAATATATGACTCTTAATCCCAGAAATTCTTACTGCCAGCCACTTTTGGTCTGTTATTGCAATAGGAAAGTCCCAGTTAAGCACCACAAATGTTTTGGAGATTAAAAAAAGCAAAACATTTTTGTACACTGGTGGGCTCAGGGGACTGATAATGGAATATGAACCTTTCATCCCTCAAGTGGATCCCTGGGAACAGAAAACAGCCTGCTTTTATGACTATAACACCCAACACCACCTCTCTCTCTCTCTCTCTCTCTCTCTCTCTCTCTCTCACACACACACACACACACACACACTCACACACACACACACACACACCCTTCTCAGGACCACCATTTCCCACAGGTTATGGGAAAACAGCTAGCAATCTTCTATGCATATCTGCAACAGAGCAAAGAGTTGTTTGGAATGCTTGTGGTAATTTTAGATATCTTACATGCGCCAAATATAAGTCACATGGATTTTGTTTGAATTCAGATTTCAGAAGTGTGGGTTGTGAGTTCAAATTGACTTGAAGGCAATGATGCTTCTCTTGTTTGTTTTAGGTTGAAGTGGGACCTGTAAATGTACATTTCAGAGCTTCCAAGTCATACGAATGTTGTTGATTCTTGGACATGCCTTTGAGAAACAAGGTTTTATCTTTACCTTTATTTAAATAATATCAGTTATATCATACAGAAAGACCTCCCCACCAAAAATCTCCATCTTGATCATCTGCCAAAATATGAAATAGTAGTTTATGCCAAAAATAACAAAGGAGTTACATGAGAAGAAACTCCAGTTTCCCTTATTCAACTTGCTTGTATTGTATCAAAAATGGTTACAATACATTATAGTTTTCAACTTACCTTACAATATATTCTTCCATTTCCCAAGTGGTCCTTACAATCCTTGTGAACTAAGTAGTACAGATATAATCACTATTTTTAAAAAAGGAGAACACTGATCAATTTAAGCATCGTACATTCTCCTAAGTAGTGAGATTCAGACCTAGGATTCAAATCCCCAAATCTACAGTTTATCATCTGCAATAGTAATAATACCTTTCATGTTGCCCATATTTTCCCAACTTCCAGATGATTTTTTACTGATATTTGTTATACTATTGTTCTAGCAATTGCATAACCAAAAAGAGGGAATGTAACATTTTCATATATACTCTACATAAGATGTAGTTATTTTTACAATAGAAACTAAGCCTTCATAGTTTGAATGACAAAGAACTAAACAAAGTTGGGATATTCAAGATACCAGTACAGAGGTCTTTTTGATCCACTGGGATGTAAGTACTAGGCATAGAGCAGCAATGTTAGCACTCAAACAGAGGGGTCTCACCACCACAAGGAGGGTGGCTAGGATGCCTGCTGAGTGAGAAATGACTGGAGCTTCTTATCCCTGCCATTCTCCAATAGACCATTTCTGGATATGAGTGTCTGTGTCTGTATAGGTTTGTTGGGTTTCTTTTGTGCTACACCCCAGCACCAAGAAAATGCCTGGGATCATAGATGATACTCTATAAATATATATGCTTTAAATTGTATAATTTAAGTACTATTTTAATTAATATCCAAAAATGATCAATGTAAGCATTAGTTTAAATATGGGATACATTCTTTTTTTTAGTATATGATGGCTTTTGCATGAAACGCTGTTTTGAAGTGTTAAGTCTTTGGCAAGACTAGAGACACTTTGCTCTTTCTAAACTGAATAAAATTTACTCTTTTGAAGCTCTTTTGTCTTCCCACTGCAATAAATCTTACTCTGCACAAAATCTTTATTGAATCAAATAGAAGAAAGAGAGCCAATAGCTTGAGTTGATGTCAAGCCTACTATTCATTGTGGAAATTCACTGTGGAAATTTAATTTGTGATTTTTCTTCAAATTGTGGCTCAACCAGCATTTAATGGAAGAAGTCTACTATAGGCTTTAATACCATGGGTCTCCCTTTTGTAAACCTAATAGGTTCCATATATTGATACACTTTACTTGCTCATCCACTCCTGTGTACATAGATAGCCTTTCCTTACCTGTCCAGCCCTGAGGACAGGCACAGTGTCGACTTTTGCCCACAGATGTGTGCATCATACAGACATGGCTATGATTAGTATCAGGTCTAGAAGCAACTTTCAGTTTGCAACTTTCTCTTGAAAGATTTACTTCTTCACAGTCTTCCCAGCTCCATCATCACGTGACAAAAGAGAAAAAGGTTCTTGCAGCAGAGTCTGTGGTGTCATACTATTGCATATATATTCATAGTCTCTCAGAAATTTTAATGAAATCAAATTATTCATGTGCAACTTCTTGGCATTTATTTTAAGAAGGGAATTAAGCAAATGTGCAGTGATTACAGACTATATTAGTCATTACAGACTATATTAGTGAAAAATTTACATCAACTTGAAAATCTGTAAATAGAACCCTCATTAAATAGATTTCTTTTTGTTTGTTTTTGGCATCATTGCCAAATGATGTACAAATTATCGTACAGTAGTGGCGTGAGTGTTGCTCTGATGCTGGAAGTGATGTTGCTGGTCTTTAAAATACTACAAGGGTTATCCAAAGCGATCAAGTTTTAGTAGAGCTTCTGGACTCTGAAGAGGCTATGAAGAAGGAATTGTCAGCCCACGTCTGAGGGACTGCCACTGAAAACCTTATGAGCAGCAGCAAAACATTTCAACTTTGGGAATGCAAATCTACCATTTTTCTAAGAGGCAATATTTCATATCTGCATATCACCTTTTCCTCCTGTTTCTATTTCTAAGTAGAATCTCAATGGCTGGTCTATCCCTCTTCCAAATAATCCAAGTGCTACTGATCTTCGATGGCCAACCATCTGTCAGTTTCTCAGGAGACGCTCCCCTTTACCCTTCCAAGGAGTGGTAGAGAAAAAGTCATTGAGCCTAATGAGAGAATATGGGGTGTGGCTTAGGGAATTCGTCCATACTCTTTATCCAGTTGTCACTCTAACGAATATGAAGTCCCAAGTATATAGTTTTGAAGCTACCCACACCAAGGACAGGGGTTCTGTGGAATAAGTATTGGATTGTCCATTACTAGGTCACTGGTTGAAACCCATCAGACCCTCTGTAGAAGAAAAATGAGACACCACAAAGGAGAAGCTTCATTCTGTTCTCTAGGCTTGCTGTGAGTGAGAATGAACTTGATTCCTTTTGAAAAGGAGGGTAGACTCAAGAGAATATAAAGTAAATGGAGTCAGAAATCTTTGATGAAGTCAGTTTCAGTTTATTTAAGAGAGAAAATACTTGCTACTATTACATATGTAATTTTCACTTGGCTGGCCTAGGCCCTTACAGAAAAGCATTTGAACAGGCATACTGTCATGGTTCAAAGCCACTTATCTACATTTCAAGAACAATAATTTTCAATGAGCAAGAATATGGTACCAAATTGGGTACTGATTTTGAAACATGAGGGATTTCAACAAGTTTGTGGAAAATGGAGTTAAGAGATAATGGGATTTGTCCATAATATTTTTGAAGGCCCATACGTATAATTTTTTTAAATTGTGGCTCAAAAAGCAAGATAAGTAAACGAGGAAATTAGCTCTCTGAATTTTTATGATTATGTGGGAAAAAGAAAAAAAATGCAAGCTTTAGTCTTTTTTCTTTAGGATAATCCCAGCATTTTACACAATCTCAGAAATAGTGAGAACTCAGCAAATGCTTAAAGAGCAAACACTTAACTTTGTGTGAAAGAAAAGAATATCTAAGTATCTGGTGAACTGGCAAACAGAGTTCCATGGGACTTTAGACAAATCACTATATTACCATGGAATTAATTTGCTCATCTGTAAATAAAAAAAAAATTTTCAGTTAAAAATGTCACCATCAGTAACACATTATCACTGGTTTTTTTGGGGGGAGGCAGGGGGATAAGCAAAAGGCAAACAAAACGTGCTTCTGAAAAATTGTGAATTAAAAAAAATCTTATTGACAAATACTTAAATCTAATAACAGGCTACTCAAACTCATCTTTTACAATTTTGAATTCTCAACAATCAGAGACTCTATAGTAGCAATATGATGTATTTGTATTTCTAAAATAATGTATGAAATAAAAAATGATCTGATTTCAAATTTTATTTAATTTAGATTGTGCTCTTTAACTGAATTTCAATACATTAAGATATAATCTAATACAATGTCTAAATAGCGTGGTTGTTTTTGTTTTTCATGGCCAGTCACTACATAACCGGAACATTATCCTAACACTTAGCCCATCAGATTTCATTTAATCCTCATACCATCCAAAACATAAGAAAGAAGCCTTAGAAAAACCAAGGAAATCATGCAAGCTTATGAAGCTAATAAAATCACTCATCTCCACCACGTCACAGTATTTCCATTTTCTCAATTGAAATTCTCCCCCACCCTTATAAAGCTAAATGACAGAATACTTCAATGAACAACCTCCACCCCCATAAACACACAAATCAATCTTATGAAGTCACTATTTGCAGAACCTGTAATAAACCATAAATACATGTTGTTATTGTTCAGTAATTATTGCTTGTGTAAACCTTAAACAAAACACCCAGCTACTAGGTTGTTTTTGTAACTTTTTCCTTGAGCAGATAGAAGCTAGGGGGTTGTAATAGGGATTTTATGGTGAGCCATCCAACACCTCCCTCAGAGTGCCCCCATTGCTCCTATAAAGACATAGTGCCTTGTATGATGGTGCGCATGACAGCATTAGCTAGCTTCCACAGTCTCTCCGTCTGCCTCCCACCAGTGCACTTGGAGTGCATTGAATAGTGCTGCTGGGTGTCTATCTTCCCACCACAGTGACCCTAAGAAAACAGAAGGAAGCACTGACCCGCCCTGCATCCGTCCCACAGTGATTACTCTAGCAGAGCCCACTGCTGCAGCCACTTGGTAATCAGTCTTGTGGAGAGTTCTCCTCTGTACTTCTGAGGACCTACTTCACCCAGCATCATCCCCTGCCTTAAGTACTGGTCCCTCCTGATAACATGTCCAAAGTATATGGTGCCAAGACTCACCGTCCTCACACTTGTAAAGGGCTGTATTTCCAAGACAGGGTTATTTGTTCTGGCAGTCCCTGGACTATTCGGTATTCTTCACCAACACCTTAATT